>CM016622.1:57736438-58070877 GCA_005393395.2 Gossypium australe
TACACAAATTTGAAAAGAATTTTCTCATAAACACCTTTGAAAAACTCCTTCAGAACAACTTTCTTCTCAAAATTATGAATGTAATATACTCATGCTCAAAAATAAGAAATTTGATAGTTATGCAACTTAAGTATACATATCGTTCAAATTATCTCCAACAATTATTATACTAGCAAAATTAGACTAAATGTTTCTTAATAAAGACATGTTACTCACTACCAAGTTGATTTTAATTCCTTATTCAAAATTAAACTGCAATCATTAAGCTTAACTGATGTCTTCATATGTTGAACAAAGCAATTTCTCTCCAGTAATGTAGGTAACATTGGAACTTTGAATCAATAGGTCTTTAATAAGGTTGTAACGTGGCTGGGCTTAGGGGTAGGTAAAAGATAGACAAATTTTTGGCTTAAAAACCCTAGACTCAGCTTAAAATCGAACCTTTGGAATTCTCATCCTTGATACACCAACTTTTGCTCTTTCAACCATTTATTTCGAGTACATGTTTTTGTTTTAATTCAAGCTTAAATTCGAGCACTTGCTTCATGTACTACAATTTTTCGAGCAATTGATACCTCTTTTAAACTCCCCCAAACTTACTTTCAAATGATATTTTGAATAGTACCGAGTCTAGTGTTTGGGACAATTTTAAAAGTAATGAAGAGAAAATTGATGGCTACATATTGCATAGGTCCAAATTAAATAAGGCCATATAGTCTCAAAATTGGGTTTCAAAGGATAATTTTATCAGGGTCGGCTTGAAAGGCTCAAACGGTCCAAACAATAGTTGCCTAAATCATTTTCAGTATTCTATGCTTCCTAGGATTTCACCTCAAGAAATTACTAAGTCAATTCTAAAGACTTAAACTTTCATGCATGCCTAATTGTGTCGTAGGGAACTAAAAATTTTATGGTACGAATTTGCATGCTTTATTAAAAATACATTTATATCATTATTAAGCTAACATAATAACTTATTGAAATAATAGAACTTTATTAAAACTGAAGTTCAGCATACTTAACAAAATTTCAAATTATTGAACAAAATATATCCTAATCATAATTAAAGGAAAATTTTATTCTGAGTGGGATTAATTCAAATTTTCGGTCCCCCTACTTAAAGTGAATAATGTTCTCATTGCTTAAAATGAATAGATACTATACACCAAGTAGGATATTTAGAAAAGAGGAGGTGAGTCAAATTGATTGCTTAAGTATCAAGCTCTCTCTAAAATCCCATTCTAGACATGTATATATCTGTTGCCACACTTTAGGTTTTGTGACTTGTTCAGGTTTTATTCATGATTCCTATCTCTTGTTTTATTGTGCAAAAATAAAAATTCCTAATTAATCTAATCCTAACATAACTTAAGAATAAAAATAAACTAAAGTTGAAGTCCTCCCCTTTTTTATTTGTTTGCCGATCTTTCCGAATTTGACTCATCTTTTGCTCCATCAGTATTGCCTTTGCATGAATCGCCTTGCTCCTTCTTTGATGATGACGTCCATGGTTCAAATATGAAATCTGGAAACTCAGGCACAAAAATAAATGGGTCATTATAAATTTTCTTGAGGGCACTCCTCATCGAGTCATCTCTTATTTTTTAGTATCTCCAGTAGGCTTGTTGCTGCCATTGCATGTGTTGCATTAAGTCCATTAGCTTTAACAGCTCATCACGAAGATCTGGGCTAGGCGGTGGAGCTCCAAACATTCAGGTTTCGATATCAAGTTCAGCTTCTGGTTCCATTGGTTCTGCCTCATTAGGGACTTCAGTTGATTGCTCTGGCGGGATTTCTGTGGGTTCATCTTCTGCTTCTTCGGGATCCTCGCTTTCTTCAACTCGTTCCTATAGAACAGAATCTTTGGCTACTCGGTAGAGGTCCCAATCGGTGATTGTGCCTTGACTATACTCTGTCCCCTTCACGTCCGCCAGGAGTTTTGCTTTTAAGCATAAAATTGTTATTGTAAAAGGGAAATAAGCGGGGCCAGAACGTCTAACGGCACAATTTCGCATTTCTCTCAGGATGATTTTGCACACATCAATTGTCTTTCTAGTTAGAATCGAGTATAATAGGACCATTCGCTCTAATGAGATTGTAGTCCCATGCGAACTAGGCAGAAGGCTAAAACGAATGAAATAGAACCATACCTTCGCAAGTGGTGTCAAATACTTTCTTCGACACGTGCGGGTTCCTTGCTTTAACACAGTCCACTTAGAACCTGGAACTGTAAGTTCCTTGAGAATCTCTGGCAAATTTTTAGGCTTAATGTCGCTCAACAGAGAAGAACATTCATCATTGTCGAAATCAGGTAATTCAAAGAATTCATTAATAGCATTCGAATTTATTGGTACTGTAACATCCCCAAACCCGGCCCATTCATTACGACCGAATCTGGTTATGTCACTGGGGAAAGTCGGTTGAAAATCTTTCTAATTTTAAGATAAAACATTGTAATTTGTTGAATTTTAGAAAACTTATCCATTGAAGCTTTTGAGTAAAACTTTATTATTAAAACTTATGCATTTTTAAAGCTTTAGTATATGAAAACCGGTTTGAATAAATAGGTTGCAACCCCTAAATCATTTTCACCTAGCAACTTAAATTAAATAACCATAGTTAAAGTAATACCAAAATAATAGAATGGCCTTTATTACAAACCAATACTAACATGAAATACTCGAATCAATATTAAGCATAATATAATTAAACTTGATCTTCGGCATGGGCCACCTTGTCCTCTCTGATCCCGGTCCAGCTCTATGCACTACCTGAAACAGTTAAGGAAAAAGGTGAGTCACCAAGACTCAGTGTGCCACCCTTTTTCCCGGATTAGCAAAATATCATATACAAACATAAACATGATCATCATGCATCTCATTAATATGCACCCAACCTAACCATCCGTAACACCTTTCTCTACCCCATGTGGTACCAAACCACTGGTGGTGCCAAACCACTGGTGACATATAGTCACAGATGTGATGCCAAATCACTGGAGGTGCCAAACCTCTGGTGTCCGCAGACACGATATCCGTCAATGTGGTGCCAAACCACTGGTGTCCCAAAGACCCAAAGTGTGTTACCAAAACACTGGTGACCGAAGTCACAAATCAATTGATGGGGCCAACCCATCGTGTGATACCAAATCACTGGCGTCAATCCCTCAATACCGCCTTGTGGGGCCAACCCACTGTGGTACGAAACCACGGGGACGAGACGCTGAGGTGCCAAACCTCTGGAGGTGCCAAACCTCTGGTGACCCAAAGTCACAAAGTGTGTTACCAAAACACTGGTGCTCGTTAGCACAAAATATCACTGCCCCCTCCACTCATATCACCCATCATCATACCAACTCATGTATAGTATTCAAATCATGCAAACATGTTTAACGTTGCATCTCATAGCACATACATCATAAATCATGACATCATGTATCAATAACAGTACTCATAATGAAACGGACTTACCTGAATCCGTGCACATACCCCATAGGGTATCATAACACTCAACCATACTATTTCGGTTTTACCAATCAATCAGTTTATCAAACATATACAAAGCAAGAAGTGTGTTAGTTTACACACCTGGTTACTAATGCGACTATCAAATCCCGTAGATCAAGATCTAACGCACTAGATCCCCCTTCCTTAACACTTTTCGAGCACTAGCCACAACCCGAGATATGCGAGATCAAGCCTTCCCCTACAATCGGCCAAAACTAAACAACATAATCATGCTAATCAACCTCTAAGGGTATAATCGTAATTTTACCTACTAAGGGTATTTCGTAAATTCACACCTGCAATGGCCTTTCTGAAGGCCTAATGTCGCCACTAGCGACTCAGCTACCATTTCCGGTTGTACCGGACGATTGGGCCTAAAACCTGATTTCAGCCCATCCGGGCCCACACGCTCGTGTGGCCCACCTAACACGAATCTAGCCACGTATATAACTTCCACCTAGTCTAGTTCAACATATACTAACCAATCATGCAATTTACTCATATGGGCCCGCGGGCCCATTGGGCCCACTTCGGCCCATCGAGGCCCAAGCAGCCCCAACCCACGAGAATACTACTGATGGCCTCAACTATCGCGTCGAAGCCCCACACGTGCGCTCGCACGCTCGTGTGGCTACTAATGCCGTGTGACCGGCATTTCGGCATTTGCCGCTCTACAACTAGAGTAGAGAGAGTTACACACCTGATAGGACTTTGGGCTAATCCGCACTCCGACCACTCTTGTTCCCAAACGCCCTCCAAGATGTGTTAACTCTCCTCCTGGAATGCTCTTTATATAGCTAGCTCTTCACCTTCATTCTTTGTGTCTTTCCGATGTGGGATCCCTTCGTCAGTAGAGTTTAAATTCAACTGAAACTCTTGCCGTCCAATCCGCAAAATAAATACTCCATTGCTTGTCATGAGATTCGAACCCAGGCTCCCTTGCAACATAATCCACGCTGCTAACCACTTGGCCACAAGCTCCTCTTGTGTCTTAAACCATGCGCAACTAAATATAAACTATGGGCCAAATTCTAAGGTCCAAGCAAAAAGAAACCAAAAATGCAAAAGCCAAGACTTGAACCTTGGACCTCCTTCCTTCCCTTGTGGCGTCACCCCCTTGTCCCCTAAGTGGCGTCACTTTGCCACTACACCACACACTCCTTTTGTGTTATTTTTCTCCATATTTTATTCTTAAGGCCTATCTGCCAACTTCCAGGGTTTTTTTCACCTAAAACCAAAATTTCCCCAAAGCCAATATTTGATCCCGGGACTTCATAGAAGCCCTCTAACCTTCCAAAATCACTTATCCAATGGGTCTAACTAGCATTTAAGCCGATCTCTTGTTCTCCAAAAATTTAAACGCTACTATGCCTAAGGCCCATTGGGCTCAATTCTCCTAGGCCCAATTTTGGGATGTTACAAATCTACCCTCCTTAAAGAAATTTCGTCCTTGAAATTTCCAACTAACTAACAGTCGCACATCCTAACCTACCACACTACGCTCTTGCTGCGCACTCTGATCTTAATAAAGCTGTCATTCCACCTTGACCACGTCCGCGACAACCACATCCCCTAGAACTCATATCTAGCGTCGCGATTTAATCTGATTAAAAGTTTTATGCATTTGAAATTTTGTTCCACTGTTTTATCCACGAGCAAATTTTATGAACAGAAGTTTCTGGAAGTCGTTCTTTCGAGCAATCAAAGTTTCATCTCAAGTTCTCTGTTCTAATTCAAACATTCACATACTTCACTAAAGACACATTCATTCATCCATGTCACTTTCTTGAGCATTCCCAACCCAGGGGTAATTTCGACATTTTCCTATAGGGGTATTTCGGTAATAACTCAGGGTCAATTTGAAAATAGTTTTCAAATTAAAGATATTTCAAAGTTTACAAAATCTCAGGGGTCATCTTGGAAAAATTTGTTTTTCAAACCAGATGTGTTGCAAAAATTTCAGAAATCGAGGTTATTTCAGTAATTGGGGACGTTAAGGGCATTTTCGTAAATTTCCCAAATTAGGATATCTAGATATTTGTAAATCAGAAGTTTTTGATATTTTCATAATGTAAGAACATTTTAGTAAAAATCGAGGGTATTATGAAAATTTTGAAACCAAGGGCATTTTGGTAATTTTGTTCATCAGGGGTAATTTTGTAAATTTTCAAATTAGGGTATCTTGAAAATAGTGTTTTTGTATACTTTTGCAAAGTAGGGAAATTTTATTAAAATTGGAGTTAAACCGGAAATCTTGAAAGTCAGGGGCATTTTAGTAATGTTCAACATAGGGGTATTTTTTGTAATTTCCCCATACCAGAGTATCTTAACATTTTGAAATTTCGAGATTTTGGTATTTTGCAAAGTAAAATCATTTTAACAGAAGTTGAGGGTAGTACCGTAATTTTACAATACAAGGGCATTTTTGTAATTTTGCCACTAGGGGCATTTTGGAAATTTTGGTAAATCGAGAAAACGTCTTTCAAAATCAGATTTAAGGTTTACAAACCAAAGGGGTAAGTTTGAAAATTTTAAAACTAAGGGTTTTAAAACAGTAAGGCTAATCCCTTTCGGGTTTTAATACTTGGTTTAGCCTATGAACAAGTCTTCTTGGTTAAGGTGAACCGTAGCTACGCACCAGGTAGGATTCGAGTAAAGAGGAGGTGAGTCGCTAGGACTGCTTAAATACCAAGCTCTTACTGAATACCAATCCTCGACATGCGTACAATGGTTGCCACACCTTAACTCGGTGACTTACTTCACAGGTTTGTTTAGTAGCCTTAAGTCTTATACATGTGTTTGAGTAGACTAGTCCTAGGGTTCAACAGATCCTAGTTCACTAATCTACGTTCCCATAAAAGCCCATAATATTCACATATAAATCAATTCATCAAGTAGAGTTACTTACCTGGTGGACTGCGGGTCGTAGATACAGGTGCCATGCCAGAATAACCTGAAAACTTTTTATAAAAGCCCATTTTTCAAAAAGCCCATTCTGAAAACTGTTTCAGGCCCAAAACCCTCAAAGCCGAGTTTTGAACCTGGCTCTGATACCAATCTGTAACATCCCCAAACCCGGCCCATTCATTACGACCGAATCTGGTTATGTCACTGGGGAAAGTCGGTTGAAAATCTTTCTAATTTTAAGATAAAACATTGTAATTTGTTGAATTTTGGAAAACTTATCCATTGAAGCTTTTGAGTAAAACTTTATTATTAAAACTTATGCATTTTTAAAGCTTTAGTATATGAAAACCGGTTTGAATAAATAGGTTGCAACCCCTAAATCATTTTCACCTAGCAACTTAAATTAAATAACCATAGTTAAAGTAATACCAAAATAATAGAATGGCCTTTATTACAAACCAATACTAACATGAAATACTCGAATCAATATTAAGCATAATATAATTAAACTTGATCTTCGGCATGGGCCACCTTGTCCTCTCCGATCCCGGTCCAGCTCTATGCACTACCTGAAACAGTTAAGGAAAAAGGTGAGTCACCAAGACTCAGTGTGCCACCCTTTTTCCCGGATTAGCAAAATATCATATACAAACATAAACATGATCATCATGCATCTCATTAATATGCACCCAACCTAACCATCCATAACACCTTTCTCTACCCCGTGTGGTACCAAACCACTGGTGGTGCCAAACCACTGGTGACATATAGTCACAGATGTGATGCCAAATCACTGGAGGTGCCAAACCTCTGGTGTCCGCAGACACGATATCCGTCAATGTGGTGCCAAACCACTGGTGTCCCAAAGACACAAAGTGTGTTACCAAAACACTGGTGACCGAAGTCACAAATCAATTGATGGGGCCAACCCATCGTGTGATACCAAATCACTGGCGTCAATCCCTCAATACCGCCTTGTGGGGCCAACCCACTGTGGTACGAAACCACGGGGACGAGACGCTGAGGTGCCAAACCTCTGGAGGTGCCAAACCTCTGGTGACCCAAAGTCACAAAGTGTGTTACCAAAACGCTGGTGCTCGTCAGCACAAAATATCACTGCCCCCTCCACTCATATCACCTATCATCATACCAACTCATGTATAGTATTCAAATCATGCAAACATGTTTAACGTTGCATCTCATAGCACATACATCATAAATCATGACATCATGTATCAATAACAGTACTCATAATGAAACGGACTTACCTGAATCCGTGCACATACCCCATAGGGTATCATAACACTCAACCATACTATTTCGGTTTTACCAATCAATCAGTTTATCAAACATATACAAAGCAAGAAGTGTGTTAGTTTACACACCTGGTTACTAATGCGACTATCAAATCCCGTAGATCAAGATCTAACGCACTAGATCCCCCTTCCTTAACACTTTTCGAGCATTAGCCACAACCCGAGATATGCGAGATCAAGCCTTCCCCTACAATCGGCCAAAACTAAACAACATAATCATGCTAATCAACCTCTAAGGGTATAATCGTAATTTTACCTACTAAGGGTATTTCGTAAATTCACACCTGCAATGGCCTTTCTGAAGGCCTAATGTCGCCACTAGCGACTCAGCTACCATTTCCGGTTGTACCGGACGATTGGGCCTAAAACCCGATTTCGGCCTATCCGGGCCCACACGCTCGTGTGGCCCACCTAACACGAATCTAGCCACGTATATAACTTCCACCTAGTCTAGTTCAACATATACTAACCAATCATGCAATTTACTCATATGGGCCCACAGGCCCATTGGGCCCACTTCAGCCCATCGAGGCCCAAGCAGCCCCAACCCACGAGAATACTACTGATGGCCTCAACTATCGTGTCGAAGCCCCACACGTGCGCTCGCACGCTCGTGTGGCTACTAATGCCGTGTGACCGGCATTTCGGCATTTGCCGCTCTACAACTAGAGTAGAGAGAGTTACACACCTGATAGGACTCTGGGCTAATCCGCGCTCCGACCACTCTTGTTCCCAAACGCCCTCCAACATGTGTTAACTCTCCTCCTGGAATGCTCTTTATATAGCTAGCTCTTCACCTTCATTCTTTGTGTCTTTTCGATGTGGGATCCCTTCGTCAGTAGAGTTTAAATTCAACTGAAACTCTTGCCGTCCAATCCGCAAAATAAATACTCCATTGCTTGTCATGAGATTCGAACCCAGGCTCCCTTGCAACATAATCCACGCTGCTAACCACTTGGCCACAAGCTCCTCTTGTGTCTTAAACCATGCGCAACTAAATATAAACTATGGGCCAAATTCTAAGGTCCAAGCAAAAAGAAACCAAAAATGCAAAAGCCAAGACTTGAACCTTGGACCTCCTTCCTTCCCTTGTGGCGTCACCCCCTTGTCCCCTAAGTGGCGTCACTTTGCCACTACACCACACACTCCTTTTGTGTTATTTTTCTCCATATTTTATTCTTAAGGCCTATCTGCCAACTTCCAGGGTTTTTTTCACCTAAAACCAAAATTTCCCCAAAGCCAATATTTGATCCCGAGACTTCATAGAAGCCCTCTAACCTTCCAAAATCACTTATCCAATGGGTCTAACTAGCATTTAAGCCGATCTCTTGTTCTCCAAAAATTTAAACGCTACTACGCCTAAGGCCCATTGGGCTCAATTCTCCTAGGCCCAATTTTGGGATGTTACAGGTACCTTGATTCCGCGGATTGGAACTTCAGTCAATTCGCTTGATGTTAAGTTCGCGTAGAATTCTCGAACTAGTTCCTCATCCACTCTTGGTCTCTTTGCACAAAATAATTCCCAATTGAGGGCTTTCGCAACTTGACGAATACGTGCCATAAAGTCTCTATAGTTGCTTTCTTTCAATGTGAAGCCTTTCTCTGGATGCATCTGTTGATTTTTGCAGATACTTTCGTATCTTACTTTGGCTTCTTCATAGTGAAATTTGTTTTGTGCTTCGTCAATTTGGGAGGAAGCACGAGTTCTCTTGCGAGGCATGATTAACCTAAACATAAGATGGAAAAAAATTATTTCTCAAAAATTTAATTAGTAAAAATTACTAATATTTCAATAAATTGAAATATTAAATAATTGAATAAAAATTAAAACTTAAGGAAAATAAAATTGTTCTTACCACCTTTCTTATAAAAATTAAGAACTCCTAAAATAAAATATACTAATAAAAAAAAGATGGAAATTTAAAAGGAGGGTTTGAAGGCTTATGGCTTGGGTTGGGAGGATGGAGGAGTGCCGCCTAAGCACACGAGGCAGCAAGGCGCACGGCTGATGGAGCTGGAGTGAGTAGCAACGCGTGAGGGGGCTACAAGCAGGTGACGCGCAAGGCCTTGCGGCAGGTAAGCCACGGGCTGGTCGGGTGTGCGGGGCGATGGTGCGCAACAAGCAATGCGAGCTGGAGGCAGCAGACGTGAGGCCAAAACCTGGGTAGCTGCTGGAGTTGGGACGTGCGGCGTCTGCTGGAGCTGCTGGCCGAATGCTTGTTGTGGCTAAGGGCTTGCAGCACATTGAGGGGTTGGTGTTTGGGGTTTTGGGTGATGAATGAATGGGGAGAACAAGGGTGCAATTTATAGAGGAAGAAGTAGGAATTAGAGTAGAACTCTTAGAACAATTAAAGAATTAAAAATAAGAGTCCAATTCTAATTTTACTCAAGATTAACAACAATTAATAATTAAATATACACATATGAAAATTATCAATTGCTATTAAATTATTAAGATAAACATAAAATAAAATTAATCCTAAGCTAAGTTAAATTGATAAAAATTTATATATAAATTATAATGAATATAATTATATATTAAAGTTTATCAATGATTTATAAATATGGTATTAAGTAAAAATACTTATTATAGATGCCTTTTAAAAATATTTACAAAGAGAGGCACCTAATTTTTATTATTTACGAAAATAGCAACCAAATTTTAAAAATAATTCAATTTAGTCCTAGACTTAATGAAAATTTGAAATTGAGTTGCAATTTAAGACTTGGGTCAAAATTGACCTTTTTATTTGAAAAAACCAAAAAATTATTTTGTCATTTAGGGGCTAATTTCTTGGAAAATTATGTAGAAATCAATTCCCAGGAAAGATTGGAGGGGTCACAAGCGGTCCCGCTTAAGTTCCAATCTCCTAGACAGAATTTATTTTAACATAATAAACCCGAAAATATACCCTAAATAATTTATTGAAAATAAGAAAATCTAAAGATAAGATAAACTGAACAAGATTTGATCCCGTTCAGGTCTTTCTTCGTAGTAATGTTTCAAACGCTGAGCATTGACTTGAAAATTACCTCCCTTACCTTGGAGTTCAACAACTCCGTATGGATAGACGCGATGAAACGTAAATGGACCGGACCAACGTGATTTTATCTTAGCTGGGAAGAACTTCAATCTGGAATTAAATAACAAGACTTGCTGACCTGCTTCAAACTCTCGAACTCGAATATGCTTGTCATGCCATTTCTTGAGTCTTTCTTTAAGTAATTTGGCATTTTCGTATGAGAACATTCGAAATTCCTCTAGCTCGTTGAGTTGGAGCATTCGTTTCTCTTTAGCCAGCTTGAGATCCAAATTGAGTTGTCGAAGAGCCCAGTAAGCTCTATGCTCTAACTCCAAAGGTAGATGACAGGCTTTCCCAAAGACACAACCTATAGGGTGAGATTCCTAAAGGTGTCTTGTATGCTGTTCTGTAAGCCCATAAAGCATCATCTAGTCTCTTGGACCAATCTCGTCGGTTCGGGCAAACTACCTTCTCAAGTATGCCTTTGATCTCCTTATTTGCTAGCTCAGCTTGCCCATTTGTCTGTGGATGGTAAGATGTAGCAACCTTATGTTTCACTCCATGTTTATCTAGCAACCATTTTAACTACTTGTTCACAAAATGGGTCCCTTCATCGCTGATAATAGCTCTAGGGGTTCTAAACCTTGTGAACACATGTTTCTGCAAGAACTTCATCACAATTTTGGCATCGTTCGTCGGATAAGCTTCAGCCTCGACCCACTTGGATACATAATCTAATGCTACCAATATGTACTTGTGACCAAAAGACGGAGGGAAAGGACCAAGAAAGTCAATACCCCAAAATCGAACAATTCTACCTCAATGATATTTGTTCGAGGCATCTCATTTTTGTTGGTGACATTTCCAACCCTCTGGCATCGATCACAACTCTTTACATAAGCATATGTATCCTTAAATAGTGTTGGCCAAAAGAATCCGGCTTGCAATACTTTGGCCGCTGTACGAGTACGTCCGAAGTGTCCCCCACTCAGAGCTGAATGACAGTGGTATAAAATCTTCGGTATTTCTTATTCTGCCACACATCTCCTAATCATCTGATCTGCACATTTTTTAAACAAATATGGCTCTTCCCAAAAATAGTACTTCACATCGTGAAGAAACTTTTTTCTTTGTTGATATGTTTTATCAATCGGCATCAAACCACAAGCTAAATAGTTAGCAAAATCAGCAAACCAAGGAATGTTATGGACATGATTTACCTTCAATATATGTTCATCTGGAAATGTCTCCTGGATCGGTACAAGTGGAGAATTTCCCTCTTGCTGCTTCAATCCGGATAAGTGATCTGCTACTTGGTTTTCTACTCCCCTCCGATCTTGAATTTCTAGATCGAACTCTTGAAGTATAAGAACCCACCGGATCAATCTCGGCTTAGCTTCTTTCTTGGCTAATAAGTACCTAATTACGGAGTGGTCCGTATAGACAATCACTTTGGTACCTACAAGATAAAATCGAAACTTGTCGAAAGCAAACACAATAGCAAGTAGCTCTTTTTTTGTTACTGTATAGTTCAGTTGAGCTCCGATTAGAGTTCTACTTGCGTAGTAGATGGGATTAAAAACTTTGTTCCTTCGCTGGCCCAAGACAGCTCCAATGGCAAAGTCACTTGTGTCACACATCAACACGAATAGCGAATCCCAGTCTGGTGTGACGATTATGGGTGACGTGACTAATCGATTCTTTAAATCGTTGAAGGCTTTTAAGCATTCCTCATTAAACTTGAATACCAAGTCTTTCTCTAATAGCTTGCATAAGGGTTTAGCCAGTTTAGAGAAGTCCTTGATAAATCTTTGATAAAAATCGGCGTGGCCCAAAAAGCTCCTAACACCTTTTACAGATGTTGGAGGTGGAAGTTTCTCAATAACGTCTACTTTTGCTTTGTCCACCTCAATCTCATGTCTCGTTATTCGATGCCCTAGAATAATTCCTTCTCGTACCATAAAATGGCATTTTTCCCAGTTGAGTACGAGATTCGTTTCTTCGCATCGCCTTAGTACCTTAGCTAGATTGGCTAAGCAATCTTCGTAAGTATCTGCGAATACTGAGAAATCGTCCATGAAAACTTCCAAGTACTTCTCAACCATGTCAGTGAAAATAGACATCATACATCTTTGAAATATAGCTGGTGCATTACATAAACCAAATGGCATGCGTCTGAATGCAAATGTACTGTACGGACAGGTGAATGTCGTTTTGTGTTGATCTTTCGATGCTACTATAATCTGATTATACCCTGACTATCCGTCGAGAAAACAGTAGTAATCTCGTCCTGCGAGTCTATCCAGCATCTGGTCCAATAATGGCAGAGGAAAGTGATCTTTCCTAGTCGCCTTGTTCAGCTTCCGGTAATCGATGCAGATTCTCCATCCTGTAACTGTTCTCATTGGTATCAACTCGTAGTTCTCGTTCTCCACGACTGTGATACCTCCTTTCTTTGGCACGCATTGGACTGGACTCACCCATGAACTGTCTGAGATGGGGTAAATTATACCCACATCCAACCACTTGATAATTTCCTTTTTTACTACATCTTTCATGATGGGGTTTAGTCTCCGTTGTCCATCAATCGTTCCTCTCTCGCCATCTTCTAATATGATCTTGTGCATGCATACAGATGGGCTAATACCGCAAATATCGACTATGGTCCATTCGATAGCCTTCTTGAATTGTTTCAAAACTACGATAAGTTTCTCTTCTTGTTCAGTAGTTAATTCTACTAAAACAATCACAGGCAGAGTAGAGTCGTTACCTAAATAAACATATTTTAAGTGTGAAGGTAATACCTTGAGTTCTAACTTACGTGGCTCCTAAATTGATGCTTTTGGCTGGATATAATTTCTTTTCTCTAATTCCAAAGATTCAAAATGGGATAGCGGATTAAATCCCTTTTGATTAGCTTCTAGCATAGCTAAGTATTCATCATCCTCTTCATCATTTGGAGGATCCGATGTCAAAATTCTTTCCAGTGGGTCCTCAACACAGTTAAGTTCCTTCTCTACTATTAATTCCTCTAAATCGGCTACTTCAGAACAATCATCCATAGTGTCAGGAAATCGCATTGACTTAAAAACATTAAATGTTACCTAATCATCCTAAACACACATAGTCAGCTCGCCCTTTTGCACATCAATAAGGGTCCTTCCAATTGCTAAGAATGGTCTTCCTAGGATAATTGGCACTTCTTTGTCTGCTTCAAAGTCTAGAATTACAAAGTCAGCAGGAAAGATAAATTTATCTACACGTACCAATACGTCCTCGATTTTTCCTTCTGGATGCACTAAGGATCGATCTGCTAGTTGAAGTGTAACCGTAGTTGGTCTAACTTCTCCTATCCCCAACTTTCTAAATATTGACATAGGCATCAAGTTGATACTTGCACCTAAGTCACATAATGCCTTACCACAATATGTTGCTCTGATGTTGCACGGTATGGTAAAACATCCAGGATCCTTCAATTTTGAGGGTAGTTTGTCCTGAAGATATGCACTATATTCCTTCGTCAGAGGGTAGTTGGTCTCAAATTCTCTAAGTCTTCGTTTCTTTGACAAGATATCTTTCATGAACTTGATGTAGTTCGGCATTTACTCAAGTGCTTCGACCAACGGGATGTTGATGTGAAGTTGCTTGAGTACGTCAAGGAAATTCTTGAATTGAATCTCCTGCTTCAGCTTCTGAAGTCTTTGAGGGTAGGGTGGTGGTGGTTTCATTACTGGAACTGATTCTGGTTGATTTGCCTTTGACGGTAATTCTGCATCTAATAAAGTTGTTGGTTGATCAGAATTGACTGGTCCTGAGTTTACTTTGTCAGGTTTTGCAGATTTTGGTTCGGGTGAAACTGGGGTTTTAACACTTGGTTGAACTTCTTCTGCATCTTGAACATCAGCTTGGCTGTACTATCTTTCCGCTCCTCAATGTCAACGATTTGCAATGTTCCTTCCTCGGATTTCTCAGGTTTTTCGTATCACTGGGTAAAGCACCTTGTGGCCGGTTCCTGAGTTCAGTAGCAAGCTGACCCACTTGGTTCTCCAAATTCTTCAATGTAGCTGCCTGGCTTTGGATTAAGGCATCATTCTTTGCCATGTATGTCTTTAGCAAACTCTCCAAGCTATTGGATGCTTCACCTTGAACTGGTTTCTGAACTTGTTATGGAAAATTAGGCAGCTGGGTTGGTCTGGGTTGGGTGTATGTGGTACTGGTTCCAGCCACTTGGTTACTCCAGGAGAAATTCGGGTGGTTTCTCCACGATGAGTTATAAAAGTTCGATTGCAGCCCTTGCCTTCCTCGGTTTTGGTTCTGATTACCCATGTAGTATACAGATTCTGGTTTCGACGGACATTCTTCGAACAAATGCCCTTCCCCACAATAAACATAGGCTATATTCTCGAATTGATTAGGCGGCTGTGCGGCAAAACTGTTAGACCATTAGTAGTAAGGTTTTTAAGCATTGAGGATATTGATGATACCTGAGATGCGAGTGAAGTAAGAGCGTCTACTTCATGAATTCCAACGGCTCGTCTTCCTGACGCTGCACGACTGGTTGGCCATTGATAATTGTTTCTGGCAATCCTCTCAATAATTTCATAAGCCTCATTGTAGACTTAGAAAGGAGAGCGCCATTAGCAGAGGCGTCCACTACCATCCTTGTGTGAGCGTTGAGACCATTATAGAATGTCTCAAGTTGAATGCAATGAGGAATTCCATGATGAGGGCATTTTCGTAATAGTTCTTTAAATCTTTCCCATGCCTCATACAAGGATTCGTCATCCATTTGGTGGAAGACAGTGATCTCGTTCCTCAGCTTAGCATTCTTGCTTGGCGAAAAATACTTCATGAGGAATCTCTCGGCTAACTCTTGCCATGTAGAAATGGAGTTCGGTGGCAATGAATTCAACCAGGCACGAGCTCTGTCCCTTAACGAATATGGGAACAACTTCAATCATAAGGCATTTTCAGAAACTCTGGCTAACTTGAAAGAATCACTCACTTCCATAAATAGTCTTAAGTGAAGATGAGGATCTTCAGTAGGATTCCACTGAATTGGGCCACAGTCTGAAGCATCTGGAACATGACTGGCTTCAGCTCAAATTGTTGTGCCTCGATTTCGGGTCTCCTAATACCCAGATTAAGATCGTTAAATACTGGCACGGCATATTGTCTTAAGGCTCTATCCCTATCATCAGCAATAATGATAGGATTCTGAGCAGGGTTTGCTCCGTTTCCTTGGTTCATATTCTCGAAATTCATTCCTTCGGTCCTTCTTTGATTTGCTTGTCTTCTTCGTTGTCGAAAGGTTCGTTCTATTTCAGGGTCCACAGGGAGTAAGCCCATAATCTGGTCAATACTCATAAACACCTGAAATATTCACAGAAAAATTAATTAAGTAAAGATCTCAACACGAAAAATAAATAAACCCAAAATATAAAATAGATTCACAAATAATGGCTTTGAAAAAACAGTCCCCGGCAACGGCGCCAAAAACTTGGAACGATGGAAATGTGCAAGTGTACACAATCGTAACAAGTAATAAAGTGACAAGTAAATGTCGAGTTATCGTACCCACAGGGACTGTAAAAGAAATATTTACGAAAATGATTTTAAACACTTTGGTGAAAGAAAAATATTTGGATTTAAGAAATATTTAAAAACTAAAAAAAACAAAGTAAAATAAAATAAAACAAAGTTCTAATGCACGATTTCAAAAGCTGATTTTAATCAAGATGATATAATTGTGTTGGATTAATTACATTTCTTACCTTAGAATTATTAAACTTATTCTTATACTTGTTACGAATAACTCACGGCAACTTGGTAATTTGCTAACTTATGAACATATTTACATGTTATTGCACACACGTGCATATTAAACTAAACAATCTCTCGCATATTCCTATGTGATTCAACCGATTAATTCAACCTAATAAGCATATAAAAGATCATGTGAAGTAAAAAAGTATCCTTACCTTGAAACAATTTAATCACAAAAATCTTGCAAGTTATGTAAGGCATATGTATTGCCAAATACAATGCTAATTTAATCTTCAGCTACCTTAGAAGAATTAAACATGCACAGATTAAGTATTGTGTCCATTAATTGCAATTTCAATGCGTTTAAATAATTAATTCTTTAGTTATCTAAACAATTATAATGCCAGAATAACTTAATCATGATTTTACTTAATCAAACATTTTACCGAGGCCTATAACAGCATAAACACAATTTTAATAATTTAAGAGGACGAAATGCAATCAACCCAACACGAATTAAATTCAAGCTAATATGATTAAAATAACCATTTCAATAGCATAAATATTTAAAAACATGTTTGTCAAAACAACAACGAAAATTAAAGAGATAAGGAACAAGAAGCATATCCGGTGTTTCTCTGTGGCTTGACTAATTGCTCTATTCTTCATTCTCCGTTGTCCTCGGCGATCAAGGTGGCTTATGAACACTCCACTTGCTTCTTCAAATAGCTGAGAAAACACCTCTTTTCCAAGAGAGGAAATCGGCACAAGATGGCTTGGTTTTGGTGGAGAAAAGGAGAGAAGAGAGAATGAGAGAGTGAATGAGAAATGAAGGATTGAGGGATGATTGAGGGATGGTTTGAATGATCAGCAAGAGGTGGTATTTATAGCTGATTCTGGCTGCTAAAAATAGCAAATAGTAGCAGCCAAAGAGACCTCTTTTGGCTGGCCATCTATGTGGCAAAGTTCATGGTTTCAACTTTGCTAAATATAGCATGGGGCAAATCTACAAAGCCACTAAATTTGGAGGGTTTTGAATGCAATTTTGAAAAGTCTTCAAGGGCTTCTTTGCAAGCTTAATTAATCAGATAATAAGCTGATTTTGGGCCAGCATATGGATGGTTTGGGCTGCCCAACTCCTTGATCGGTTCGGTTTAATCGGTTTGGTTCAACTGGGCCTTTTTCATAATTAATTAAGATTAATTTATTTAGCCCAAATTAAATTGGGAATAAATTAAAATTAATTAAATTATAAATAAATATTCATAATTGGACCGTCTTGGGCTGGAAATAAATTTGCCTTGATATTTCAAATTGCTTCTCGGGTTTATTCTTCGAGCAGTGTCTGCCGAGCCAATTTTCGCCCTTTTGTGCGAATCTGTCAAAAATAGTCAAAATTAATCAAAATTAACTATAAAATTAATTAAAATTCATCATGTTTATATTTTTAGCACAATTTAATTATTTTATAATATTTAACTATTTTCCGACAAGAATTTAATCGAAACTGCATAAATTTGAGTTAAAAAAGGCATGAAAAAGTGTATAAATTTCCGTGTTTCCAATTATCTTGAAGTTTGAAGTTCACAAGGTTGACATCTAAAACCAATAATTTCTATGAGATTTTGAGCTTTTAAAGCATACATTCTTTTGTGCTCACTTTTATTGTTGCTTTGAGTGAGTTAATGTTGATCTGTTATTCTAGAACTTGCTTCGATTATACATGCCGAGACCACATTTTTGGTTTGATATACTGAGATGATAAAGGCACCTAGGATTTAACCCACTTACTTTCCAAAAGGCCTACGTCCATAATTAACCCCTAGTGAACCCCTTTGATCCTAATTAACCGTTTCTTGACTTACCCTTAATATTAACCCAAGACTTACTCTTTTTGATTCATTAAAGAATTTTTCCTATTGTATTAACCTTTTTATCGAGATTTGATTTGAGAATTTGCCTAACTATGTTTTCCATTTCAGATGTTAAATTCTTATTATTGTATTTGATTTGTTCTTAAAAAAAATTGAAAGTATTATTAGTTCTATGTTTTTATGAGCTTAAACAGTAAATCTCGCATCTTTAGAAGAAGCTCGTATTATTAATGTAATTTCTCATTATTAGTCTATTTTTCTAGTTAGGTAATTTGTCAATTCGATCTCGATTCTAAACTCCTCTTTCAGCCTGTGACCACTCCCCCTAACTAAGCCACGTTACAACCCTTTTTAAAGACCTTTTGATTGATGTATCATCTTAATTTATAGTGGTGGGGATTTGATTTTCATGCAAGCCTATGGTAATAACTTTTCATGTTGACTATTGAGTGTTTAAATTTATTGTCCCTTAAACACTTTGAGTGATTTGAGTGAATCCTTAGTGAAGATGTTAACTCTGTGATATTTTGAATCAAAGGTGATTACCTAGATAAGGGGGGATACCTTTGTTTTTCATGAATAAAATGCTCAACTTGGATCGTTTGAAACTCTGACGTTCTTTTATTTGAATTCTCAATGTCTGATTACCTATGGATTATTTCGAAACATTATTGATAGGAGTTATAAGTTGAGAAGAATGAAATTTTAATTGTGAGTTGAGGATTTTGCTTGAGGACAAGCAAATGCTTAAGTGTGGGGGTATTTGATAAACCGTAATATATACATATTTTTATCCCATATTTGGCATACTTTTGGATGATTTATCCTTTGAATTTGTTGAATTCGATGCTCCTAATCTCTTAATTTCATATTTTATATTCAGGAGAGCTTAGGGAGTCAAAAAGAACGAGAAACAGGCCAAAAAGGGACAAAATGGGCCTACACGGCCTAGACCACCGCACACGGGCAGACTGCACGGCCGTGTGTGGCAAGACAGATCGAACACGCCCTGTGCTCGATTCACATGGGCGTGCCACACGAGCGTGTCCCTGTCGTGACCTGTTTTAATTCCACTTGAAATAAGACACTTGTGGGCCAAGTAAAGCATCTCGAAAGCCTATATAAACACCCTAGAGGGCAACCTAAAAGGGGAGTTTGAGAGAAGGCCTCTGCTAGGGCTTTTGACAGGAGCAAAGCCAGAGAGAGCTAAAATTAGGGGATTACTCGAAGAAGGCCAATTGATTCATCTCAAAAGCCGGAATCACGCTCAAGGCTGAGGATCTTCCCTTCAATTTCTTTCAGGGGGTTTTAGGGTTTTTCTTTATGTTTTGTTATTTAATTTATTCTGAGATGTATTCTTTTATAATATTGAACTAAACCCCTCAAATACCTGAGGGGGATGAAACCTAAGACGGATCTTGTTATTGTTTTCTGCTTTGTATGATAAATACTTGATTTGTTCTTAATTCTCGTGTTAATATTTCAGGATATTGATTCAAGTATTGATGTGCGTATTTAGAGGAGAAAAAGTCCCTATTTAAGAGTAGATCTAGCATAGTTAAGTGGAGTTGATCGCACTCCTAAAGATAGAATGATGAAAATCTTCCGTATTAGGGTCAAACCTAATGTGGGAGTCCATAGATCGAGTTAATGCAACAGTAGTGGTTTTAATTAGAAAGAGATTTCAATTAATCAACTTAGGGTTAGACGTTAGTAGCCTCGAGAGAGGTATTAATATAAATTAGGGAATCCTACGGATCAAGTCAAGTGAATAAATCTTCTGGTTCAGAGTTAAATAACAAGTGAAGTCTAGGTGGATTCTTGCTCGGGTATTGTCTTAATCAATTGGTTTTCTGAAAAGTATTTCCCCAATTCATTCCCTATTTCTTAGCATCCTTAGTTTAGGAATTAGTTAGACAAACATTAATCCCTTTTATTTTAAGCTAAATAATAGAAAGAAAGTGAGTACTAGTACTTTTGGTTCCCTTGGGTTCGACATTCCGGTCTTGCCACTAAGCTATACTACTGTTCGATAGGTGCGCTTGCCTCAATCGGGGTGATAGTTAGCTTCTAGGCTCGATCATTCATTATATAAGTATTAAAACTCTCAGACACACGATCAATGTCACACGGGCGTGTCCCTTCACCCACACGGGCGTGTGGACCTATTTCATGATAAAAAATTTCTAAGTTTCCTGAAAGTTTCTATAGTTCTCAGTTTAGTCCCGAACCGTCCCCAATGCATTTTTTGGGCCTCATAGGCTCTTTCAAGGGACGATATGAATGTTTATGAAAATTTATAAATTTGGATGGAAATTGATATCTTGGTTTGGTATGAATTCTTGTGTTTAAGCCTCATACCCTATTCTGGCGTCGAATACGGGTAAGGGGTGTTATAATTTTGCAAAACTGTTAAAGATTTTGAATGTTTCCATTGATGAATACGCATGAGTTTTGAAGTTTCTTTATATATTATGAATGCTTGTTGATAGATATACAAGTTTTGTTAAGTGATTTTAGTGAAAATGCAATTAAGGGCTAAATTGTGAAATGTGTGATTTTAGTTGTTAAAATGTAACACCCTCAATTTGGGCCTAGTAGAATTCGGCCTATTCGGCCTTGTAGAGGGGAGCGTTTAAAATTTTTGAGAATAAGGGAACGTTACTAACGCAAGTTGGGTCTATTAAGTGAGTGATTTTGGAAGGTTTTGGGGCTTCTATGAAGTTCGGGGTTCAAGCCATGCCATTTGGAAAAAAAATATTTTTGGCATTAGGGGACCCTGACTCCTGGTATTAAGCCTTATAAGTATTTGTGATTAAAAAGGAGACACAAGAGAGCCTGTGGTGGAGTGGTTGTGGCGTTATAGGTATGGCAAGGAAGGCAAAGGTTCAAGTCTCAGTGCATGCAAAAAGGGATTATTTATTTTGCTCATGAGTGGGCAAGAGTTGGTGTTGGATTTGAACTCTGTGTTGGAGAGTTTGAATGAGTCAACTGAGGGATTTAAGAAGTGGATCATGGAGGAAATCAAGAAGAGGGCGGTGTAGATTTTCAAGGAGTTGAAGGCTTGAGGAGTTGGTGCCGAAATGGGGTCTTTGATCTTAGAAATTTGGCCAAAGGGATTTTGAGGTATATTTTGGACTTTGATAAGTATTTTTTTTCTGTTTTTTTTTGGTCAATTTGGTTACCAAAATCGAAGTTCTTTTGTTCTTTTCTATGTTGCCGAATTTGTGTAAAAGTGACCTCTCGTGCATGCTTTTTGCTTGGTTTCACCCTCCTTTCTTGTTAGCCGATTTTGTGTTACCATTTAGGCAACTTTCGTACCATTTCTATCTATTTCTCCATGCGCCGATTGCATCTTCCTCTGTTCTTCTTCCTTGTGCCGAAAAGTGATATTCTATTCTCTTCATCTCTTCTACCCTCTTCTCCAATCGCATTCGTTCCTTAATCAGAGGGGTTCAACTTGGGGGTTTATTTCGATTGTTCGGATTGCACTTTCATTTTCTTCTTCTCTTTTTGTCGTGGGTAAGTGTAAGTATTAATGACTCTTTTTATTTTGGAATCTTCGTTACGAGTGCTATTTACTTTCTCTTCTGTCGAATCTCCCCCTCTTCTCATATTTCGATATTGGTTAATGCCTAGGTCCTCTCGAAGACTGATAGAGGGACAAACGACTTGAAGTAAGCAACATTCCACTCTCAGTTCTTCACCAAGGTGAGTGTTCTTGCCTTGTTGGTTAGGGCCGAATACTCTTGATGGCTTGTAAACCGTCAAGTGTGGTTTTAATCACAAGGTTATTCATTTCTCTTAATAAGGCTTGATGTAATGCAGAATCCGTCAAGGGGTTTAACCTTGTTAACCATTAGAGAGGGTTTAATAAGGTTCGGTCGATTTAGGTAAGTGATATTATGGTTTTGGCTTTTAGTTGGAAAAGGAGGATAATTGAATGGATCAAATGGCTAACTATTAGTCTTAAATGTTGTAGGTTCGGTGCAAGGGATTCGTAGGGCACTTCGTAACATGTGTGTACTCACACCATTCCAACTGTAGATTGGCAAATGCCAAAATACTGAAAAGCCAAAGTACCGGCGAATGATGCCACACAAGCGTGCGATCGTACGTGTGGTGGACCGAGCCCACGAATATGGGCGTAAGATAGTTGAGGCCACCATGAACGTTCTCATGGGCTTAAGTGGTTATCGGCCTCGTTTGGCTGAAATGGGCCATGTGGGACCAATAGGCTCGTGGGCCCCACACATATTAAATTTACGAAATGTGGAAAAAATTGAACTGGGCTATAGCGTTCACATAGTCATGATTGAAAATGGTCCGAATGGGCCACACGAGAGTGTGGGCCCACCTGGGCCGAGTATTAGGCTTTGGGCCCAAATACACCGTTTTGATGGAATATGTTATCTATGTCGCTTGAGGCGACTGTAGACCTTCAAAAAGGTTGTTAAATGACCGAAATACCCCAGAGGGTAAAATGACTGAAATAACCCTGGAGGGTAAATTGACCGAAATACCCCCATAGGGTAAATTGACCGATATGCCCCTGAATGGCAAAATGACCAACATGCCCCTGCATGTTATATGATTGTTATTGTATGTTATTTATGGTATGTATGCATTCATGTGATATTATGCTGCATGGGGAT
The DNA here is from genome assembly GCA_005393395.2 of Gossypium australe. NCBI lineage: Eukaryota > Viridiplantae > Streptophyta > Magnoliopsida > Malvales > Malvaceae > Gossypium > Gossypium australe. The sequence goes on from CM016622.1 coordinate 57,759,486, forward strand.
GGGATTATTGATACGAAGGATGTTCTGATAGGATCGTATGGTCGCTTGACGATTGTGGATCCACCGATGGCTTTAAGCCGATTATGTAATTGGCAGCTCTACTGCAACAGTGGTTAGTGCCGTAACTGGCGCTACATAAGGAGTGTAGGGATGGGTGGGTCGATTAAATCCCCACAAGAGTGCAGGGTTGGACAGGAAACGGAGTGCAGGGTTGGTATGGCCATTAATGCATTGCATATATTGATTTTAATATTGAGATGGGCTTAGGCCCAGATAAATACGATATGTGACATTTAACATGGGTTAAGGCCCAACTGAGGCTATTATGGGCTAAGGCCCAAATGCCACCACTACTGTGTTGGGCTTGGGCCCACATTGATGATTGTAATGTGCTTAGGCCCAGATTATTGTGATGCATGTTTTCACCGATGAGGGTTGTACACACTGAGTTTTCGTAAACTGACCCCTTTTTTTTTCAATTTTTCAAGTAATCCTCAGTAAGTGGTTTGACGTACTAGAGGACTCGGAGGTGGCCACACTACGAGCAGCTTTAAATTTTAGTTTTTATTTTACCTTACTAAGATCGCTTTCTAATTGGGTTGTAATAAGGCCGCTTTTAATTTCTAATTTTTAATTTGGGATTTTTAGTTTGTTACGATTTATATCTACTAGAAGTAGAACACGATTTTCCAAAATGATTACTATTTTCAAAACACTACGTTTTCTCAATGCAATTTTTAAACATCACGTTTTCGCAAATTATTTGTTTTAAATTAATCTTTCGCAACAATAAGGTTTTGAAGGTAATAACTTTTTAATAAACCTCGAAAAAATATATTAATAAACCGACGTACCTGGGTTTTTACTTAAGCTTTTAATTAAGAAGGGTTTTCAATGAAAACACGATTTTCGAAAAACACTTCAATGTGACACGCCAGATCCAGACCATAACATCTAGGCCGGGTTTGGGGTGTTACATTTAGTGGTATCAGAGCCAGGTTACAAAACTCCGTTGTGGAATGAGTTTTTCAGATCTTGGATTTAAATAAGTTGTTTTTGTCAATATGTGAAGGGTTTGAAACATTTCCTCTGAAAAGTGTGGCACACCAAGTCTCCGGCGTCGGACCAAGTAAGTTCTCCTGATACTGAAATTTGTTTTGAACTATTATACTGTAAGTAGTTGCTGGGCTTACTCTAGATGATAGACTATATTGAGACTCTTAGTTAGAGTAAAAGCGAAGCCCGTAGGAGACTAAAACTGTAGTGAGCCGACTGCATAAACAACTTGTAACATCCCGGTTTAGACCCTAGTCGGAATAGTGGTTCGAGACCACAAACCCGAGGTCGTAAAAATATTTTTAATATTATTTTCTGTGTGAATATTATATGATATCGTCTGTGTGAAAATTCTATGTGATAATTTAATCGTTTATGTGTCGAATTAAGAGAAAGGACTAAATCGCATAAAGAGTAAAACCTATGTGCTGATTTATAAATACTTAATTGTTGTTGGCTTTTAAAGGTGGAGGCCTTAGGAGGCAATTTAACCTTTTTAATGATAGTGGGTGTTAAATGGACAAATATGCCATTAATGTATAATTATTTTATAATGTTTAGTAAAAGGGATAGTTTGGTAAAATGAACATTATTATGATTATAATAAAACAAATGAAAGAAAAGATGAATGTTATCATCTTTGTGAGTGCCGAAAATTTGAAGGAAAAAGAAAGGAATAGGGCTTTGGGGTATTCGGCCATTGTTAAGAAATATTAAGACCAAGAGAGAAGAGGTTCGAATCGAGATCGAGGCAAAGATAAAGTGCTCGATTAATCGACCATATCGATAGTTCGACGTCTGAGGTAAGTTCGGACATAATACGAGTATTTAACTGTGTTTAATGTTATGAAATGAATAGTGAGATATTATTGAATTGTGAATTCTATGTGATAGATTGAGTTAAATGGCACTAAGTGTGCGTATTAGAAAATGTAATCGGAAATTATAGCACTGTGTGTGCGGAGTAATATAAGCTTCGGCTTGGTGGTTGGCACTGTGTGTGCGATGCTGATTTAAAATCGGTTTAGGATGGATGTACTAAGTGTACGATGCTAATTAAGCTTCGGCTAATTAATTATGCACTAAGTGTGCGAATGAATCGAGGAAGAAACGAGTGTGGATCGAAATGCATCGTGATTATTGATTAGCAAAAGTATTTGACAACTAAATGTTGGCTAAGGTACACACGGAATCTATGTGATTGGTGAAACTATGAATGTGGGTGTGGATGAATTTATTGAACATATTGGTGTGAATGGTATTATATTTGTGGTAGTAAACATTAATCTATGTGATGCCATGTTGGTATTATGTATTACGTTATGAACTTACTAAGCTTTATAAAGCTTACTGTGTGATTTGTTTCTCTGCTTTGCAGTGTCAGTAAAGCTAGCTCGGATCAGGGGATCGTCAGTTTCTCAATCACATTATCGGCAATCTATTTTGGGGTATTTTGGAAAGATGTACATAGTTATGATATGGCATGTATAGGCTGGTCTTTTGGTTCATGTTTAATGTTTGTAAGTAGCCATGACATGTGGCTAGATATGTGCTAGTTTTAACATGAATGAACTTGGTATATGTGATGCATCTTTTAGTATGGTTTGTGGGTTGAGAAATTGATTATTGAATGGTAACTTTGTGTTGATCAAATGCTAGCATGAATTAGTGAAATTGAGAAGGAATGATGTTTGGCATTGAATGTATTATGCTTGTGATGAGATAAGTCTTGCCATGGTTGGAATTGGTATAAAATGCTTTGATTGAATGGTCATTTTGGAAAGTTTTCGCTGCCTTATGTGCATGATATGTTTTGGTATGTGTTTTTTGTAGGTTTGACCCTAAGTGGGTGGCATTTTGGCCTTGCAAAATGGCCTATAATGTCACACGGTCTAGGCGCACGGGCGTGCCTAAAGGCCGTGGGTAATTTGGCAGAATGCAGCTTAAAAATACACGGCTAAGTACACGGGCGTGCTTGGTGGCCGTGGTGGGGAAGTCAGTATATGGTCTAGTAGTACACAGCCAAGGCACACAGGCGTGCCTAGTGATCGTGTTGATATAGTCAGTATATAGACACGAATGGACACACATGAGTGTCTAGAAGCCGTGGAGGGCACACGGTCTCCTCCCACGGCCGTGTCTCCCCTGAATTTTAGAAAAGTTTTAAATTTTCATAAAATGTTGTATGTATTTCAGTTAGTCCCGACCCCTCTTAAACTTGTGAGTTAGGCCTCGCAGACCTTATCCAGGGACGACATGATTGTAAATGAATGCGAATGAAAATGATTGACTTTGTGTCGTAAAATCTTAGATGTTGGATGTTCTATTTGATCAATAATGCCTCTTAACCCTGTTCCGGCGACGGTCTCAGGTTAGGGGTGTTACACAACTCTTAACTACTACTTCCATAAAACATCTGTTTAATTATTGAAACTATGAGCTAAATTCATAAAATTTCTAATTCAGATAACACGCGAAGCGATAATGAGCGCTAGAAGAGGTGCAATAGGCCACGGTAGAGGCCATGAAAGTGCTAGGGCTGTATATTCGGCATCAGGCCATATGCCCAATGTTGAAGCGAGAGAGCTCCAGCTTCACAGGTAACCGAGACAAGGTCGTTCGATCGAGCTGTTGGGGATGACGTACTGCCTCAGGCAATGCTTCGTATTTTGGAAAGAGTTGTTGGGTCTGTTGGGCCTAATACCGCTATTAGGGGCCGTGGGTCAGTTACGGAATGACTTCGGTCAAATGGAGCAGAGATCTTCAGGGGAGTTTCTAGGGTGGCCCCAAGTGTGGCGGAGTACTGGTTGGAGCCCACCAAAAGAATTATGGACGACCTTGACAGCACGCCAGAACAGAAGTTGAAGGGTCCCTTGTCCTTGTTGAGGGGTGAAGCCTACCAGTGGTAGCTTACGGTAAAAGAGGGTACCCCGTCTGATCGATTGACCTGGGAATTCTTCAAGTCCACATTTCAGGGAAACTATGTGAGCACTAGCTATGTCGACGCTCGTAGGAAAGAATTTTTGAATCTGGTTCAAGGTGACAAGCCTGTGGCTGAGTACGAGGCAGAATTTTTGCGACTTAGCCAGTATGCTCAAGGAATGGTGGCAATGGAATACGAACATTGTGTTTGGTTCGAAGATGGCCTCAGAGACAGTCTCCGAGTGCTGATAACTCCACAGGGGGAGCAGGACTTTGCAACGTTAGTAGAGAAAGCTAAGATCGCTGAAGATGTGAAGCGCTTTGAGCGCCTAAATCAGGAAAGAGAAAAGGGCAGAAAAAGAGGGATTCTAAACATTCCAATTCTGATAAGAGATTTAAGAGAAGGGCCAGAATGGATGGGCCGGTCAGAGTTGGGCCCCCTGTTGCTACTATTGGGTTACCACCTTGTGCTACTTGTGGGAAAGGTCATGTGGGCGAGTGCTAGAGAAGGACTGGGGCTTGTCTAAGTTGTGGTTCCATGGAACATCGTCTCAGAGATTGTTCCAGAACACCAGATTGGACACAGGCCTTCGATAGGGGTAATGTACAGCCACCGAGGTGTGGATAGTAGTCGTCTAGAGGTCGTGGGCAGGCCAGGGGTGGAAACGGTTTGGGTCGTGGAACTCTAGGTAGAGGTGCTGGTCATGCGGAGGCAAGGCAACCAGCTTTGGTTTATGCAGCACGTCGCCGAGAAGACGGAGACGCTTCAGATGTGAATACTGGTACGTACTTTACCCATGGTGTATTATTTACCTAATTTGCAAGTAGGACTAGAGTGCGTAGTAGAAGCGTAGTGGTGTAACTGATGTTGTGCGGCTATTAGATAGTTGGAAATTTCGAGGACGAAATTTCTTTAAGGGGGTAGAATTGTAAGACCCTGAATTTGGGCCTATAGAATTGGGCCTATTGGGCCTTGGGTAGGGGGCGTTTAAATCTTTTGAGAATAAGAGAACAGCACTAATGCAAGTTGTGTCTATTAAGTGAGTGATTTTGGAAGGTTTTGGGGCTTCTATGAAGTCCGGGGTTTAGGCCATGTCGTTTGGAAAAAAAATATTTTTAGCATTAAGGGACCCTGACTCCTGGTATTAAGCCTTATAAGTATTTGTATTAGAAAGGAGACACAAGAGAGCCTGTGGTGGAGTGGTTGTGGCGTTACAGGTATGGCAAGGAGGGTAGAGGTTCAAGTCTCAGTGAATGTAAAAAGGGATTATTTATTTTGCTCATGAGTGGGCAAGAGTTGTTGTTGGATTCGAACTCTGTGTTGGATAGTTTGAATGAGTCGATTGAGGGATTTAAGGAGTGGATCATGGAGGAAATCAAGGAGAGGGAGGTGGAGATTTTTAAGGAGTTGAAGGCTTGAGGAGTTGGTGCCAAAATGGGGTCTTTGATCTTAGAAATTTGGCCAAAGGGATTTTAGGGTATATTTTGGACTTTGATGAATTTTTCTTTTCTTTTTTTTTTTTTGGTCAGTTTGATTACCAAAACCAAAGTTCCTTTGTTCTTTTCTATGTTGCCGAATTTGCGCAAAAGTGACCTCTCGTGCATGCTTTTTTCTTGGTTTCACCCTACTTTCTTGTTAGCCAATTTTGTGTTACCATTTAGGCAACTTTCGTACCATTTCTATCTATTTCTCCTTGGGCCGATTGCATCTTCCTCTGTTCTTCTTCCTTGTGCCGAAAAGTGATATTCTATTCTCTTCATCTCTTCTACCCTCTTCTCTAATCGCATTCGTTCCTTGATCAGAAGGGTTCAACTTGGGGGTTTGTTTTGATTGTTCGGATTGCACTTTTATTTTCTTCTTCTCTTTTTGTCGTGGGTAAGTGTAAGTATTAATGACTCTTTTTATTTAGGAATCTTCGTTACGGGTGCTGTTTACTTTCTCTTCTACCGAATCTCACCATCTTCTCATATTCTGATATTGGTTAATGCCTAGGTCCTCTCGAGGATTGATAGAGGGAAAAGTGACTTGAAGTAAGCAACATTCCACTCTCAGTTTTTCACCAAGGTGAGTTTTCTTGCCTTGTTGGTTAGGGCCGAATACTCTTGATGGCTTGTAAACTGTCAAGTGCGGTTTTAATCACAAGGTTATTCATTTCTCTTAATAAGGCTTGATGTAATGCAGAATCCGTCAAGGGGTTTAACCTTGCTAACCATTAGAGAGGGTTTAATAAGGTTCGGTCGATTAAGGTAAGTGATATTATGGTTTTGACTTTTAGTTGGAAAAGGAGGATAATTGTATGGACCAAATGGCTAACTTTTAGTCTTAAATGTTGTAGGTTCGGTGATAGGGATTCGTAGGGCACTTCGTAAGAGGTGTGTACTCACACCATTCCAACTATCAAATGCCAAAATGCTGCAAGTCCAAAGTACCGGTGAATGATGCCACACAAGCGTGCGATCGCACGTGTGGTGGACCGAGCCCACGAATACGGGCGTAAGACGGTTGAGGCCACCATGAGCGTTCTCATGGGCTTAGGTCGTTATCGGCCTCGTTTGGCTGAAATGGGCCGTGTGGGACCAACGGGCTCGTGGACCCCACACAGATAAAATTTACGAAATGTGGCAGAAATTGAATTGGGCTATAGAGTTCACATAGTCGTGATTGAAAATGGGCCGAATATTAGGCTTTGGGGCCAAATACACCATTTTGGTGAAATATGTTATCTGTGTCGCTTGAGGTGACTGTATGATACGATCCTCCTCGGGGTGAGTCGAGTCGTATGTGAAGTTGCCCAATCGTCTACGAGGAGCAATTGAAAAGTTGTCGGAAAATAGGTGAAATAAGGTTAAAGTTGCGGAAGATGATAAAAAAGGTTAAGATTTGGATGGAAGATGGAGATAGGTTCGGTTAGGATGCAAACAAGGAAGATGAATATAGTGGATGGACTTGGATTTAATAGAAATAATGAAAAGGATATATATTAAGATAGTTGGTGGAGATGGATAGAAGAACTTAAACAAAGAATCGATTCAACACTAGGAAAGTGTCACCCCGGGTTCTATATTTGTTTAAGGTGGAATATGGAATCGAAGATGGACCAAAGACCCGTTACTTAACAAAGTAGGAACCAATGGTATAATTGAATGGAAGAGAAACGACTGACGCCACAAGCAACGCTTGATAAGTCGGAATCGAAACTCGTACGAAAGATAGAGAGGAGAAAATCTCACTCGGTGAACAAAGTTCATAAAATATATTCAAGGATCAAAAGTTTTCTTTTTACAAGCTAATAACAAGTTTATATAGTATTTACATGTGGTTAGCTAAAGAGCCAAATGAATTCAGCTTTAATATGTATTTAAAAGGCTGAAATAAAATCTAAAAACTCTTGAATTCCTCCAGCCAAATAACAGCAACTTTATGACTCCTAATGAGCTGATTTAAATGAATTTGAATGCTTTAAAAATGTCCTTTGAGTTGCCTTTGGCTAGCCGAAAAGTCTCCAGCAACTAATGGTGTTTTAAAAGGCTTAAATGTCCATCTTTAATGCTTTTATAATATGTCCCTTGAGTTGTCCTTGGCTAGCTGAAAAGTCTCCAGCAACTAAATAAAAAATTGTAACTCATGTGTGACCTTTAAGGTTCAAACGGTTATTGGAAGAAGAAGAGGTTGTTGCTAAAATTAATTGATGAATAATGCTTCCTTCAATTATCATAACAGCTCCCTTTTAATGTTGAATAATGCTTCCTTTATGTGTGTAACTGATTTTCACTTGAAAAGTCACATTAAGCTATTTGTAACATCCCATAAGTGTAACGGTTTCCAGCTGAAAGGTTTCCTACATTCAAACACATTAAATAGACATATTAACCACATTTAATCAATTATTAAACACTAATTTAACTTAAACACATTAAACTCTTGACTTAATAAATGAACTAGAAGTTAAGACTTCAATTAATGCAGCAACTAGTTAATTTATGGAAGCAAAATTAAACTAACTTAAACACTTTATTAAATGAACTAAAAGTTAAGACTTCAATTAATGCAACTAGTTAATTTATAGAAGCAGAATTAAACTAACTTAAACTCATACTTCATTAAAAACATCCTAGTAACTAGATTAATTAATAAGCCTCTTATTAAACACAACTTATCTATTTAAACTAAACACCTTTATTTAAAGCTAATATATAATTTAAAAGTTTGTATTCAGCAAATTAAAAATGCATGAATTGAATCAAGCTAAACACAAACTAAATGAACTGAATGTGAACTTAAACCAATCTCAATGAGCTAAGATGAACTCATGTGAACTGAACCATATAGAAAAGGAGTTTAATTGAGCTGAAAATGAGTTAGAATCAGCTTCATTTTGCACTTTGGCCCCTCGAGCTTAGGCCACTCTCGTTGGCGTTGGAAAGATTCGAACCATGATGCGACCAGGATCGCATCACTATAGACCTCCAAAAAGGTTGTTAAATGACCGAAATACCCCAGAGGCTAAAATGGCCGAAATACCCCTAGAGGGTAAAATGACCGAAATACCCCTGGAGGGTAAATTGATCTAAATACCCCTATAGGGTAAATTGGACGATATGCCCCTGAATGGCAAAATGACCAACATGCCCCTACATGTTATATGATTGTTATTGTATGCTAGTTATGGTATATCTGCATTCATGTGATATTATGCTACATGGGGGATGGGATTATTGATACGGAGGAAGTTCTAATAGGACCGCATGGTCACTTGACGATTGTGGATCCACAGATGGCTTTAAGCCGATTATGTGATTGCCAGCTCTAGTGCAATAGTGGTTAGTGCCGCAACTGGTGCTACATAAGGAGTGTTGGGATGGGTGGGTCGATTAGATCCCTACAGTAGTGCAGGGTTAGACAGAAGACGGAGTGTAGGGTTGGTATGGGCATTAATGCATTGCATATATGGATTTTAATGCTGAGATGGGCTTAGGCCCAGATAAATATGATGCGTGAAATTTGACATGGGTTAAGGGCCAACTGAGGCTATTATGGGCTAAGGCCCAAATGCCACCGCTACTGTGTTGGGCTTGGGCCCACATTGATGACTGTAATGGGCTTAGGCTCGGATTGTTGTGATGCATGTTTTTACCGATGAGGGTTGTACGCACTGAGTTTTCGTAAATTCACCCCCTTTTTTTTCAAATTTTCAGGTAATCCTCAATAAGAGGTTCGACGTACTGAAGGACTCGGAGGTGGCCGCACTACGAGCAGCTTTAAATTTTAGTTTTTATTTTACCTTACTAACATTGCTTTCTTATTGAGTTGTAATAAGGCCGCTTTTAATTTTTGATTTTTAATTTGGGATTTTTAGTTTATTACAATTTATATCTACTAGAAGTAGAACGCGATTTTCCAAAATGATTACTGTTTTCAAAACACTACGTTTCCGCAATGCAATTTTTAAACATCACATTTTTGTAAAGTATTTGCTTTAAATTAATCTTCCGCAATAATAAGGTTTTGAAGGTAATAACTTTTTCATAAACCTCAAAAAAAATATAATAATAAATCGACATAACTGGGTTTTTTACTTAAGCTTTTAATTAAGAAGGGTTTTCAATGGAAACACGATTTTCGAAAAACACTTCAATGTGACACGCCAGATCCATGCAATAACGTCTAGGTTGGGTTTGGGGTGTTACATAAAATGTGAAATAAATGAAAAATAAGGGCTGGTAGGGACCTAATTATAATCCGGCTAGCATGGGTTGGTATTGAATTTCATGAATTTGTGATTTTATGAAATAAGGACTAAATTGTAAAAAATGTGAAACATTAGGGGGAAAATGTGTAAAAGTGCTTTATAGTGAACTTTGGACTAAATTGAATAGTGAGATAATTAAATAAGCTGGTTTTGAGTACATATAGATCAAGAAAAGTGAAACTCAGATCTAGATTGGGGGAAAAATAAAGTTGTTGACTAATCAATTGGTTTATCCGTTTTTGCATCCGAGGTAAGTTTGTATGTAATAAGCATTGTTATAATTATGCTTTAAATGCTTTCATATTGTATAAATTGTGTATACAAGACTACCATCGTGTTAGACAATGATTCGGTTAATTATGGGCACTTAGTGTGCGTGATCAAGATAGCTTCAGCTATATATATATTGGCATTTAGTGTGCGAGATTGATACAGCTTCGGCTACTTATTTGGCACTAAGTGTGTGAGTTTTTCGAGTATCCAAAAATATTCCGAATAGTTTAACGGATATGTCAAATAGGTGAATGAGTATGAGTTAAATACAGGAAGGTACAGGTATGTACAGGAACTTAGTAATACACTGAAATGATGAAAATTATGGAAATTACATCTAATTTGGTGGATGCAAATGTGGTAGGTTGATGATTCATTATGAGATAGGTTATGCTATGTTTTTGGCTTAATTTGAGTATATATGATGAGTTGATAATAAATGCTATACGAACTTACTAAGCTATAAAGCTTACTTTGTGTATTTCTCTATGTTTTATAGTGATTTCAAAGCTAGCTCAGATTCCGGGATCATCGGAGATATCGTCACACTATCCAACTATCACCTTGGTACTTTTAAGATTATGATTTGGTTATATGGCATGTATAGGATTATGGTCATTTTAGTATGTAGTTTGGTAATGAGTTGTGCCATGTGAATTGGCTTGTAAAGTCTATGTTTTGGTTTGTATATATAGCCATGAGTTATGGCTTATTTTGGGTTATTTTGGTATGTTTGAACCATGTATATATTTATGTGTCTATGTTTTGTGAACTATGTTGGAAGATGGTTGTGTGATGCTTTATGGTAATAGGTATTATGAGTGTCAAATGGTTGAATTGTGGATAATAATATGTTTGTGAAATTAGGCTAAAGAATGCAAGTTTGAATGTGTCCATATTGATGATTTGAGATGGTAGGTATTGGTATGATTTAAAAGGAATATTGGGATATAGTGTGTCTTGTAATTATTGGTATTGAAATGGTATGCATGATGTCTGATTGAGGTTGTTTAAATGCTCATATATGCTATGTTTGGTGCTTTTTGAGTTTGTTGCAGGTGTGCTCAAGTTTGGGAGGCGAATTGGCTTGGTAAATAGCCTATTTTTGTCCACACGGTTAGAAACACGGGCGTGTGTCTCAGCCGTGTGTGACACACGGTTATGTTACACAGCTGTGTATCCCCTGGTGTTGAAATTAAAATCAAGTCAGTATGCTTCACATGGCCTCACACACGGGCGTGTGAATTGGCCGTGTCGCATAAGTCAGTATACCCTATAGGTTTGGAACAACCTAGCACACGACCTAGCACACGGGCGTGAGTGTTGGCTATGTGACCCAAGTCAGTGAGTTACACAGGGTCAGACACGGGCTGGGACAGGGTCATGTACTCCTATTTTGAATGTCCACACGGCCTGTGACACGAGCATGTCTATTGGCCACGTGAGACACACGGGAGGGCCATACGGGCGTGTGTCCCCTATTTTTGAGAAAATTTTATAAGTGTTCTAAGAATTTCCAAAGTTATCGGTTTAGTCTCGAACCACTCCTAATGCATGTTTGGGGCCTCGTAGGCTCATATTAGGGACGATATGAATGTGTTGATTGATATTTGAATGAAATTTGGAAATGTAAGAGTAAGTGTATGTCTGATTGTGTTATAAGTCCGGTAATGCTTTGAATCCCTATTCTGGGGCTGAATACTGGTGAGGGGTGTTACAATACCATATGTTTAAGTCTTAATTATACTTGTGTTGGATGCCTTACTATGGCTTGTTTATATGCACAATGTTGGATATAGGTTGATGCCAAATTAAGTGAGAAAAATGACTTGTAAATTAACCTATTTTCGTCCACACGGGCGTGTGTCTCAGCTGTGTGTGACACACGGTTGTACACATGGCCAACTGGAATGAATGTGTGTCCCTTGTAGCTTTCAAAAGGGTTGTAAGTCAGGCTGTTACACGGCCTAGCACACGGCCTGGCACACAGGTGTGTGAGGTTACTTCGAAGGATACACGGCCTAGCACACGGGCGTGTGGCTTGGCCGTGTGACCAAGTCAGAGAGCTACACGAGCACAGACACGGGCTGGGACACGGCCGTGTGTCCCTATTTTGAATGCCCATACGACCTAAGACAAGGCGTGCCACATGGCCATGTGACCCCTACAACTTTGAAAATTTTCAATGTTTTCCAAAAAATTCTCTGAGTTTCCAATTTAGTCCCAACTTGTTTCTAATGCGTATTTTGGGCCTCGAGGGCTCGTATATGGGACAATATGAATGATTTTGATTGATTTTTTATATGAATATTGATATGTTATGAAATGTTCGAAATTCTATTTGTTTGGACTGAAAACTCAGGTAATACTCCATAACCCTGTTCTGGCGACAGATACAGGTTAGGGGTGTTACATACCGACAAGAAATTTGTACCCATGACCAAGGCGTCAAAAGCATACCAAATAATGTATAAAATGAAAAATTCAATAGACCATTAACATAAGACCAATATGCAATACAAGCTACCTCAATCACAATAAATCAAATGTACCTAAACATATGCATATTTGGCCATATGTCAACCATCTCAAAATATACCATAACTTGACCTATTTCATGTAAATATAAACTTACCATTTGTACCACAATTATGACCATTAGAACTTCCACACAAAGATACCATTTAGTCACTTAAACATGCACCATAACTTAACCATATTCACACACATCAACAAGGCACCAAAATTAACAAGATTACATCAACCAAAATGACACATACATGCCAAAATCATCAACTAACATTCAACCATAAGTCCTCCTATACATGCCATTATAACCTTGACTAATACATAAAAATTACCGATATAATCTCTAGATAGTGTGATAGATCTCCGACAAGCTTCCAAATCGATCGAGCTTTCAATAATCTGAAAAGCAAAGGAAAATAACTACGTAAGCAATGAATGCTTAGTAAGCTCATATAAAATTTTAACATAACTTTCTATTTCAAGAATGAACTTTATAAGGTAATATAAACCTATACCAGTGCCAAAAGATTTATCAAACTATATAACCATCAACTCACAAATGAGTAAGTTCACCAACATCACATATATTTTTCATTCCTAACATAATAGGATCTATAAGACATATTACACAATCATTAATCTTTTCATAAGACTGTGAGATACTCTATTTCGTACTTACCAATCCATTTACTTACTTTTCATTTCACTTACTTACTTTCCATTCCATTTACTTAGCATAAGCCTAAATAACATCATCAATTCACGAATCAATGTGTTTATTCACAACATAGGTAAACTCATCCATAGCATAAGTAAATTTCTTACATATAAGTAAGCCATTTGACTCATTAATCCTTTTATATCATCATATAAAATTTCAATTATGATCTTACTGCATCATTACCTTTTCTTACCTGTTTCATTTGCATAATACAAGACATAAGCATAAACATCATCATCGATACACAGGTTAGTGCATTTATACATAACTCTTTTAAGCTCCACCACATGATAAACCATTTCATTAGAAAGTACATCTTTTGATTCATACCACCTTTTCTTGAACATAAGCATATTTCTATTTGGACACTTGCCATTTCAATGTATAACATTATAGTTAAGCACAATATAATCCAACCATAAGCTTAGTAAAAACCTAAGCATTATCAACAACACATGTTAGCATGTTCAAACATAATTCACATGAATTTAACATGGGTAAACCATTACACATGAATATAATTCATTTGAACTCATCATTTTCCTTAACATATCATACTTTCAATGAAACTTACCATTTCAACCCTTTTCATAAATATGTGATTACTTTTCAGAGGCCTTCTAGAAGAAATATGTGGGAGTGAGATACGTCGAGGCCAGAAGACTGAGTTTATTGAGCTGGGGCAAGGTAGTATGCCTACGGCTAATTAGGAGGTGAAGTTCTTGAAGCTCAACCATTATGCTCCGAGAATGGTGGTTGATGAGCAATATAACTACCTCAATTTGAATTTGGGCTTAGATTTGACTTGATGATGCAAGTGGCTCCGCAACAAGAAAGGGTCTTCGAAGCTTTGGTAGAGAATACCAAAATTTGTGAGGAGGTTAGGCGCATTGATCGTGAACGAAAAGAGCAAGTAAGAGCTCTTACTGAGAGAGACTCCATTCCGAGTGGACAGGCTCTGCGTCCAGTTAAGTAAGCCAAAAATGACCGACCCCGCCAGAACTTTGTCGTAGTAGGAGACCGGATCCAGAATTGTGCCACCTGTGGCAAGAGACATCCGGGTGAGTGCTGTCAAGGCATGGGTGCATGCCTAAAATGCGAGTCACTAGACCATAAGATTTGAGAATGTCCTCGACTGAATTAATATATGCAAGCACAGGGTCAGAATCATGCATCGAATTAGAGAGCTAGTTACAGCCACAGCGAGTTCAGGGGCAGAATAGAGGAGGTAATGCTGGTCAGAGATAGCGAGCACTAGGTCAGGGTGCTAACAGAGTTGATACGAGGTAGACAATGCTTCTGTATATGTGGCACTTCGGGTGTGAGTTTCCCATGTATCCGATAGTATTTCGAATGGTTCAATGGGTAAATGAAAGACGTGGTTGAGTATGAGATTGATACGCAGGTATGAACATGAACCGTATAAGCTTTAAATCAAATAAAGTGTAGACTGCACATATAAGCATATGGTTAAACATGTGAAAGGTTTTTTTAGTTATCATGAATTACATGTTGATAAGTTCAAATTGATGATTTGTGTATTTATGATTAGTTTGAGCTTTTTTCATACGAGCTTACTAAGCTATAAAGCTTACTTTGTTTATTTATCCATGTTTTATAGCGATTTCAAAGTTAGCTCGAATTCAGGGATTGTCGAAGACTACGTCACACTATCCAACTATCATTTGGTACCTTTGAACTTTGGTATTTTGGTATATGGCTTGTATAGGGACTTTGGTCATTTTGGTTCATGAATTGATGATGAATGTAGCCATTTGATATAACAGCCCGATTTAGGGCCTAGTTAGAATAATGGTTGCGAGACCACAAATTTGAAGTAGAAATATGTGTTTTATGATTTTATGAGTCTTATGATGTGTTTTGCATGGTTGTGTGAAAATTTCATGAGGAAATTTTATTCATTAGTGATTAAATTGTCCATTAGGACTAAATTGCAAAGATTAGAAAATATGAGATTCTAGAAGATTTAAATATGAAATAGCATCATAAAAGTTATTAGAGGTCCTTATTTAGCAATTAGACCATTATATGTTAAGATGGACAAAAATAGACACGGGAAGGAAAAATCTCAAGGAAGGGACTTAAGGGCATTTTAGTCATTTGGTTAATAAAAGATTAAAAAGGGAAAAATGAAGCAAAATTTGCTCATCTTCTTTAAGTTAGGGTCGAAAATTCCAAGCTCTCCATATCTAGGGTTTCTTCAACTTCCAAGGTTGATAGTAAGTGCACCCTAGCCCCGTTTTTAATGTTCTTCGTATTTTTAAAATCCTCGTAGCTCGATTTAGCTATTTCTAGCTATATTTTGAGCTAGGGTTTATGTTCAAATATTTACCCATGTATGAAATGCATGTATTTTGATGTTTTATGGAAGAATATGAAAGTTTGATGTATGATAAACATCTTTTTCTAAGTGATTTTCATGAAAAATGCATAAAAGGACTAAATTGTAAAAGTTTTAAAAATGGTCATACATAAATGAAATAGTAGAAATTGAAGGATGTTGTAGTTAAGAAAATGATTCGGCTAGGCTTGAATTACAAGAAAGTTGAATGAAAATCATTTTACGAGCCTATGGGCAAAAGTGTAACTATGTGAAAGTTTAGGGGCAAAATTGTAATTTTTCCAAAGTATGATTCATGAGTTAATTTAGGCAATGTGAGCATTAAATAAGTGAAATTGTTATTATAGATTAAGAAACACGAAGCCCGGACTGAAACTGAGGCAAGAACAAAATTGTGGACTAACTCAAACATCTACACCTATTTTGAGTACCGAGGTAAGTTTGTGTGAAATTAAGGCTACATATGTTTTTACGTTTAATTTACTTATTATTATGAGAAATGCATATTATTTTCATAAAGTTGATTAGTGATGCCTCGATGAGAAAATGATGAGAACATGTTAAGTTGAAGTCTCGGTTGAAGATTCAGAATAACGAGGATACCTATGTCACAACATAAGATAAGGAAGGTCCCGTGTAAGACCATGTCTGGGACATGGCATCAGCACCGAATGTAGGTCCCGTATAAGACCATGTCTGGGACATGGCATCGGCACCGATTATAGGTCCCGTATAAGACCATGTCTGGGACATGGCATCGACACTGAATGTAGAACCCGTATAAGACCATGTCTGGGACATGGCATCGGCATGGAATAAGGAAGGTCTCGTATAAGACCATGTCTGGGACATGGCTTCGGCACCAAAGGAATATCTTGTGTAAGACCATGTATGGGACATGGCATCGACATCTATGTACGATCTCGTATAAGACCATGTCTAGGACATGACATCGACATCAAGTTAAGTGATCCCGTGTAAGACCATATCTGGGATATGGCATCGACATCAAGAGGTGATCCCATGTAAGACCATATCTGGGATATGGCATTGGCATTGTGATACATGTATGATGAGATTTAGTATCCTCCGATATTCTAAGTAGTTCAACGGACAAAAGAGCTAAGTATATAAAGATGACAATGAGTTAAGTTATACAAGGATGACAAAGAGTTCCATTTAAGCTAAGGATGATAATGATTTAAGTTTATGTTCAAGTTAGCATAAGTGCTAAATTATGTGCTGAAGTGATACAGGTACCATGAGTAAAATACGAGTTATGAAAATCGTAATGTGATATGTGATGGGTAAGATTAAGTATGAGTAAGTATGTCAAAATACTTGAGCACTTGTGTTGTTATTGTTCTATGAGATGATGGATTTTATTATGAGTACTTATATTTCTATTTTAATTCATGCAAACTTACTAAGCTATATGCTTACCCCTCTCTCTTTTCCCTTTTCCTTGTAGTATCGCCAAGCTTGCTCAGGGATCGTAGAACGTCGGATCTCGGATCACACTATCAATCATTCTTTTGGTGTAGTAAAGTTGTTTTATTTTCAGTATGGCATGTATAGGAACTTGGTCATTTTGAGTTATGTCATATTTGAAAGCCAAAGGGTTAGTTACTAATGTTATATATATTCATTTTGTAATGGCCATTGGGAATTGGCCAATATTTGTCAAGTTTCTTATTTTTAATGATGATGAGTTTTATGAAGTGAAAGTTCATGTTATTGATGAAGTAAAGTGTTAATTGTATGGATTCTGATTAGTGATTCTTCATAGTAAATTATGGTCATGTTATGTGTTGCTTGTGTTGGTAGATATGTGTTTATGTTTCAGGGTGGCAATTGGCTTGGAAAGTAGCCTTCTAACTGTCCTCACGGGTAGACACACGGGCGTGTGTCTACGCTGTGTGTGACACACGGTCACCCCTATGGGTGTGTTGATAGGCCGTGTTCCCTTAAGGGGTTGCTGACGTCATAAACAGAATACCTAGGTTTTTCACACACAAGTGAGGACACGGGTGTGTTTAGGCCGTGTGAAGGACACGCGCTATAGACATGGGCGTGTGTCCGGCCGTGTGAAAATCCCTATAGGTTCAAAATGAAAAATAAATTCCACACAGGCTAGGAACATGGGCATGTGTGACCACACGGCTTGCCCACACGGACGTGTTCCATTTCACACGGGCATGTGGCCCCTGTTTAGGTAAAAACTTTCTAAGTGTACAAAATTTTCTGGTTTAGTTCTGAAACCTTCTGTATGTATGTTTAAGGCCTCGTAGGCCCATAATAAGGACGCTATGAATATGAATGAGAAGTTTTAAGTTGAAATGAAATTTTATAGCCCAATGTTGTGTGTTTAAGCAAGTTAAATTTGGTAATGCCTCGTATCCGGTTCCGGTGTCGAACACGGGTAAGGGGTGTTACATTTGAGTTGGTTTGTAATTGTTCTAAGTTTGGTTTGATATATTTCCATATAAGTTGACTTATTTTGGTATGTTTGAATCATGTATATATATGTTTATGTGGCTTGTGTGATGTTTAGAAAATATTTCAAATGATGCATAGTTGATAATGGTCATATTGATGATTTATGGAAGCAAAGTTTGGTACAATTGGTATGGCATGTTTTGGTGATTTGGGTATATGTAAAATGGAATTATAGAAAGTGCATGATGTATGTTTGAATTGGCTGGTTTAAATGCGTATATATGCTATGTGTTGGTGCCGATTGATATGGTGTAGGTACATGCAACTTTAGGTGGCAAAATGGCTTGGTAAATAGCCTATTTTTGTCCACACAAGCAGAGACACAGGCGTGTGTCTCAGCCATGTGCGACACATGGTTATATACACGGCCGTGTGTCCCCTGGTGTTGAATTAGAAACCAAGTCAGTATGTTCCACACGACCTCACACACGGGCATGTGACTTGGCCGTGTGGGATTTATCAGTATACCCTATAGGTTTGACATGACCTAGTATAGGGCCTGGCACATGGGCGTGTACGGCCATTTGTAGGGCATGGGGATAGCCAGACGGGCGTGTGTGTTGGCCGTGTGACCCAAGTCAAAGAGTTACACAGGGTCGAACACGAGCTGAGACACGGCCATGTGCTCCCATTTCTAATGTCCACATGGTCTATGACACGGGCGTTTCTGTTGGCAGTGTGTGACACACGGACGTGTGTCCCCTATTTTTGAGAAACTTTTTTAAGTGTTCTAAGAATTTTGAAGTTATCGGTTTAGTCCTGAACCACTCCTAATGTATGTGTAGGGCTTCGTAGGCTCGTATTAGGGATGATATGAATGTTTTGATTGATAGTTGAATGAAATTTTGAAATGTATGAGTAGATATATGTGTAATTGTGTTATAAGTCCGGTAATACTCTGAAACCCTATTCTAACATTGAATACAGGTGAGGGGTGTTACATTTATTGGTATCAGAGCTAAAGTTTAGTTGATTCTCATACTAACGTAGCGTATGTGAGAGTCTAGCTGTACGTGCCATATATAACCTGTCATAGTGTGATGAATGCTGACAATTTAAACTATGTTTTCGTATAGCAAATGGATCCCAATCGAGCTGTAGATGATGTGTAGAGAGTAATGCGCCAGCTCCCGTTCAAGGGACAACGTCGTCTGAATCTAGAAATGTATCGAGTAGTCGTGGAGGAGAGGCTAAAAAAGCCTTTTTCCAAATGATGAACTAGTGGTTCACAGAGTTTGTTCGGACAAATCCAGCTGCTCAACCCCAACTAATCCCCAACCGGTTCTTGTAGCTCCTCAATTTGTGGAACTTCAAATATTGAATAAGCCTCCAGTTGATAAGATTCGAAAGTACGAGACCGAAGAGTTCAGAGCTACTGTCGAGGATGATCTCGAGAGAGCTGAATTTTGGCTTGAAAACATTATCCGGGTATTCGATGAACTATCATGCACGCCAGCTGAATGTTTAAAGTATGCCATTTTCTTATTGAGAGTCACAGCTTATCAGTGGTGGAATACCTTAGTTTCTTTGGTACCGAGAGAAAGAGTGACCTGGGAATTTTTTCGGACGGAGTTTCAGAAGAAATATATAAGTCAGAGATTCCTCGATCAAAAGCACAAAGAATTTTTAGAACTGAAACAGGGTCATATGACTGTGACTGAGTACGAAAGAGAATTTGTGCGGTTGAGTAAGTATGCTCGAGAATATGTTTCTACTGAAGAAATCATGTGTAAATGGTTTGTTGATGGGTTGAATGAAGATATTTAACTTCTAGTCGAAATCCTAGAATTGAAAGAATTTGTTGTCCTGGTTGATAGAGCTTGCAAAGTCGAAGAGCTTAGCAAAGAAAAGAGAAAAGCATATTCAGAGGCTAGAGACTCGAGAAAAAGATCGATGAGTAAGCCATATCAATCTTCATCAAAGAAATCCAGAGATTCGTACACTCGTCCAAATGCTTCAATCGGGCATTCAAACAGAGATCGTGGAAAACAATACTCAAGTCTAAAAGCTCAAGCTCCATTGGTATCGAGTGTTGGTAGTGTGAGGAACTATAGACTGAATGTCAACAATGCGGAAGACGACATCCTGGTGAATGTAGAATGAATAATCGGGCTTGTTTCAAATGTGGTTCACAAGATCACTTTATTCGATATTTTTCTGAGTTAAATGAAAAAGATAACTCTCAGAATGCAAGATCAAGCAATACAACTGCTAGAGGGAGGCCAGCAAGAAATGCGGGAAATGTGAGTGGTAATCGTGGTATTACAAAAGATTCTACAGTGAGATCTGAGGCCAGAACACCTGCTAGAGCTTACGCTATTCGTGCTTGCGAAGAGGCGTCGTCACCCGATGTCATCACTAGTACATTTTCTCTTTACGACACTAATGTGATTGCATTGATTGATCCTGGATAAACTCATTCATATATCTGTATGAATTTAGTGTTTAGTAAGAATTTGCCTTGTGAACCTATTGAGTTTGTGATTAAAGTATCGAACCCCTTAGGCAAGTATGTTCTAGCTGATAAAGTATGCAAAAATTGTTCTTTAATGACTCGAGGTTACTATTTTCAGGCTGATTTGATGCTTTTGCCATTTGATGAGTTTGATGTAATTCTGGGTATGGATTGCTTGACTTTGCATGATGCTGTAGTGAATTGTAGGTGAAATACTATTGAATTGAAATGTTAAAAATGTGAAGTTCTTCGAATTGAATCAGATGAATCGAGTGAATTGCCTGTAGTGATTTCGTCTATGTCAGCTCAGAAATGTGTGAGAAAAGGGTGTGAAGCTTATCTTGCTTATGTTTTGGATATAAAAGTGGCTGAATCTAAGATTAAATTTGTGCCAATTATTTTCGAATATCCGGATGTGTTTCCTGAAGAATTACCGGGGTTGCCACCAATCTGAGAGGTTGAATTTGCTATTGAGGTAGTATTGGGAACTTCACCAATATCGATAGCTCCGTACATAATGGCTCCAACAGGGTTGAAAGAGTTGAAAGCTCAGTTACAAGAGTTAACTGATAGAGGTTTTGCATGACTTAGTTTTTCACCCTGGGGAGCGCCAGTGTTATTCGTAAAGAAGAAATATGGGTTGATGAGAATGTGTATTGACTATCTACAGCTCAACAAGGTTACGATAAAGAATAAGTATCCGTTGCCGAGAATAGATGACTTATTTGATCAGTTGAAAGGCATAGCAGTATTTTCAAAGATTGATCTATGATCCGGCTACTATCAGTTGCGAGTTAAAGATTCAGATGTGTCAAAAACTGCATTCAGAACGAGGTATGGACATTATGAATTTCTTGTTATGCCTTTTGGATTGACTAATGCTTCTACAGTCTTTATGGATTTGAGGAATCAAATTTTTAGACCGTATTTAGACAGATTCGTTGTTTTGTTCATTGGCGATATTTTGATATATTCATGAGATGAGTCTAAGCATGCTGAGCATTTGAGAACTGTGTTATAAACTTTAAGAGATAAACAACTATTCTCTAAATTTAGCAAATGTGAATTCTGGCTCCGAGAAGTCAGATTTTTGGGACATATTGTTTCAGCGGAAGGTATACAAGTTGATCCGAGTAAGATTTCTACAGTTGTTGACTAGAAATCAACAAGAAATGTATTTGAAGTTAGAATTTTTTTGGGGTTAGCTGGTTACTATCAACGTATTGTTAAGGGATTTTTGATGATTGCTACACCGGTAACCAGTTTGCTATAAAAAGATGTAAAATTTGAATGGTCAGAGAAATGTCAACAAAGTTTTGATTAGTTGAAAGCATTATTAACTGAAGCACCAGTTTTAATTCAAGCTGAGTCGGGTAAAGAGTTTTTGATATACAGCGACGTGTCATTGAATGGTTTGAGTTGCGTTTTGATGCAAGAAGGAAAAGTTATAGCTTATGCCTCCAGAAAATTAAAGCCGCATGAAAAGAATTATCCAACGCACGATTTACAGTTGGCCGCTATTGTATTTGCAATGAAGATTTGGTTACATCATTTATATAGCGAAGTGTCATATCTTTATCGACCACAAAAGCTTGAAGTATTTAATGACCCAAAAAGATCTTAATTTGCGACAATGAAGATGGCTCGAGTTGCTTAAAGACTATGAGTTAGTGATTGATTATCATCCAGGGAAAGCAAATGTAGTTGCAGATGCTTTGAGTAGAAAATCTCTGTTTGGTTTGAGAGTAATGAATACTCAGGTAATCTTATCTGATGATGGTTTGATTCCAGCAGAGTTAAAAGTTAAAGCAGTATTTCTTCAACAAATTTACGAAGCTCGGAAATTTGATAATGAGTTGCAAGCTAAAAGAGTGCAATGTGAGTCAACTAGTGATTCTAACTTTCAGATCAGATCCAGTGATTGTTAATGTTTCGAGATAGAATTTGTGTACCAAAGAATTCTGAGCTCATTTAGAAAATTTTGCACGAAGAACACAGTTGTTTTCTATCTGTTCACCTAGGGAGTACCAAAATGTACAGTAACTTGAAACAATTGTATTGGTGGTCAGGTCTGAAACGAGACATTTCTGAGTTTGTATCGAGGTGTTTGATTTGTCAACAAGTCAAAGCTGAACATCAAGTGCCTTCAGCATTACTACAGCTTGTAATGATACCAGAATGGAAATGGGATAGAGTTAAGATGGATTTCGTATCGACATTACCCCTGTCTCTGAAAAACAAAGATGCTATTTGAGTTGTTCGTAGGTCGACTAACGAAGTCTGCACATTTTATTCTGGTATGTACAAACTATTCACTTAATAAATTAACTGAATTGTACATTTCAGAGATCATTAGATTACACGGGGTGCCAATTTTTATTATTTCGGATAGAGATTTGAGATTTACATCACGATTTTGGAAGAAATTGCAAGAAGCTCTAGGTACGAGATTGAATTTTAGTACAGCATCTCATTTGCAAACTGACGGTCAGTCAGAGAGAGTAATTTAGATTCTTGAAGATATGCTCCGATGTTGTGTTTTAGAGTTCGAAGGCAACTGGGAGAAATATTTGATTTTGGTTGAATTCGCGTATAAAAATAGTTTTCAATCGAATATAAAGATGGCACCTTATGAAGCTTGTTATGGTCGCAAATTCCAAACTCCATTGTATTGAATTGAGCTTAGTGAGAAAATAATTCACGGAATTGATTTGATCCAAGAGACTGAAGAAAAAGTGAAAGTAATTCGCGACAATTTAAAAGCAGCTTTAGATTGACAGAAATTATACGCGGATTTGAAATGAAAAGATATTGAATTTTAGATAGGTGATAAAGTATTTCTGAAAGTTTCTCCGTAGAAGAAAATCCTTTGATTTGGTCGTAAGGGTAAACTGATTCGCAATTCATCGGGTTGTATGAGATCATTGAAAGAATAGGTCCAGTGGCATATCGGTTAACATTACCATCAGAATTAGAAAAGATCCACAAAGTGTTTCATGTGTCAATGTTGTGCCGTTATCCATCAGATCCATCGCACGTAATTTCACCGTCAGAGATTGAGATACAACCTGATAAGACATACAACGAAGAACCGATCAAAATTTTAGCTTGAGAGGTTGAACAGTTGATAAATAAAAACGTAAATTTAGTAAAAGTATTGTGGCAACGACATGGTGTCGAAAACGCTACGTGGGAGCCTGAGGAATCTATGAGAAAACAGTACTCCAACCTATTCACTGGTAAGATTTTGGGGGACAAAAATCCCTAAGGGGGGAGAGTTGTAATAGCCCGTTTTTAGTCAAATCGAAACAGTGGTTTTGGGACCACAAATTTGAGATCAAAATATTTATTTTATTATTATTTTAATGCTTACAATATGATAGAATAATTGTGTGAAAATTTCATTAAGAAATTTTATCATTTGATTAGTCAATTTGATAAAAAGGACTAAATCGCGTAAAGTGCAAAAGTTATGTTTTAATAGTTAAAGGTATTAAATAATTTTGGAATATTACAGTGGAGGTCCTTATGTTGTAAATAGACCATTTTAAATATAAGTGGACATAGATGGACATCATTTGGAAGATATTAATGAATTATCATTAAGGTTAAAATAGTAATTAGCATAATGAACATAAAATAAATAAAACAAAATCATTTTATTCATCTTTCATCATCCTTATCAACTAAAATTTGAAGAAAAGAAAAGCCAAAAGCTAGGTTTTCTATTCTTCCAAGCTTCTTAGCTCAGTTATCAATAGAAGCGAAACTCGGATCTAAATCGAAGAAAAACAAAGTTTTCGATTAATTGACTTGTGTCGTCGTTTTTACATCCGAGGTAAATTCGTACGTAATAAGCATTGTTATAATTATGTTTTTAATGCTTTAATGTTGCATAAAGTGTGAATACGAGATTACAGACATATTCGACAATGATTTGACAACGATTCGGCAAGTTTGAAATCCCAGTTGAACCTTAGGAATAGATTTGGATACTAGTGACATATCATTAGGAGACTGATGTGATTATGTGATCCAGGTGCTGGTCCTGTACGTCCTACCGGTGGCTGAGTACACCGACATGTGTTGTGATTACTTGACAGCTTATGTGAGCAGTACCATGTAGCTACGTCTTGACCCACAGCTTGTGTGAGCAAGACCGTTGATGGCTCGAGAGTGAGCATATAAGTGATATGTGATTGAAATAGCTTCGGCTATATATGTGGCACTTCGGGTGCTAGTTTCCCATGTATCCGATAGTATTTCGAATGGTTCAACGGGTAAATGAAAGATGTGATTGAGTATAAGATTGATACGAGATGGTACATATATGTACATGAACCGTATAAGATTTAAATAGAAGAAAGTGTGAACTGCACATATAAGCATATGGTTAAACATGTGAAAGGTTTGTTAGTTATCATGAATTACATGTTGATATGTTCAAATTGATGATTTGTGTATTTATGATTAGTTTGAGCTTATTTCATATGAGCTTACTAAGCTATAAAGCTTACTTTGTTTATTTTTTCATGTTTTATAGTGATTTCAAAGCTAGCTCAGATTCGGGGATTGTCGTAGACTACGTCACACTATCCAACTATCATTTGTTACCTTTGAACTTTTGTATTTTGTATATGGCGTGTATAGGGACTTTGGTCATTTTGGTTGATGAATTGATGATGAATGTAGTGATTTGAGTTGGTTTGTAAATGTTCTAATGTTGGTTTGGTATATTGCCATATAAGTTGGCTTATTTTGGTATGTTTGAATCATGTATATATGTGTATGTGGCTTGTGTGATGTTTAGAAAATAAATCAAATGATGCATAGTTGATAATGGTCATATTGATGATTTAAGGAAGTAAAGTTTGGTACAATTGGTATGGCATGTTTTGGTGATTTGTGTATATGTAAATTGGAAGTATAGAATGTGCATGATATATGTTTGAATTTGTTGGTTTAAATGCTTATATATGCTATGTGTTGGTGACAATTGATATGGTGTAGGTACATGCAAGTTTAGGTGGCAAAATGGCTTGGTAAATAGCCTATTTTTGTCCACACGGGCAGAGACACGGGCGTGTGTCTCAGTCGCGTGTGACATACGGTTATATACACGGCCGTGTGTCTGCTGGTGTTGAATTAGAAACCAAGTTAGTATGCTCCACACGGCCTCACACACGGGCGTGTGACTTGGCCATGTGGTATAAGTCAGTATACCCTACAGGTTTGACACGGCCTGGCACACGGGCGTGTGTGTTGGCTATGTGACCTAAGTCAAAGAGTTACATGGGGTCAAACACGGGTTGGGACACGGCCATGTGCTCCCATTTTGAATGTCCACATGTCTTGTGACATGAGCACAGCCGGGCCACACGGGCGTGTGTCCCCTGTTTTTAAATTTGCAAAGTTATCGGTTTAGTCTCGAACCACTCCTAATGCATGTTTATGGCCTCGTAGGCTCGTATTAGGGACGATATGAATGTGTTAATTGATAGTTGAATGAAATTTGGAAATGTATGAGTAAATGTATGAGTAAATGTATGTGTAATTGTGTTATAAGTCTAGTAATACTTTGAAACCCTATTCCGGCATTGAATAAGGGTGAGGGGTGTTACATATTGTTTAGTCAATTTTACGACTAACGTAGCGTGTATAGAGTCTAGAATACACATGCCACATATACCTTATGATACTGTGATGATTTTGATTCGCTCTAACATTATATTTTCTTATAAGTTCAATATGTCCGCCAAGTCAAACCGAGCTGTAGCTAACGAAGCTGAAAGTAATGTGTGAGCTTCAAATCTAAGTAAGTAATAATGTGTCTGTTCTGCTGTCTTTTGGTGATGAAATGAGAAATGTATTTTTCAGTATGATGAACCAGTGGTTCAGCAAATCTAAGCAAGCGAACCCTGTAACTTCGCAGCCTCCACCTTATATTGTGCCTCCTTCGACACCCTGTGTCCTTAAAATCTTATGCCTATGACAGTTACTTGACCTTCAGTAGACAAAATTCAAAAATGTGGAGCTAAAGATTTTAGAGGAAAAATTGACAATGATCCTGCAAAAACTGACTACTGGTTAGTGAATATGAAAAAGAGTCTTTGCAGAATTTATGTTTACCCCTGAAGATTGTCTTAGATGTGTTGTTTCGTTGTTGAAAGATGAAGCATACTCGTGGTGGGACACTTTGAGCACATTGACATCTAGTGCTCGTATTGGAATTTCTTTCAAATGGAATTCAGGAAAGAGTACGTAAGCCGGCTGTTTCTTGACAAGAAAAAGAAAGTGTTCCTTGAACTTAAACAAGGGAATCAAACTGTAGCTGAGTATGAATGGGAGTTTGTGCAGTTAAGCAAGTATGCTCGTAATATAGTGTTAAATGAAGAAATGTGTATTGGATTTGAAGGTGGCTTGAATGATGACATTCGGATGTCTGTGACAACGTTAAAGTTACGTGAATTTGTAGAACTTTCAGAACATGCTCAGAATATTGGAGAAATCTACAAAAGTAAGGTAGTATGATGAAGATATCGAGAATTTATCAAAAAGAGGGTCGTTTAAGTCCGATTAAACGTTTCCATCGAAGAAGTTTAGAAGTAAATCCAATTGATCGACTACCTCTTTTGAATTAACTGGCAGAGATAAACCAGGGCAAAGTAATTTGAAGTCTGTTAACTCTCTAGCGGCTAGTGTTGGAAGTGTGAGGAATGTTGAAAAAATCGTACTTGTTTTTTGTGATTGTGGCAAGAGACATTTTGGGGAATTTCAATCTATGTTAGGAGCTTGTTTTTGTTGTGGATCTACTAATCATTTTCTTCGTGATTGTCCAAAATGGAACAATGATTTGGGCAATTAGACTATCAAGCCCGAAGCAATATCAAATAGGGGTAGACGACTTGGAAACGATAGAAATGCTACTTCTGGTTGGGGAAACACTGGTGATACCAACGAATGATCTGAAGCAAGAGCACCAGCTAGAGCATATGCAATTAGAGTTCATGAGGAAGCTACTGCACCAAATGTTATTACTGGTACTTTTTCTCTTTTTGATATTAATGTGTATGTGTTGATAGATCCTGGACAACTCACTCTTATATATGCATTACATTAGTAGACACATAGAATTTGTCTGTTGTGTTCACTGATTTTACTGTTAAGGTAATAAATTCACCGGGTCAGTGTATTTTAGTTAACCAGATTTGTAAATCATGTCCATTGAAAGTTTGAAGTTACTGATAACTCTTGAAAAGAGTTATATCTCAAGCCTCTAAACTTGATGAATTATATGTACTTAAGTGGATATGTTTGCATTTCTAGGTTATTATTAGAATATTTCACAATAAAGCTTGGGTTTTGCCTTGAATGTCATTATATGTTACTTTTATTGTTGGGAAGAAAGGAATTGGTTGTTGTATGCAGCAGGTGTAGGAAGAACAAATAGAATGAGAAAAAGGAGGAAGGGAATGAAGGAAATGAAATATTGCCATGGAAAAAGGTTCAACATATTGCCAACAAAAATGCCATGGCAATTCTAGGAAGATGATGATGCAACACTCAGTTCTCGTCACTCTCAGCCAATTGTACCAGATAAATTCACCTAAAAAGAGAGAACAAATGTGTGTGTTGAGAGAGAGGGGACCTACCCTACAAAGTAAGAAAGAAAAAGAGAAGAAAAGTAGTTTTTCTCTCTAGAAAAATCTCGTGGAAATTTCAGAGAAAAAGGGTATAGGGTAGTAGCTTAAGAAGAGAGCAGAGACGCAAGGAAGGGGACGACGCATTCAACCTTGGGTCTTGCACAATTTGGTAGCATCAGAGTTAAATTTGGAGTGGCAAAAGCTTCCTACAGTTCTACCTTCATTCTATTAATTGATTTCTTTGATTTTTAAACTATGGATGATGATGTTGAATGATCTCGATATTTTGGATTTTAATTCCCAACCCATGAGCTAATTTCATTGGGTTGGAATTACTAGATGGTTTTTTATTACTTTTAATTACCATGATATTATATTTAGTAAATCAATTGTTTTATTTGATTTGGGTTATCTTAAATACATGCATGGAAGCTCTAGACATAGATGAATGCATGGCATGTTCTTAGAATTGATTTAATTCTGAAAAGGTTAAGTGAGTTGGATAGTAATCAAATGATACAAGTGAGTACTCAAACAAATACTCGTAGCACTTTAGTCATAGAGCTGCGTTCTATACAGAGAAAGGAAGGATAGTGTTAGGTATCATTCATGAGACCTTTAGACATACAAAGTCTTGGAATGGCAGCTTAAAGTCTAGCTCTCAAAAGAATCAGACTGCAGTAGTTATACTCTGAAGAATAATGTGTTTAACGTTTTTCCATGGCATTATTATGTTAAAATGATATAATCTGAGTAATTCCAACCTTCCCTTTCAACAGCATAAATCCTCCCAACTTTGTCTCATAGATTTGACACATCAATTTATTCAGTTGTTGATCTTAATATTTCATACATTAATTTCCTTATTGTGTTCATTTTGCTATAGCTTAATTAGTATAGTTCATAATGATAACTCAATGATTTTAATTCATTTTGATCCCTATGGAAACAATCTAACTTATCACTTTATTACTTGGTTCGATGTTTGCACTTGCACATTAGCATTACATATTCACATGCAACAATTATGACTTTCTTGCTAGCTTGATGTTGTTACCATTTCATGATTTTGATCTCATTTTGGGAATGGATTGGTTGTCGAAGCATGATGTAATAGTAAGTTGCCTAAGAAAGCAAGTTAGTTTGAAATGTCGAAGTGGTGAATTTATTTACGCTAGGGCGGATGGGATCGATTATACAACGAATGTGATTTTAGTAATGCCAGCTCATAAATTGATCAAAAAAGGGCACAAAGCTTATTTAGCTTATGTTCTTGATTCGAAAGTGGCAAAATAAAAAAAAAAGATCAAGTACCAATAGTTAAATAATATGCTGATGTTTTCCTTGAAGAATTTCCTGGGTACCTGATGTAAGCATGGCTGGGAGCTTATCTAGCTTGAGCAAGGACCTCATGAAGCTGCCCAATACCCCAATGAATTGAGCTAGAGCTAGGCACTTCCAAGTTGCTGCTATATCTTCAATTCCTCAATTTTGGGTCGAAATGCAGCCCAACACTTATGAAAAAGCCTGGACTAACTTCTCAAAGAACCCTTGCTCTTTTGACAAGTTGAACTTAGCTCATCTTCAGCTCAACCAGCTCCAAGTAGCTCGAATCAGCTCATTTGAGTGTAATTCAGTTCGTTCGAGCTTAATTTAACTTACTTTCAGCTCGTTTCTTTTATCATTTTAATAAACTAAGTATTTGTTTTACTTTATTCAATTTGATACAGATCATGTCCGAATTCCCTAGCTCAAATCAGTTAATTAATTGTTTTCAAATCTTTGAGCTAGCCGAATTTATTATGTTAGCTAGTCCATAATTAAGTGTGTTAAATTTAGCTTAGTATGTTATTTAAGTTGTTTAGATGATGCTTAGTTATGATTCAGCCAAATATGCCTTGGATTTAATGTGTTCATTTGGTGTATAGCTACAGTCGAATGTGAAGAATAGCACTTAATGCAAGTACATGCACAACTTGGTTCATAGTACGCTAGGATGCATGTACGGTTATCTTTATTGAATGGAGGGTTGATCCATGGTTTTCCAAGGTGACTAGTCAGCCAAGAGACACCTCCAACTTTAATTTCCCAAGCTGGCCAAACAACTCCACAAGACACCATCAAGACCGTTCACACTAGTTGTTCACACTTGGTGACTATTTGGCTAAAGGTGTTCACATGCAAGAGACTTCTCAAGGTCTATGTCCACACTTCAAATGACTACTCAAGGACCTTCTTTATTGCTCACACCTATTTAGCCAAGCAACACCTATTGAATGCTTCATTTATGCCCATAGCCGAATCTAGACAAACCATTGAGATACCATACATCCATACACATTCAAGCTAATTTTTACTTAATCTAGAAGTTGTCCATTGAAGATCCAATCAGTCGAATTTAGACAACACAATTAGTGAATTTATTCTAGATTATTCTAGCCTATTCTATAGTCGAATGCTTAGATCTTAAGTCATGTTAATTTGTCTATTCGACTAGCCTATGTAATGCTAAAATACTTAGCATATTTCAAGTTGTATAGACTTTTGCCAAATTATATTAACATTTGTGTTCTTTGTGAGGTTACTTCCTCTCTATTTTCGTACGAGTCTCGAGTGACTTATCTAGCGTGCTAGTGGCATCAACCCGAACTTGTTTTCGAACTTATCACCAACTATTTGGTGTGGCATTCATCTATCCTTCTACTGACCATCCCTCCACCTTAAACAATATAAGAACCGGGGTGACACTCATTATAGTGTTGAATCGCTCTTGACGTTTAAGTTCACTATTCCATTCCATTCAATTATCTTTCATCTTTTATTTCTTATTAGCTGATTTCTCCTATCTCTCGTCTAGCCCTTTGAACCTATTTCATCATATACCTCTATACTTAGCCAAAATACACCTTTCACACAACACGAATGACACTTCTCGTCGATGATCGGGCAACTTAAGTGACTTGACTCAACATCACCGAGCCGGATCACATCATTACCATTGACTCGAGAAGTTAAATTCATAATTGAACTTGTGCTAGGAACAGCCCCAATTTCAATAGCTCTATATAGAATGGCTCCTACTAAATTGATAAATTTGAAAGCATAGTTGCAATAATTGTTGGATCATGGATTTATTCGACCACGTGTGTCACTTTGGGGTGCTCCCATTTTGTTTGTGAAAAAGAAAGACAGCTCGATGATATTATGCATAGATTATTGTTAGTTGAATTTAGGCACTATTAAGAATAAATATTCGTTACCCCGTATTGATGATCTGTTCAATCAATTGAAGGGAGCTTCAGTGTTTTCAAAGATTCATTTGAGATCCATATATTAACAGTTGCAAGTTAAAAAGCCAGATGTATCAAAAACTGATTTCAGAACTCGATATGGTCATTTAAATTTTTGGTGATGCCATTTGGTTTGACTAGTGCCCCTGCAACATTTATGGATTTGATGAATTGAGTCTTTCAACCATATTTGTATTGATTTGTTATGGTATTCATTGATGATTTTCTGATATACCCGTTGAACAAATCAGAACACGCTGAGCATTTAAAAATTGTGTTACAAACTTTACGTGAAAAAACAACTTTATGCGAAATTCAGCAAATGTGAGTTTTGATTAAGGGAAGTTGGTTTTCTAGGTAATGTTATTTTAGTTGATGGCATCTGTGTTGATCCGAATAAAATATTTGCGATTGCTGATTGGAATATTCCATAGAATGTTTTTGAGGTTTTTAGTTTTCTGGGTTTAGTAGGATATTATCGACGTTTTGTTAAAAACTTTTCTATTATAGCTTTTCCAATGACTAAATTGTTGCAAAAAGATGTTGTCTTTGCTTGGATCGATAAATTTTAGAAAAGTTTCGAGCAGTTGAAAAATATGATAATGGAAGCTCCAGTTTTGACTCAACCTGAATTCGAGAAAGGATTTATAGTGTATAGCGATACATCTCTGTATGGTTTAGGCTATGTTTTGATACAAAGTGGTAAAGTAATTGCCTATGCCTCGAGACAGTTGAAGCCTCACGAGTGGAACTATTTGAAACAAGATTTAGAGTTGACTGTAGTAGTTTTTACTTTGAAGATCTGGCGACACTATTTATACGGTGAAAAATATCATATTTTTACTGATCATAAAAGTTTGAAATATTTAATGACTCGGAAAGAATTAAATTTGCGTCAACGTAGGTGGCTCGAATTATTAAAAGATTATGATTTAGTAATTGACTATAATCCTGGGAAAGCTAATGTTTTTGCGGACGCTTGGAGCCGGAAGTCTTTATTTGTTTTGAGGGCTATGAATGAAAATTTTACATTAGAATCTGATGGTTCTATTTTGGATGAGTTGATAGCAAAGCCAGAATTTCTATTGAAGATTCAAGAATTACAGAAAGTCGATTCAAAGTTGTTAACGAAGTTTGACTTAGTTAAAAGTGGTCAGCAGGTTGATTTTAATATCAGAAATGATGATTGTTTGTATTTCCACAGTTGATTGTGTGTATCAAATGATTCAGAATTAAAACGAGAATTATTGAATGAAGCTCACAATAGTGTCTACTCAATTCACCCTAGAAGTACGAAGATGTATAATGATTTGAAACAACAGAATTTGTATCTAGACGCTTAGTTTGCCAATAGGTGAAAGTTGACCATCTGGTTATGTCGGGTTTGTCGTAACCAGTAATGATTCTTGACTGAAAGTGGGAACGAGTCACTATGGATTTTGTTTCAGGGCTACTTTTAACTCCAAAAAGAAAAGATTTGATTTGGGTTATTATGGATTGATTAAAGAAACCGACTCACCTTATACCTATCAAAACTGACTACTCACTTGAGAAATTGGCTGAGTTGTATATTTTTGAAATTGTGAGATTGCATGGCGTGCCATTGTCAATTATATTAGATCATGATGTAAGATTTACCTCTAGATTTTGGGGTAAGTTTCACGAAGCTTTAGGCCCAAAATTGGATTTTAGTACCGCTTTTCATCTGCAAATAGATGGTCATTCTTAGTTAATCATCCAAATTTTAAAAGATATGTAGCGGTGTTGTGCCATTGAATTGGAAGGCAGTTGGGACAAGTATTTTTTGTTAGCCAAATTCGTGTATAATAATAGATATCAGTTTATCATTGTTTTATGCGATGTCAAAGTCTTGAAATTTATATAAAGAATGATCGAACCTGGAAACTAACTATGACAACGATGTGAGGCAAGCGCACCTATCGAACAATAGTATAGTTAAGGCAAGACCGGATTGTCGAACCCAAAGGAACTAAAAGTACTAATACTAACTCTCTTTTTATTATCTAGCCTAAGAATTAAGAGAATTGTTTAATTCACTAATCAACTAACCTAAAGATGCAAAGACAAAGAGAATGAATTGGGGAAAATAACTTCGAGGAAAAACCAATTGATTAAAACAATACCCGAGGAAGAATCCACCTAGACTTCACTTGTTATCTAACCCTGAACCAGATGATTTATTCACTTGACTTGATCTGTAATATTCCCTAATTTATATTAATCCCTCTCTCGAGGCGACTAACGTCTAACCCTAGGTTGATTAATTGAAATCTATTTCTAATTAAAACCCCTAGAATTGCATTAACTTGATCTATGGACTCCCATATTAGGTTTCACCCTAATCCGGCAAAATCTCGTCACCCTATCTCTAGGCGTGCGATCAACTCTGCTTAATTATGCTAGATTTACTCTTAGGCAGGGACTTTGCTCCTCCACCTAAGCACATCACACTTGAATTAATATCCCGAAAATATCAACACAAGAATTAAGAACACATAGTTAAGCACAAGTCAAATATTTATCATATAATTCAGCAAACAATAACAAGATTCATCTTAGGTTTCATCCCCCTCAGGTATCTAAGGGTTTAGTTAATAGCAATAAAAGAGAACATCTCAGAAGAAAAGATAAAACAAAACATAAGAAATCCCTAAGACCCCTTGAAGGAATTGAATGAGAGATCCTCTGTCTTGAGTATGATTCCGGCTTCTTGAGATGAATCAACTGGCTATGTTCGAGTAAATCCCCACAAATCTGCCCTCTTTGGCCTAGCTGGACGCCCCCTTACTAAAGCCTTGGGTTCCCCGCTTAAGTTGCCCCTTAGGGTGTTTATATAAGCTTTGAGATGCCTTACTTGCCCCCTAAGTATCCTAATTCGAGTAGAATTACTCCTAGGGTGTTTAAATAGGCTTTGGAATGTGTTTCTTTGCCTCCAAGTATCTTATTCTGAGTAAAACGACTTTTGGCTGCGGCAGGGACACGCCCATGGCACACGCTCGTGTGAATCGTGGTCAGGCCGTGTTCGAGTCTGTTGATGAGGCACGGCAGTGTGGTCTTGGGCCCAGGCTGTGTGGATTTCGTGATATGGCCCATTTACTCCAATTTGGGCCCGTTTTCCGTTCTTTTCATCATTCAGTGCTCTTCTGAGTATAAAACACGAAAACAAAGGATTAAGAGCCCCAAATTACATAATTCAAGGCTTAAATCATCCAAAAGCATGCTAAATGTGATCTTAAAATATGTTACTTTTACGGTTTATCAAATACCCCCACACTTAAGCTTTTGCTTGTCCTCAAGCAAAATTCTCAAGTCACCGTTAAAACAAAACTTCCCCGATTCATAATATTCATTAAAAATGTTTCGTCATAAATTAAAGATAATTCATACATGGATAATTCAACTCAAAGGGTCCTAATGATTCAAACAATCAAAGCCATACATTTATAGCCCGAAAACATTAGGTGTTTCCCCTTACCTAATTAATTACCTTTGATTCAAAATTGACAAGGGTTGACATCCTCACTAAAGATTCACTCAAATCACGCAAAGTGTTTAAGGTTCAAAATTAAGCACTCAAAAGTCGAACATGAAGAGTTAATCCCATAGGCTGGCATGAAAATCAAATCTCCAACCCTATAATATGAGATGATACACAAATCAAAAGGTCTTTAACAGGGTTGTAACGGGGCTTGGGTTAAAGGTGTGGATAAAGGCTGAATTAGCGGGTTAGAATCGAGATTGACTTGACAAATCACCTAACTAGAGATATCGAACTGATAATAATTACATAAATAATATTTTGATATGAGCTTCTTCTTCAATAATTGGAATTTAACGTATAAGCTCGCCTAATCACAAAACTAAAGTGAATATTCTTCGATTTTTTTTAAGAACAAGTCAAGTACATAATAAAAGATAAGCTCAACTACTGAAATAAAATAATTAGGCAACCGATCAAATCAAATCTCGACGGAAAGGGTAGTCAAGGAATGGTGATAACAAATACAAAGGGTTTTGGGTTAATATTAGTGGGTGAGTTATAAAAAGGGTTGTTAGGATCAACGTGGTCCACTAGGGGTTAATTATGAAGGTAGGCTTTTAGTGGAGTAAGTTGGTTAAATCCTAAGTGCCTTTATCATTTCTGTATATCAAATCAAAGGTGTGGTCTCGACATGTATAATCGATGCAAGTTCTAAAATAACAAATCAATGTTGACACACTCATAATCAATAAAGTGAGCAAGAAAAAAAATATGCTATAAAAGGCTCAAAATCTCACAAAAATTATGGGTTTTTGATATCAACTTCGTAAATTTCAAACTTCAAGGTAACATCCATATTCAGGTAGACAACCTAAAAAAAATTAATTCTGGAAAGTAGACTTATCATGCTTGATTCTCTAGTATTCATCAAATTTAATCATCAATGCACAATTATCAATGACTTAATCCAAAACATATCAATAAAGATCATAAATCAGGGAAATTTCATTCTAATCATAATATGAGAAACTTACTTTAGAACAAGGCATAATTTAGGGTTTTTCAAATAATACTATAGTTAACCCCTCACACTTAAGATGTACATTGCCCTCACTGTACAAAGATAGATAATATCGAAATAATCATAAAATCATAAGATGGGGGGAGAAGTGAAACTTCCTGAATTTTGGATGAAGTCAATGAAAGAAACCAGATAAGATTGGAGGTGAACATGGGGAAGCACCTCGAACCGTTTGAATTTGAATCCTCGAAGCAGCCGGCATGATTTTATTGTATCCTAAGCTAAATCTAAATGGTACGAAGAATAAGAAGAAAATAATAAAGAAAATAAAAATAAAAAAATAAAAGTAAATAATGGAAAATGAAAGAAGAAAGGCAACTGGAAAAGAGAAAATAAAAAGGGGGTTTAAATAGAGATGCAGCCCATATTTTGGGAAAAATTTTGTCCTGTTGCCACACGTCTATGGCCACGCCCTTTTACCTACTTGTGGTGCCCACACGGCCATGGCCACGGCTGTGTGCAAGGCCGTGTGGGTATGAAACCTACGCCTAAATACGAAAAGAAATAAAACGAAACTAGTTAGTAGAGTTATTGCTCGGGTTGCCTCCCGAGAAGCGCTCTTTTAAAGTCTTGAGCTAGACTTACCTCTCATTCGCATAATCATGGTGGTTTGAGGAGGTGAAAATCCTTTCTCATGCGATCAATTCGGTTATTGATATAAAGTTTAAGTCGAGTAGTGTTTACCTTAAAGGTGCTGATTTTAGGACTAGTTACCTCGACTGTTCCATCTGGGAGGATTTTGAGTACCTGATCTCCTATCTTAAGCTGGATTGTCCCATCATTAAGTTCGTCGTGGAGTTGCCTCATTTTTGCTTCGTGTGTTTTTAGTCTCTCCTTGAAGTGTGTCTTCCATTCGTCTAGTTCATCGATCCAAAGTCTTCGTTCCTCATGAATTTCTTCTTTATCGACACGAGGTCTAGGATCTGGCATCTGTGAAAGAGCTTCAAGAAACGGTAAGTTAATATGAAATTTCTTTGGAAGTTTAAGAGACTTACTGAATTGTTCCTCTGTGTGGACTTTCTTTATCATATTGTGGCATGGC
Organism: Gossypium australe; assembly: GCA_005393395.2. Lineage (NCBI taxonomy): Eukaryota > Viridiplantae > Streptophyta > Magnoliopsida > Malvales > Malvaceae > Gossypium > Gossypium australe. The sequence continues at coordinate 57,796,611 of CM016622.1, forward strand.
ACACGGGGTTGGTATTCTGTAATTACCGGGTTTGGTAAATCCTGGCTTACCTCAACCTTACCTCCACTTACCACAGGCTCTTGCCTTGGGTCAGATTCCACTAACCTTTCACTGTCATGAGCTGTTACGGCTTGAATTTGCTCTTTTGGGTTAGTTTCAGTGTTGCTTGGCAAGCTTTCTTGTAGTTGTTCTGATATCAGCTTAGTAAGCCGACCTAACTGATCCTCGATCCTTTGAATTGATGCTTCTTGATTTTTGAGTGCTATTTCGGTATTTTGGAAACATGTTTCTATATTTTGGATATGTGTTTTTGTAACACCCCAAACCCGGCCCAAACACCACGGCCGAATTTAGAATGCTACTGAGGAAAAAGTTTGAAAAGAATTTAACAAAAAGGTGAAAACTTAATAATTTTCTGTCATTTATAAAATATGGTATATTTAAAATTCTAAGTAAAACTAAGTTGTTACAAATTCCCGGATTTTAAAACTTTAATATAAGTTTCTAAGGTATGAATTGTTTGAAAGAAAACATTCCCAGTTATTAGCTCGATAATTAATCCATCGTAAACATAATAAAATCCCTAAAATACTTTAAATGGCCTTATTACAATAATGATTTACCCAAAAGTACTGGAAATATAAAGTGCATAAAACAAATAAACATCTTCTGCATGGCCACCTCATATCCGCTCCAGCCTGGTCCAAGAATCATGTATCACCTGCATTGTTTTTGGAAAAATAGGGTGAGTCAAACCGACTCAGTGTGTAATTATTTCACATACCTCCACAAATGGGCTTGGCCCACATCCACACAGTCCATGATAACGGTCCGTCCCGGGTTAGGAGGCGAATCGTAAACGTTGCCCGATCGTAAATTAGACAGTTTCTCGTTTAACTAACAAAGGGATAATTTTGTTAAAAAAAATAATATCTTAAAAAAAAATAAAGATAGGTGATAGGATGAATGGATACGTATTTGAAACAAGAAAGAACCTTTAATAAAAATTAAAGACCCGAATCTTATAGGTTTCAAATTGATGGAATGAGTTGTGAAATAAAACCGAGACCCACTATCTAGCAAGATAGGAACCAACGGTATAGGTAGATGAACGCCACACCCGAAAGGATGATAAGTTCGAAACAAGGAAAGAACGACGCCACTAGAAAACTAGATAAGTCAATTCAAACCTCGAGAATAAGGAGAGTGAATACTCACCAAAAGAATTTCTTCTTTTCATTAAAATTCAACTTGTCCTTTACAAAATGAAATATGCAAAATATTTATAGGCTCTTTCTAATGATAGCCGAATAGGAGAAGCAATTAAAAAAAAAAACACTTGAATTTATGTGGCCGTCACTAGCATTTGCCATAAGTTGACTAATTTTCAATTTTCTAATTGTTTATTCATTCTTCATGCCGTCCAATGTATCACTTCCATTCATCCATTTTAAATTTCTTTAGTTGGCCATCCATTATCTTGTTTTTACGCATGTTCTTAAATTTATGCTTTATGTTTCAATCTTGCTCTTAAATCTACCATTATTATAATGTTCCAAATTCACCCATTATCTCCCAAGTGTGCCGTCCAACATTCCCATTAGCTCCACTTTGCTTCAATCATCATTTTTTTTTAGTGCTCCATTTGACTTTATTAAAATAATATGGCCATTATCTTTTATCTTTCAATGCTCCAATGCCGTCCAACAATTCTTCATTTAGCCAAACCTTTATTTATCTTCATCAAATCCATGCTAGGTGCCCTCCACTAATTAAGATTTCAATTCATCTGAAAAAAATCAAAACACTTTATTTAAATACTAGATAAAAACATAATATATCGATAGTAACATTCAACTTCGATAAAGACTAACTAAAATTAAAACGTGCTTAAAATAAAGTGTTAAATATACTAGCAGTCAGACTGGTTAGTATATTCAACTTCAAATAAGTTGTACGAGTTCAGCATGTTTTGGGGCTCTCTTTTATGATCATCCCAAATTTGTGCTACCAGCATCGTTGCTACATCTTTGAATTGTTTGGTTCGGGATCATGTAATTGGCCCATTAGGTAGCCTCATCGGGTCATGATTGACGTCTGTCACAGGCGTTGTAGGTGAGCTCGTATCATCCCCTCCCTCTTTAAGTTGATTCGTCCTCGAATCATCACCTACATCGAAAGGAGAAAGATCAGAAACATTAAAACTCGCGCTCACATTATAGTCACCTGGCAAGTCCAATTTGTACGAGTTGTCATTTATGCGTTCAATGACTTGAAATGGACCGTCCCCCCTTGGGAGAAGTTTAGATCGCCTTTGCTTGGGAAACCTTTCTTTTCGCATATGAACCCAAACCCAGTCCCCTGGTTCAAAGAGAATGCGTCTACGACCTTTGTTAGCTCGTTGGACGTATTGCTTGGTTCTTGCTTCAATATTCTCGCGCACCTTTCGATGCAACTCTTTTATGTATTCCGCCTTTTTCCTAGCATCAGGATGGATGAATTTATCTGAAGGCAATGGCAATAAATCAAGAGGCGTGAGAGGGTTAAATCCGTAAACAATCTCGAAAGGCGAAAATTTAGTTGCAGAATGAACAGTTCGGTTGTAAGCAAATTCGATATGGGGTAGGCAATCTTCCCATGTTTTGAGATTTTTTTGCACCAAAGTTCGCAACAAGGTTGTTAGGACTCGGTTTACTACTTCGGTCTGTCCATCCGTTTGAGGATGACACGTGGTCGAAAATAGTAGTTTCGTCCCTAACTTTCCCCACAGAGTTCGCCAAAAATGACTTAAAAATTTTACGTCCCGATCAGATACGATCGTCTTCGGAACTCCATGCAATCGTATGATTTCCCTAAAGAACAAATTTGCAATATGCACAGCATCGTCAGTCTTAGAACAAGGGATAAAATGGGACATTTTAGAGAAACGATCAACTACAACAAAAATCGAGTCCTTCCCAGTTTTTGATCTTGGTAATCCAAGGATGAAATCCATGGAAATGTCGACCCACGGAGTGTCTGGAATAGGAAGGGGTGTATATAAACCGTGAGGCTGGACCCGTGATTTTGCTTGTTTGCAAGCAATGCAACGTTCACAAATTCGTTCAACATCTTTGCTCATTCCTGGCCAAAAAAAATGTTCTTGAAGAGTGGACAATGTTTTGTCTCGTCCAAAGTGACCCATAAGGCCACCACTATGTGCTTCTATCACAAGCATGTCTCGTATAGAACCTTGCGGTATACAAATCTTGTTTTCCTTGAAAAGGAATCCTTCATGCCTGTAAAACTTATCAAAAACACCACTCTCACAAGCATTATAGACATTGCCAAAATCAGCATCGTTAGCATACAATTCCTTAATATGTTGGAAACCAAGTACTTTAGAATCAAGAGAGGTTAATAGATTGTACCTTCGTGATAACGCATCTGCTACAACATTTTCCTTACCTTTCTTGTACTTAATTACGTATGGAAATGATTCTAAATACTCGATCCATTTTGCATGTCGTTTGTTGAGCTTGTGCTGACCTTTAATATACTTGAGTGCTTCATGATCGGAATGAATAACAAACTCTTTCGGCCTCAAGTAATGTTGCCACGTTACAAGCGATCTTATTAGAGCGTACATCTCTTTGTCATACACGGGGTAATTGAGTGCAGCTCCGTTCAATTTCTCGCTGAAGTACGCCACCGGTCTTCCATTCTGAGTTAGAACGGCTCCGATCCCTACTCCTGATGCATCACATTCAATTTCAAAAGTTTTAGTAAAGTCAGGAAGGGATAACAATGGAGCTTTAACAAGGCATTCTTTAAGAGCCTTAAAAGACCGTTCTTGCTCATCGGACCAATGGAAAGCTGAATTCTTCTTGATCACGCTCGTTAAAGGAGCGGCTATCGTGCTGAAGTTGGGCACGAATCGACGGTAAAAACTAGCCAACCCATGAAAACTTCGTACTTGGCTCACCGTTGTAGGACGGGGCCATTCTTGGATTGCTCTAATCTTCTCTTGGTCCACTTCTAATCCATTTGCACTTACGATGTATCCTAAGAAAATAACCTTGTCAGTAAAAAAAGAACATTTCTCGAGATTGGCGTACAATACCTCTTTTCGCAGTGTTTCTAGGATCGCACGTAAATGTTGGAGGTGATCCTCCAAAGACTTGCTGTACACTAATATGTCATCAAAATAAACAACACATGATTTGCCAATGAAAGCTCGTAAAACATGATTCATAAGTCTCATAAAAGTACTCGGAGCGTTTGTAAGTCCGAATGGCATTACCAACCATTCATACAAACCTAACTTTGTTTTGAAAGCCGTTTTCCACTCATCGCCTTCCCGCATCCTAATTTGGTGATAGCCACTTTTGAGATCAATCTTTGTGAAGATTCGAGCTCCGCTCAGCTCATCGAGCATATCATCAAGTCGGGGTATCGGGTGTCGGTATTTGACGGTGATTTTGTTGATGGCGCGACAGTCGACACACATTCGCCACGAACCATCTTTCTTTGGTACTAATAACACCGGTACTGCGCACGGGCTAAGGCTTTCTCGGATATATCCCTTTTCTAGCAATTCAGTGATTTGCTTTTGGAGCTCTTTTGTTTCTTCGGGATTGCTCCGGTATGCAGGTCGATTGGGCAGTGAAGCTCCCGGCACCAAATCAATTTGGTGTTCTATGCCTCGAATGGGCGGTAAACCACTTGGTAACTCCTCTGGAAATATGTCCTTGAATTCCTGAATCAGAGACAACACAGAAGAAGGAAGATTCTTGGGTAAGTCGTTAGTGTTCAAAAACGATTCCTTGTATAGTAAGACATACATCGGTTGTCTCACACACAAGGCTTTTCGAATATCTCTTGCTTTTGCAAAAACACTCATTTTTCCATTTTCTTTTTCTTCCTTCGTTTCCTTTTCTTTTTGTTCACACTCTCTTGTTTTATCACTTACTTTCTTGTCCCTCTTTTTTTTAAACTTCTTCTCTTTTTCTTTCTCAATTTTCCACTCGCTTTCTTTTGATTTTTCTATTGATGCCTTCATTTTTAACTGGTCTTCGTAAACTTGCTTGGGTGTCAGCGGGGCTAGTGTCACATTCCGGCCCAAATACTTAAAAGTGTATCGATTAGTGTAGCCGTCATGGATTGTTCTCTTATCAAATTGCCAAGGTCGTCCAAGCAGGAGATGTCCTGCTAGCATTGGAACCACGTCGCACAAGACCTCGTCTTGATACTTCCCTATTGTAAAGGGAACCAAAACTTGTTTCGTGACCTTAAGTTCTCCTGCGTCATTAAGCCATTGTAGCTTATATGGATGGGGATGTTTGGTGGTAGTCAATCCAAGTTTCTCCACCAATAGGGTGCTTGCCACATTAGTACAGCTTCCTCCGTCAATAATGACGCAACAAATCTTCCCCTTTACTTGACAACGCGTATGGAAAATGTTTTCGCGTTGTTGTTCATTTTCGACACCTTGTAAGCTGAGGCTCCTTTTTACCACCAAGATTTCTCCACTTTCGGCTTGTTCCATTTCTTCCTCTTCTTGGGAGGTCTCACTGGCATCATCTTCCTCTTCACTTCCGGACTCAATCTCGCCATTATCTCGGACAAACATAGTGTTTCGGTTTGGACATTGACTTGCAATATGTCCTCGTCCCAAACATTTGAAACACTTAATGTCTCGGGATCGATTCGGAAGAGCTTCCATTTTGCCTTTGCTCTTTTCACCGATCGGCTTGTTAGACTTGGGTGCGCCACTGGTTTCTTTGGCTCGATTCGGTATGTCCCTTTTGTTGGCCACTTGCCCCCACTTCGATGTTGAGGCTTGATTGGGGTTTGCTCTAGGCGTAGCTTTTCGTTTCAGCTGTTTTTCTACCTTTATAGCCATATGAACCATTTCGATAATATCGATGTAATGATGTAATTCTACAATATTTGCGATATCTCGATTGAGGCCAGCGCTAAAACGTGCCATGGTGGCTTCTCGTTCTTCTTCCACATTGGCTCGGATCATGGCTACTTCCATCTCCTTGTAGTAATCTTCTACGCTTCGGTGACCCTGGGTTAGGCTTTGCAATTTTTGATGCAACTCGCGGTGATAATAGGTTGGAATGAACCTTTTCCGCATTAGTGCTTTCATTTCCGCCCATGTGGATATTGGGCGTTCACCATCCCGTCTTCGACTCGTCGTTAGTTGATCCCACCAAATAAGGGCGTAATCAGAAAATTCGATGGCAGCAAGTTTTACCTTCTTATTTTCTGAATAATTGTGACAGTCGAAAATTAATTCCACCTTCTTTTCCCACTCAAGGTAGGCTTCCGGATCGGATCGCCCTTGGAAAGCAGGAATCGTCATTTTAATGTTTTTTAAGTCGTCATCGGCCCATTCTCGATCCCTTCGCTCACGGGCTCGAGGATTTCTTCGCCGTTCATCGTGTTCAAAAGCCGGGTTGCTGTCGGCTTCACTTGGTTCGTAGACTTCGTTGTCACGTAACCAAGGTTGTTCTCGTCCCCTTCTTGGAATTGGAGGGGTGTTTGCTCGAGGTCTTCGTTCCTCTCTTCGATCTAATTGTTCGGTGATTGTTCTGAACATACGTGTGATTTCTTGCAATGCTGTTTGCACATCCTGATTTCTCCCTTCGGGATCATTTCTTCGGGGTTGTAATCCTCCCCACCTCCGGCGGCGTCGGATGCTTCGTCACTTATTACTCGATGTTCGGGGTTCCTAGACATGTTTTTAAAACAAATTTAATGAATTCCTCACTACAATCCTTACTAGTTCACTCATAAAGAAAATTATCACACTCACACTCGTGTTTTTACTCAATTCTGGCTTTTTTCTTAATGTATTCACTCTTGCCTTTTACCGCTCGAATTCACTCTTCTAGATTCTAGAAGGTTGTCTTTGACTTACTAGCTACTCGTAGGTCGTTTCGAGAGTTAAAAAGGTAAGTTTGGTTGATAGCTGGGAAGCAGTTTAATGTAGAAAAGCCAAGAGATGACCAAGATATGTTGAAGGAGGTAACAATTGCGAGGAAGTCAACTATAGTTGATTTCCAACATCTTATAGAGCTAACTAATTATACAGACAAGGGCTCGTCTCAGTTAGTATACTTTGTAAAACACTGGGAATATAAGCAAACAAATGTCATTTCTCTTCTTGGAGAAGAACTTGACAATCTAAACAGGCTAAGGTAGGAATTTTTTTTTTAACTCGGAAATTTTTTTTTTAACCTCGATATTTTTTTTTTGAACCTTTTTTTTTTGTATCTCTTTTTTTTTTTTTGAACTTAAAATACACTATAATGAAATACAAGAAACAAAAATTACAACTTGAACATTTTCTTTTTTTGATTTTTTTTTTTGAAACTTACTCGGAAATACTCAAGACGATCAAAACGTGCCTAATTTGATTGGCTCTGATACCAAATGATAACGGTCCGTCCCGGGTTAGGAGGCGAATCGTAAATGTTGCCCGATCGTAAATTAGACAGTTTCTCGTTTAACTAACAAAGGGATAATTTTGTTAAAAAAAATAATATCTTAAAAAAAATAAAGATAGGTGATAGGATGAATGGATACGTATTTGAAACAAGAAAGAACCTTTAATAAAAATTAAAGACCCGAATCTTATAGGTTTCAAATTGATGGAATGAGTTGTGAAATAAAACCGAGACCCACTATCTAGCAAGATAGGAACCAACGGTATAGGTAGATGAACGCCACACCCGAAAGGATGATAAGTTCGAAACAAGGAAAGAACGACGCCACTAGAAAACTAGATAAGTCAATTCAAACCTCGAGAATAAGGAGAGTGAATACTCACCAAAAGAATTTCTTCTTTTCATTAAAATTCAACTTGTCCTTTACAAAATGAAATATGCAAAATATTTATAGGCTCTTTCTAATGATAGCCGAATAGGAGAAGCAATTAAAAAAAAAAAAAACACTTGAATTTATGTGGCCGTCACTAGCATTTGCCATAAGTTGACTAATTTTCAATTTTCTAATTGTTTATTCATTCTTCATGCCGTCCAATGTATCACTTCCATTCATCCATTTTAAATTTCTTTAGTTGGCCATCCATTATCTTGTTTTTACGCATGTTCTTAAATTTATGCTTTATGTTTCAATCTTGCTCTTAAATCTACCATTATTATAATGTTCCAAATTCACCCATTATCTCCCAAATGTGCCGTCCAACATTCCCATTAGCTCCACTTTGCTTCAATCATCATTTTTTTTTTAGTGCTCCATTTGACTTCATTAAAATAATATGGCCATTATCTTTTATCTTTCAATGCTCCAATGCCGTCCAACAATTCTTCATTTAGCCAAACCTTTATTTATCTTCATCAAATCCATGCTAGGTGCCCTCCACTAATTAAGATTTCAATTCATCTGAAAAAAATCAAAACACTTTATTTAAATACTAGATAAAAACATAATATATCGATAGTAACATTCAACTTCGATAAAGACTAACTAAAATTAAAACATGCTTAAAATAAAGTGTTAAATATACTAGCAGTCAGACTGGTTAGTATATTCAACTTCAAATAAGTTGTACGAGTTCAGCATGTTTTGGGGCTCTCTTTTATGATTATCCCAAATTTGTGCTACCAGCATCGTTGCTACATCTTTGAATTGTTTGGTTCGGGATCGTGTAATTGGCCCATTAGGTAGCCTCATCGGGTCATGATTGACGTCTGTCACAGGCGTTGTAGGTGAGCTCGTATCAGTCCACATACGTAATCATGCAAAATGAATCCCAACCCAACCTAGTGTCCATCCGCTACACACCCCCGTACCTGCCGCACACACCAGGGGATTACTAAATCACCCTCCAACCGCTACACACCTCCTTGGCAGACCTGCTGCTCAAGGCCGTAGCATAGCCACCGATCACCTAAGTGACCCCACATATCTGTATCCAGGAGGTGACTCAAGGTCATCCTCAAACCACGGTGATGCACACAGCTATCATCCACCCACGATGTGGCACATAGCCAACACCCCACCTTGATGAAGCACATAGCCAACATCAAGCGCCAATGTAGCTCAAGGCTAACATCAGACCACTTACATAAATGTACACCCTGTCCTTCAATAGTCATATCCCAATCCCCATGCATATACATATATATCATGACAAAACAATTTTAAGATGAGTATACATCGCATGCTTACCACAATTTTACACATAAATCATAGGTAGATTAATATCATTAAATACTGACCTGATTTACCGATTACCCACCATGGGTAGTCACCATCTTAGCCATATTTCCGGCCACCACACATATCATATACACATATATATAACAACACATACAAACAACAAGAGAGCAGTGCGATAACTACACACCTTATAAGAAAAAATCGCCTAAACCCGAACCCCGTAGCCTACACAATTTGCACCTTGTGATTTGTTGAACTCCCTCCTACACAACTATGTTAGATTCGGCTCAACCCAAAAGAACACATGAAATGGCCTTCGGCCCCACAATATTCCTTGCTTACCTTGATCACTCCAATCCCGAAAGATCTCTACTCATTTAATGTTAGCCTATAGAAATCCCAATATCACCTTTCATGGGTTCGGCCATAACAGAGAGAATGGAGTTAGATCTTTAACTTCGACAACCAAGAGAGATAAAAGAAAAACGATTAAAAGAAATCTCTTACCCACTATAGAGAATCGATTGGAGCAGATTTCGGCCTATGATATTTTCAGCTTTGAAGAAGAAAAGTGAAACAAAGAAATTTGGGGAGGTTCAATAGAGGTTCGGCTATTGAGAGTTATGAAGAGAAAAGAAGAGTTGAAAAGAAATGGTCTAAAATGGCTATTTGGTTTCGGTCACAAAGAAGAGAGAAAAGAAGATATGATTTGGAGAAAAAGGACAACTCAAAACCGAAATGGTCAAAACTCAAATGACCAAAAGAAAAGAAAAAGGTTTACCTTTTGTCTAATATACATTCGGCTAAGAGGAGGAATATTAGAGAGAAATGCTTTGTGTGACACAAAATGACTAAAAGAAAGATGTGCACAACTAACTCCTAACTCATCCAAAAGCCTTCAAAACTTTGACCACCCCCCTAATCCATAAAACCGTCCAAGTTCATGGTCAAAATGGCCATGAAATAATTTCCAAAACATCCACCTTGATACATGCCTTGTAATCCTCTACTTTCCCAAAGTTTAAGAAATTCTATCCCCACAATCAAGCAATTCTATCCCTTATTCATGCTTACCATAACCTTAAGTCTACTAACCATAAATGAAAAAGTCCAACCTTACCTTAATTAAAGTTTGACCAACACATGCCATACAAATGCAAAAATAAAAGTCACCTAATTGCCATCCATGGGATTCGAACCTAAGCCCCCCTCACACTGCTTGTGGCGTCACTTTCCAAGGCCCTAAGTGGCGCCTCCATTGCCATTTCTTAAGGCCTATCTTGACTAGCTCCCTTTTTAAGAATTAAGAATCTAATATTTTTTTCCAAGGCATTCTCCTACATTCTAAAGTTCCTGAAACTCCCAAAGCACACTCAATCCACACATAGGCATGCTACCACATACAATTAAGTTAAAACGCATAACCCCTAAATCCCAAATATTACAGTATCTGAGACTGCTATTGTCAGCATCTCTTCAAGGTTTGACTCCTCTTCCTGTTGGTGAGGTGGTTGTTGAAAATCTGGAGGAAGTTCCAGTCTTTGGCTACTTTGATCATCTCACGAGAAATTTGGATGGTACCTCCAACCTGCATTATAAGTGTTACTATAAAAATTATTTTGAGGTCTAGGATAGTTACCTATATAGTGAGCTTGCTCGTTTTCCATGCCATATCCGTAGGGTGGGTACTCAGGATTCACCACGCCTCCTAGATTCGAGTCATATTGCATTACTGGGTGTACCTGCGAGAGATTATACAAACCATCAATCTTTTTATTCATCATCTTTACCTGATTAGATAACTTGGTGACCATGTCGAGGTTGAAGACACTGGCTGCTTTAGTAGGAATTGTCCTCATGACTTGCCACTAATAATTATTATCTTCTCTATAGACTAAAATTATCTCCCAAAAGCAAATAGAGGAAAAATTAGCAATGTAAAAAAAACAAAAAAAAACAAAATAAGAATAAATTGCAAAAAAAAGGCTAAAGTAATAAAAATTAAGCGTTCTTAATATTTTAGTTCCCCGGCAACGGTGCCAAAAACTTGATCGTTGTTTTATGCGATGTCAAAGTCTTAAAATTTATATAAAGAATGATCGAACTTGGAAACTAACTATGACAACGATGTGAGGCAAGCGCACCTATCGAACAATAGTATAGTTAAGGCAAGACCGGATTGTCGAACCCAAAGGAACTAAAAGTACTAATACTAACTCTCTTTTTATTATCTAGCCTAAGAATTAAGAGAATTGTTTAATTCACTAATCAACTAACCTAAAGATGCAAAGACAAAGAGAATGAATTGGGGAAAATAACTTCGAGGAAAAACCAATTGATTAAAACAATACCCGAGGAAGAATCCACCTAGACTTTACTTGTTATCCAACTCTAAACCAGACGATTTATTCACTTGACTTGATCCGTAAGATTCCCTAATTTGTATTAATCCCTCTCTCGAGGCAACTAACGTCTAACCCTAGGTTGATTAATTGAAATCTATTTCTAATTAAAACCCCTAGAATTGCATTAACTCGATCTATGGACTCCCATATTAGGTTTCACCCTAATCCGGAAAAATCTCGTCACCCTATCTCTAGGCATGCGATCAACTCCACTTAATTATGCTAGATCTACTCTTAGGCAGGGACTTTTGCTCCTCCACTTAAGCACATCACACTTGAATTAATATCCCGGAAATATCAACACAAGAATTAAGAACACATAATTAAGAACAAGTCAAATATTTATCATATAGTTCAGCAGACGATAACAAGATTCATCTTAGGTTTCATCCCCCTCAGGTATCTGAGGGTTTAGTTCAGAACAATAAAAGAGAACATCTTAGAAGAAAAGATAAAACAAAACATAAGAAATCCCTAAAACCCCCTGAAGGAATTGAAGGAGAGATCCTCCGTCTTGAGTATGATTCCGGCTTCTTGAGATGAATCAACTGGCTATCTTCGAGTAAATCCCCACAAATCTGCCCTCTTTGGCCTAGCTGGACGCCCCCTGACTAAAGCCTTGGGTTCCCCGCTTAAGTTGCCCCCTAGGGTGTTTATATAAGCTTTGAGATGCCTTACTTGGACCATAAGTATCCTAATTTGAGTAGAATTCCTCCTAGGGTGTTTAAACAGACTTTGGAATGTGTTTCTTTGCCTCCAAGTATCTTATTCCGAGTAAAATTCCTCTTAGCTGCGACAGGAACACGCCCATGGCACATGCCCGTGTGAATCGTGGTCAGGCCGTGTTCGAGTCTGTTGATGAGGCACGGCCGTGTGGTCTTGGGCCCAGGCCGTGTGGATTTTGTGATATGGCCCATGCACTCCGTTTTGGGCCCGTTTTCTGTTCTTTTCATCATCCGGTGCTCTTTTGAGTATAAAACATGAAAACAAAGGATTAAGAGCACCAAATTACATAATTCAAGGCTTAAATCATCCAAAAGCATGCTAAATGTGGGCTTAAAATATGTTATTTTTACAGTTTATCATCAGTCGAGCATAAAAATGACTCAATATGAGGCTTTATATGGACGTAAGTGTAGAAGTTCATTGTATTGATCTGGATTGAATAAGAAGAAGTTAGCTGGAGTTGATTTAGTTCGAGAAACAGAAGAAGAAGTTTGAATTATCTGGGATAACTAGAAACCTGCGTCTGATTGTCAGAAATCTGATGCGGATTTGAAACGTAAAGATATAGAATTTTCTTTCGAAGAGAAAGTGTTCTTGAAATCACGCCCTAGAAGAAAGTATTACGTTCCGGAAGAAAATGAAAGCTCAGTACTAGATTTATTGGACCATATGAAGTTCTAGAAAGAATCAGACCTATAGCGTATCGCTTAGCATTACCTCTGAAACTTGACAAAATTCCTAACATTTTTCACGTTTCGATGTTCCGACGTTACCATTCTGATCCGTCACATGTTTTACCTATGGATGAAATTGAATTACAGCCTGATTTGAGTTATGATGAGGAGCCGGTGAAAATCTTAGCTAAGGAAATAAAAGAGTTGATAAACAAATCTGTAACGTTAGTTAAATTTTGAAGGCATAGACACGGGATTGAAGAAGCAGCATGGGAAATTGAAGCAATTATGAAATCTCAATATCCGAACCTTTTCTCTGGTAAGATTTTCGAGGACGAAAATTCCTTTAAGGGAGGAGAGTTGTAATATCCCATTTTTCAGTGGTGTCAGAAACAATAGTTTCAAGACCACAATTCCAATATGTGTGATCGTGTTTTAATATTTAGTTAATGTTTATGGAATTGTATTAGGGTTATATTAAATTTTGATAAAGAAATTTTAAGGTTTAAGTACTTAATTGAATAAAAAGGATTAAATTGTGAAAGATGCAAAACTTAGTAATTAATGAATTATATTGACATGATAGTTTAATTAATAATGTGAAGGGGACTTATGAAGTAATTTGTCCATAAAGTTTATTGATGGATTGTAACACCCAAAAACTTAGGTATTTATTTTTGCATGTTTTTAACATAAATACCTATATGCTTTAGTGGCTAAGTGATTTGGGTGTGTTTGGGAGTGTCTGAGAAGTCCTGGGTTCGAGCCTGGGCTTGTGCAAAATTTTGGTTTTTAGGGAATAAAACCCTTGCCTTTGGTTAGTAGGCTTTTAAAGAAATGTGGGTAAAGCATGACATAAGGAGCTTGCTGGTCTAGGGGGTAAGTGGCATGTTATCCATGCATGTGGTCTAAGGTTCGAATCTTGCTGAAAGCAAATGAGTGTTATTTTGCTGTTGTGTCGTGGAAGTGGTAAAGTTTGACTGAAACACTGAAGTGGTTGAGGTGAATTTGAATTGAGTGAGTGAGAAGAGGTGTGATCAGGTGGAGAGGTTTGAGGATGGATTTGAAGAGAAAATCAAGGGAAGGGAGGGGAGATGTAATAGCCCAGTTTGCACCCTAGTCAAAACAGTGATTTCGAGACCACAAATCCAAGTCTGTATAATATTTTAATATTATTTTCCCTGTCCTTGATAAGTGATTAAGTATGTGGTAAAGTTTCGTATGCTAATTTTCTGTCTGTGTGTTTAATTTGACAAAAGGATTGAATTGTATTAAATGTGAAAGTTGTATGCTATATGTTAAAGTGCCTATGTGTTGTGGTTAATTAAGGTGGAGGCCTTATGTTGTTATTAAACCAATAGTTAGTTGGTGTATGGTTAAAGGACTAGTATGCCCTTAATGAATATAAGTTTCTTATGTTTAATAAAAGGTTAATTAGGTAATTAGATTAATATTATGTTTATAACAAAACAAAACATGAAATGGACATGAATGCATTCATCTTTCCACCAAAAACACAAAGAAAAGAAAGGGGTTTGAAGCTTTCTAATATTCGGACTTTTTGATTAATGTATGATTTTACTTCGGTTTTTGATAATTTCTACGTTTCTGTAATCGTTGCTTTGTCGACTTCAAAACCCATGCTTTAATTTTGAGAATTGATGATGTTTTTGAAATGAGACTTAGATGAACTCATATGTTTTATGATGTTTAATAGTGAAATATGAAAGATATGTATTTGATGAACATGTTTTGTTCTTGAATTTTTGGTGAATTTAGCTAAATAGGGCTAATCTGAGAAAATAGCAATTTGAGGGACTAAATTGCAAATTTGATGGAAAATATGGGCTTGTATGAGATGTATGAACATTCGGCTAATCATGGTTAAAAGATGATTTTGTGAATTTGATGTTTTAAGAAAAATGGACTAAATTGATAAATTGTGCAAATGTGAGGGTTAAGTTGTAAATAGCCTTAAATGTGTGTCCTTGGATTGAATTGAATGAGTTAGTGAATAAAAGGGTTAATTCTGAATATGTATAGATCAAGAACCAGAGAAAACGGACTTAGATCACAGGAAAGTAAAAGTAACCGAGTAGCCGTTTCCATTTCTGTTAAATCAAATCCGAGGTAAGTCATCATGCAAATAAACGTATTTGTATTGAACTGTGTATGTTTATATGACTATTGTTAACGATGAATGCTTATGATATGATTTGTACATGGATTCCGAGATAAGGTCGACGTAATGACAATGTCAAAAATTTCCTGTACGAACCTAGGAATAGATAGGATTAGCTATGTCATGACATAGGTATCTGTTCTGTTTATCATGTAAGACCACGTCTGGGACATTGGCGTTGATTTGAGATTTTGTGTAAGACCACGTCTGGGACGTTGGCATCGATATAAGATTTATGTGTAAGACTATGTCTGGGACTTCAGCATCGTATTGATTCATGTAAGACCCTGTCTGGGACAGTGGCATCGATATCTGAGTACATGTAAGACCTCGTCTGGGACGTTGGCATTGTATGACTATTCCGAGCTTTCTCTATATCCTATTCGGTTCCTAACGGTTCAACGGGCAAGTATGTGATACGAATGGCTATGTGAATTGTAAATCTGTTTCAGGTGCGCTGATTTATGCACTGAGTGTATGTACAAGGTAAGTATCTATAGGATCTTACTAAGATGATTATGCATAATGGATTCAAGAGATGATATGTGAAATCATATGATGAATTGGATATAAGAACTATAAGTACCAATGTATTGAATTAGTTGTATTCATTGTATGTTATGTTTATTTGTATATGACATACTAAGCTTTTGGAAAGCTTACTCTGTGTGTGTTTTCTCTATTTTATAGATCGTTAAAGCTACTGAAGGCTCGGGGACCATCGAGGATCGTCATCATACTACTCAACTTATTTTGGTACATTTTGGAAATGTATATAGCTAAATATGGCATGTATAGGCTAGTTATTTGGATAAGTATGAGATGTGAACTTAGCCATGTGATTTGGCTAGTTATGTGTTGGCAATATGCTTTAATGATTGTGATTTATGATGCATGTTTGGTATGGTTTGATAGCGTAAGAAATGGTCAAGTTTAAGATAAGTAAATGGATGGATTATGCTTGTGTTTATATGAGATTTTGTCTTGTAAATTTGGTATGAATGAAATTGGATTTGAATGTAGAGTTTGGATGGTCATTTTGATATACTCTTGGTTGCTATTTGTGCATAAATTGAGTTGATAATTGGCTTGTAGTTTTGACCCTAGATGTGGGTGGCATATTGGCCTTGCAAATGGCCTATTTTGCCACACGGTTGTGGCACACGGGCGTGCCTATTGACCGTGGGACTAAGTCAATAGCTGATTAAGAGTACACGGCCTTGGCACACGGACGTGCCTGGTAGTCGTGTGTTCAAGACAGATTCGACCACGGCCTTAGCACACGGACGTGCTTGGTGGCCGTGGAGCCAAGACAAATTCGACCACGGCCAAGGTACACGGGCGTGCTTGGTGGCCGTGGAGTTAATACAGATTCAATCACGGGGGAGACACTTGGGCGTGTCTAGCTGCCGTGGGAGGCACATGGCCTGTCCACACGGGCGTGTAACCCCTGATACCCTTAAAAGTTTTAAAATTTTTGAGAATTTCTATATGTGTTTCGGTTTAGTTCCGGCTCTATTTAAAGATTGGTTTTAGGTCTAGTTGGCCTATAGATGGGACACTATGTTTATTATTGATGATTTATTTTATGAATTGTCTGAAGAAGTTCCAATTTGTCAGGTAATGCTCTTAACCCTAATCCGGCGACGGATACGGGATACGGGTGTTACAGGAGAGGTAGTGGTGTATCGAATTGTGACTCTGAGGCACTCAAGAATTCAACTAGAGGGGTGTTTCTCATTTCGGTTCTGTGTTGTTTTTCCCTCTGCCGAAATCTTCCTCTACCGAAACCTCTTCTCCCCTCTTTTGCTTTTTCTTTCTTTTCCTTCTGCCGAAACCTCTCTTCTCTTAGATTGTTTCCTTTTGCCTCTCTTTTTGCCGCCTCACTCACCTAGCCTTTTCTGTCGATTTTGGACTACCTTTCCTAACATCCTGCTTGTGTTGGCTGAACATACCTTCCTTTTCTTCTCATTTTCCCTTTTCTCCTTTTTCCTGCTATTGGCCGAATACACCCTCTTCCCTTCCTTACCTCTTATTCATTTCTTTTCCAAATAATTACGACGCCTGTTGTTGTTCTTCCTAGCCAATTCGCTCTTCCTCTACCCTCACTGTGCTGACCTTTTCTTTGATCTCTGCCGATTTAGTGTTCATTGCTAGGCTACGGTTTGGTACTTTTGGTAAGTTGATATTCGTTTTGGCTTAAATCGTGCTTGTAGATACTGGTTAATAAGGGGTTTTGATTGGATTGCAGGTAATAATCCCAAGTTCTAGTGATCATTGTTTTCCAGTGAGTGAAGTGCGTAAGGATTCGGTTGTTCAATCTAGGTAAGTGGCTGGCGATTAACTGGAAAAGTATACTGATTTGGGTTCGTATTAAATTCAATTGATATGTGAGTAACCAAATGTTACGAGTGAACATAGGTTCTGGAGTGATCGAGGACTATCTATACATCTTTTCGGATCCAGGTGTGTAACAGTACTTTAATAAACGGTATCGGTGAAATGCCAAAAAATGTGTAAACACTACCCAAATCGTAAGCCGGTAAAAGCCGAAAAAGTATGACAGTGACGCTGCACGAGCGTGCGTTTGCTCGTGTGGTAAACTGAACGCATAAAACGTGGGCGTTAGACTACCGAGGGCACCGTAAGCGATTTCGTGGTCTTGGGCCGTTTTGGGCCATGATGGGCCGAAATGGGCTGTGTGGGCCAAATGGGCTTATGGGCCCCACACAGGTAAACCGCACAAACGTGTGGAGAATTATGGGCCTAGATGTGTAAATTACATGGCCGAGCTTATTTTTAGGCTGAGTGGGCCACACGAACGTGTGGGCCCACATGGGCCCGCATTATGGGCCTTGGGCCTATTTGCACTGTTTGACTGTTAAGGTCGCACGGGTCGCCCGAGATGACTGTGGACCTACTGATGGGTCGATAAGTACACCTAGACCCCAAACTGATAAATTGACTGTTATGCCCCTATGGTAAAATGACTGTTATGCCTCTATGTATGTATGACCGTATATGAGCATTCCATGATATATATATATATATATATATATATATATATATATATATGTATGTTGCATCCATGTGTGATATGTTGCATGGGATGGTGTCATTGCGATTGGAGGAAGTGTACTGTATTGGTAGCTCTGCTGCAAAAACTGTTTGGTGCCGCAACCGGTGCTAATTTTTGGAGTGTAGGGATGGGTGGGTGATTTTATCCCCACATGGAGTGTAGGGCTGGACGGAGTGGAGTGCAGAGGCTGGATGGGTAGGATTTCTGATTGCATGCTTAAACTGTTATTGATACTGTTATGGGCTAAGGCCCACACTGATACTGTTATGGGCTAAGGCCCACACTGTTATTGATAATGTAATGGGCTAAGGCCCAACTGAATTGAACTGTTATTGATTTGGGCTTAGGCCCAAATTGTACTTGCTTATGGCATTTTGGCTATTTACTTGCATGGGGTTACACACTGAGTTTTCGTAAACTCACCCCTCTGTTTATCTGTATAGTAATCCCCAATCTTAGGCGGATCGGTGCTGCTAGAGATTCGGAGGTGGCCACACAACCGCATCTATTTATATATTTGAGTTTATTTCCTATAAATTTAATTTGGGTTTTTGTTATGTAATAAGGCCTCTTTAATTATTTTAACTTTTAATTTGGGGATTTTACTTATTTTAATTCACAACTGAGTAGTAGTAGAATGCGGGTTTTCAAAAGATAGCTGGTTTTCAAAACACCACGTTTTTGTAACTTATAATAAAAGCTTCCGCATCAAGCATGGTTTAAAGTACAGTAACAAACTAATCTAATCAACGTTCTACTAAAATAACTTGAGTTCTAAAAGAACAAGATACCCTAAATCTCTGTTAAGATACATAAACGAGGTTTAATAATAAGCATGGATTTTCTAAAGAAACGATGTTTTTGAAAAACACTTCAATGTGATATCGCCAGATTCTGCCATAACGTCTGGGTCGAGTCTGGGGTATTACATGGATGATTTAAAGCTTGAAAATATGTTAAAATGCATGTTTAATTCTAAGGGCAATTTTGTAATTAAGTTAATAAAGTTTAATAATTAAAACAAAATTGACTATCATCTTCCCTAAAAGGGTTCTTACACCGAAAATAGAAAAGAGTTCCACCATTTTTGTTCTAGAAAGGTTATGTTACAGTTCCCTTTTGCACGTGAGTTCAATTTAAGCTCATTTCTTGTAATTTTTATGTTTTTTGGGTCGTTGCAACTAGATCCAACAAACCTATAGCTTCGCTTTTGAAACTACTAAGATTTTTATAATGTACAATGGATGAATTCTCAGTATTATGAGATTAGATGATGAATTACAATTATTAGTTGTTTGTTGTGAGTAAATTATAAATTGATTTTTGTTAGTTTTTGAGCAAAGGATTGAATAGATAAAATGTTAGAAGTGATAGGGAATTTTAGTGAATTTAGAATAAATGTGGGCTGAATATGGTAGTGTTTAAATTCAGCTAGCATGTTATGTTATAAAGTTTTGTTAATTTTGGTATTTTGAGGGTAAAGACTAAATTGTGATAAATGTAAATGTTTGGGGAATATGTGTAATTAATGAAAAGTTAAGGGTCTTATGCATTAAATTGAGTGTGAAATGTATGTGAATTTAATAGAATATTTTAATTGCTATATAGATCAGGACACAAGTCTAAAGAAAATAACCGAGGAAAGGGAAAAATTGTAAAGTAGTCCCTACGCTTGAATCGGGAGTGGATTGTAGGTAAGACTATAGTGTTGTGTTTTAGAATATTGGTTTTTAGTTAATTTATTTATATATAAATCTGAAGTTAATTTTGGTTATGTATATAACCATGTGAATTGCAAGTAATTATGTATACACTTCGATAGCCCTGTTTGCACATCTGTGCCCTTGTTTGCACTTCGGTGCCCCTAACTTCACATATGTGCTCCTGTTTTGCATCTATGATGCCATTGAAAATGGAGTAATTACTAAGTATATGAATCGAGTACTAGTGATTAGACTAAATGTTATGGAGTCCTACGAACCAGTTACATTCTTTTATGTAAGGTTTATTTATGGATTGTTACATGGAATAGGTATAATCCTATTATGATAAATTTCCAAATAAAATGTTCATTTCAATTTGGTTGCTTATGAAAACAAATGTACCATGTATTTGAAGATTAGGATGAACATGTTATAATTTTAATTGTTTATTTTAATTAAGTCAAGTAAATGTTATACTATGATCTTACTAAGCTATTTAAGCTTATTTGTTTCTCTCTTGTTATTTTGTAATTATCAATTGTAGACTGATTGGATGAATTGATTGAAAATCTCACACTATCCAATCATTTTGGTAGCTTTTGTATCTCTTTTTGGGTTGTCGCATGTGTATATAGGTTTTGTTTGTATGTTGTTAATGGTAATGGTAATGGATGATTAAAAAGATTGGTTAGCTTCTTTTGAGTATGTTTTGTAATGTTGGAAGATGAAACCTTATGTATAAACGGAAGTCTTGATATTTATTTGGTAAACTTTGTAGCATGTTCAAAATGTAATAATAATATGGTTAGTTTTAGGAGTTTAAATTAGGGATTGATATTAGACAAAGTGTTGTTAGGTTGTTTGAATGTTTAGTTATGAATTGAGGTGCCTATGAATGGTACATTGGTTAGAAGCTTTAGGTTGATTGTTTTGAAATGTTTTAAGAGTGTTTTGATCATAGGAATGTATGTGTTATTAGAGTACCTTGTTGTGAAAGATTTAGTATTGAATTGGCTTGTATTAGGGGTTAAATGGTGAGTACACGACCATGTGTCACCCACAGTCACCCCACACGGTCGTGTGTGCTTTATTATTTTAGGTGCAGGTTTCACACGGTCTGAGACACGGTTTGAGACACGATCGTGTGTCTCAAGTCAGTGGGTTACAGAGGCTAGCACACGACCTGTGACACGGCTGTGTGTCCCTACTTCAAATGCTCACACGGTCTGAGCTATGTCACATGGCCTAGCCACACGGCCATGTAACCCCTGCTTTTCAAATTTTGTTTTATGAAATTATCTATTTTTTTATTTAATCTCAGATTGTTCTTGAACTATTTTTAGGGCCTCGTAAGCCCGATTTAAGGTCCATAAAAGTATTTATACCATGAATTGAATTATTTATTGTATATTTATAAATTATTTGAATACTTGTTCTGAAATGTCATGAAATGACCTATTTTTCTTAGTAACTCTTTGTAACCCTAAATTGGTAACGACGCCGAGTTAGGGGTGTTACAAAAACAAAGGATCAAAGTTAATGTATAGGATGGTTTCCTCACTTGAGGTAAGTATTATAGACTCGCATGTGGCTTCTTGTGAGAGTAAGCTTGGCTATGTTTGTAAATGAAAAGATATACGCGTAAAGACGGGCATGGAAGTTGATTAGGTTTCAGACAAAATAAAGGCTATACGGATGACGTTTTGACAATATTCCTATGTCTCATGGGCAGTGATTTCAGAGAGTTCTTGAATGGATGTGCGAGCTTGGAGATCAAGCTACTATACGTGGGTGTTAGTGAGTCTCTAAACAGACTCATGCATGCGTAATATGTAACGCCCCGAATTTTGGGCCTAGAAGTATTGGGCCTTGTGTATAGATGGTTGTACATAAGTATTTAATTATGCAAGGAAATGACACAATGAAATGTCTGCTTCAGTGGTTAAGGACCCTGAAAAGTGTTGGAGAATTCCTGGGTTCAAACCTGGCCTTTAACAGAAATTTTGGTTTTAGGTGAATAAAACCCTTGGAGTAAGTAAGTAGGCTTTAAGAATATTGTTGGGGAAATCATGATACAAGAAGGGTTCGTGATCCAGTGGTAGTGGCGTCATTATGGTGGCAAGGGAATCTTAAGTTCGAATCGCATGGGATGCAAAGGGATTTTATTTTATTTCCATGAGGCGAGAGAGGTAGAGTTGGATTAAAACTCTCATGGGGTGGTTGTTTACTTGGTCTTGGATGAATTTGTTGGATAGTTTGAATTGGTCCTGTAAGTTGGTTATGGAGGATATCAAGGAGGGATAAGGGGAGAGGATCAGGGAGATTTTCAAGGAGTTTGAGATTGGGGGAAGTTGTAGCCGAATTGGGGAACTGGTTGGTGCAAAATTCGGCTAAGGGGTTTGGGGATGTGCATTTTTGGCATTTGGTTTTTGAATAGGTGCCGAATTTTCTATTAGGCTTTTGGGGGTGTGCGTTTTATCATTTTAAGAGCAGAGGAGTTCCTTTCTTGGTGTTGTTTCGGCTTAGAGCAATTGGTGCCAAGTTGGTATTTTCGTTATTCTCTTTCTTTTTGCAAGTATAACTGATTTTTGAGTGTGACTATTTGGGCAGTCTTTTTACTTCTCTGTTTCTTTGGAGTTCCTTTCTCTTCTCTTCTTGTTTTCGGCATTACTCTTGTGGTATTTGGCCAAGCCTGTGTTCTTCGTCTCTCACAACCATAGTCAACTACATTAGCCCTTCTCTCCCTCTTCAACTACTTTTCTTCTACCCTTAATAACCTTCCCATTGTTGGCCGAATTTAACCTCTTTCTTGTACTCTGATTCTGTCTTGACCGATTTTTTGTGGAGTTTCTTTTGGTCTCTTTCCTAGTCGAACCCCCTTTTCATCTCGTTGCCCATCCCTTTTTCTATTTTCTTTTCATACACTCACATTCTGTTAAGCCGAGTACTCTTCTCTGGTCGTTTCTCTCTGACTCAACGCATTACCCAACACTTTTGTGTTACTCCTTTAGTTTGGAACCGATTTTGTGGGTTGGTTGTGGATGAGGGGGGTCTGACAATTGTTTGAAAGTTGGGGAATCAGGTGTCTGATTGTTGGTAAGGTCACAGTAGTTGATTTAGTTTTCTATTGGTTTCTTTTTGTTTTGTTTTGGATAAATATTCGTTATGATGTTTTAATCTAGGTACGAGGATATTTGGAGGCGGTTCATTTCACGAGCATGTGTGTAACAGTACCCTGTATTCGATAGTAGGTGAGAAAGCCGATAGAGTGTGTGCAATTGTATGCGATATTTGATGATCGGCTAAAAAGCCGAAAGTATGTGTTGTTTACACTGCTATGACTATAGATCGGCAAAATGCTGAAAAGTCAGAAATATGGCGTATGATGCCACGCGAGCGGGCGATCGTACGTGTGGTGAACCGAACCCACGAACATAGGTATTAGTCTGTAGAGGCCACCACGAGCGCTCTCGTGGCCTTGGGCTGTTCTGAGCCACGTTGGGCCGAAATGGGTCGTGTGGGCCTAGTGGGCTTGTGGGCCCACACAGATAAAATGTATGTAATGTGGTAACTGTTGTTTGGACTGTGACGTTTGCATAACTGTGGCTGTTTCTGGGCTAAATGGGCCACACAAGTGTGTGGGCCGACTTGGGTCGAATAATGGGCCTTAGGCCCATTTACACCGCTGTGTCTATTTGGGTTACTTAAGTCGCTTAAGGCGATGGTGGACCTTCTATTGGGTCGTTAAGCCCCGGATTGTAAAATTACCTAAATACTCTTGATTTGTGAAATTACCAAAATACCCCCGATTTGTGAAATTACCAAAATACCACCAATTTATGAAATTACCGAAATACCCTTAATTTGTAAAATTACTAAAATACCCCCGATTTGTGAAATTACCAAAATACCCTTAATTTGTGAAATTACCAAAATACCCTCGATTTGTGAAATTACTGAAATACCCCGATTTGTGAAATTACCGAAATACCCCTGGAGGGTAGGATTACTAAAATACCTTTAGGGTAAAATGACTGTTTTGCCCTTGTGGGTAAATGCCTAACTTGTGCTATGATTTGACTGGGATTGTATGACCGTGTTTTAACTGACTTGACGGTGGTTGTATGACTAATATGCTTTTAATATATGTCTAACTGACTGTTACTGAGCATGGCCATTTTGCATACACGTGTAATGATTGAGCATGACATACACAACATATTGCATGGGGTTAGGACATTGATACGGACGAAGTTCTGATAGGGTCGCACGGGTCGAATGAGACGACTGTGGATCCAGTATTGATCTTTTAAGGTCGCACGTGTCGCATGAGACGACTGCGGACCGACGGACGGCTTAAAGTCGCGTAATCTGATTATGGCTTTGTGCTATCTTGATTATGGCTTTGTGCCAATTGTATTTACTTGTGGCTATGTGCCTAACATATATATTGATGACACTGTGTCGATCATAATTACCCATGGCTGTGTGCCGATTATATTACCGTCGCTGATGGCTATGTGCCAAACTTATTACAGTTCCCGAAAGCTTTGTGCCATCCTGATTATGGCTCTGTGCCATCCTGATTATGATTTATAACCATTCTGTTTATGGCCTTTAGCCGTTCTGTTGAGTTAATGCCGCAACCGGTGCTAAGCTTGGTGTGTTGGCTGGGTGGGTCGATTTTATTCCCACGTAAGTGTAGGGTTGGTATGGGTGGTGTGTTGGCTGGATCGGGGTGGGATGCATCCTCATACTGTTGCATATCTGTTTATGAGATTTGTCATTGTACTAGGCTTAGGGCCACTTGTTCTATATTGGTTTGGGCCGGGCCCAATTGATTTTGTTATGGGCTGCGACCCAAATGATATTGTAGTGGGTTTTGTCCCACGTATGCTCCGAACTGGACTGTACTGTTACTGTTAAAGGGCTTTGGCCCAGACTGTTTCGATTTCTGTTTCTGTATACTGACTGTTACTCTAGTAAGGGGACTACACACAGAGTTTTCGTAAACTCACCCCGTTTTTCACTGTGCAGGTAATCCCCAGTGTTAGGAGGATCGGTGCTGCAACGGACTCGAAGGTGACCACATGACTGAGGCTGTTATGCTTTGGACTTTATATATGTTTTAAATTTCATTTTGGGTTTTAAATTCTGTAATAAATCCTCTCTAGATTTAATTCTGAATTTGGGATTTTGTTACGTTTTATAGCTGTTAGATGTAGACGAGTTTTCAACCCAATTACTATTTCTAAAAACTTACGTTTTAAACTTCTTTACCTTAAATTAGCTTCCGCAACTAAAAGAGATTTTTTAACGAAGTAAATAACGTTTTTAAAAGTGATTAACTTTTCAATGAACCACATTTTGAAATTGAACGAAGACAAACTGATACTTTAGTTTTTAAATATGAAGGAGGGCTTTAAATGAAAACATGGTTTTCAAAAAACACTTCAATGTGACACGCCAGATTTGGGCCTAACTTCTGGGTTGGGTTTGGGGTGTTACATAATATGTCTTTTATAAATGCTAAGTAGCTAAAGCATAAGAGTGAAATTAGTAAATCATGATGTGACGAGCCTAATAAGAAATGTAAGGCTCATGAATTTGAATGACTCTGGTGTGCTTATGTCTGAAAGTAAGAACGAGTCTAATAGGAAGTGCATGTGTGTCATGTAAGCATAAGAATGTTTGTTATGAGTAAGTTAAGATATGAGGAGTTCATAAAAGATTGGGTCTAAGTATGAAGAGTCTGTGTCTCTCTCTGGAGTCGTCAAAGGGGTTCGTCGAGACTAAAAACATGAATATCTGAAAGGACAAGCCCATGACTATGGCACTAAAGAAGAAATATTGTGTAAGATCATAATTGGTGCGTTATGACATCATATGAGAAAAATTAAGGAAGGTTATTATCTAATATGGTTCTTTGTGTTGTTGGAAAAATGGGTTTGGAAAACGCAGTGAAAAATAAATTTAGGGTTTAAAACTTTTCCAAAACAAGATCTCAGTTGTGATATTTAAAGTAATAAACACTTAATCAAAATTGCACCTTTTTTATTCGTCTAGGCTAAGCGTGTCGACCGAGTAGTCTTCTTCGCTATCCTTAAGCTCACGTCTACCGAGTGTGGGTTCGCTTCGAATTAGAAAAAATTTCACAAAAATTACCAGTGGGGTAATTTTTCAATTTCTATAAACTTTTGGGTCAAGTTGTAAATAAGAAAAATATATCTAGAAATTTTCTAGAATAATCTCTTTAGATAAATTTCTCTCTACAACTTTCTCTTGAAATCAAGTGTGTGTAAATAATGACCCAAGACTCTCTTGATATAGGAAGAGTTTAGAGAGTTCAAATACGATAAATGTTATATTAATTTAATATGAAATCGTATTAAAATAATATAATAAACTTAAATTAAATTTAATATTAAATTAATAAAATACTATTAAGATAAGTATTAAATTTAAGTTAATATTAAACTATTATAATAATAATATTTTTGGAATCGTTAATTTGAAACCAAATTATCTAGTAGAGTCCTAGTAGGAGTGTAACCCTTCCACTGTTCAACCACTGATGACCAACCGCCACCAGCCATAGGGACGCTGCCTTCGCAGCTACTGGCACTGTTGTGTCTGGTGATGTAGGCGCAACACCCTTACGGCACCCTGAGCAGGTTCAAATGCTGCCGGTTCAATCTGAGCAATGACGTTTCGACCGGTCCGATTTTACATATCGAGCACAGTTCGACCAGTTTTTGGGTCTTGGTCTCAGTTTTGGGATCCCGGGCCCAATATACGATCTCAGGTCCAATTTTCAAGTTCAATTACCCATTGGACCAATTGTCTAACTTTAAAATTAACTTCCAAAAATATCATATTGTTATGAATATCTTATTAAGTGGATGTCCATCATGATCAAAATAAAGTTTTAATGTACTTTAAATTCTAATAGTTATTAGAATTAGATCTCTACTTCTTTTATATTTATTGTGTCTATAAATAGAGACTCTAATGAAGCATTGTAATCATCCCTTTTTATCAATAAAGTACATTCTCTATTGCTTTCATATTTTATTTGTTCTTTAATCTTTCCATCTCAGTTTATTTTATAACACATTATCAGCACGATTCTCTGTTAATTGTTTTTCTCCATAAGTGACAAAAATATCCAAAAATTTTCTATTATCAGTTACCTCCTAATGTTGCTGCTATTTCAATTGAGGTTTGAGCACTATGGATAATCATTAGAGTCTTTAACCACTCAGATCTTCAGGTATATTTTATTATGATTTATTTGTTTTATCATCTTTATTATAATTGAGATTAATCATGACAACATGAATATATAGATTTTGATTTGAAATCCACACATGTTTGCGATGGTAATTATGAAATAAAGAATCTATTGGGACGTTTAGAAGTTCGTCCTAGTAAATCTATTGCATTCCCCAAAGTGAACGCAAACATAAGGAAAATAAAAGATATAATCATGGACCACTAAAAGTGGGAACATAGTAATAAATAAGAGAACAATGAGAGTTCTCAAGATAACCCTTCAAAGGGTAAAGATAGCTTATGTTATCAATGCAATATAAAAGATTATTGGCCACATATGTGGCGTATGCCCAAATATTTTATTTTTTTTAATATTCTTTGAGGAAGGATATGAAAATGTAGTAATGAATTCTATCATTATATATACAAAATATTTATCTTATTTGGTACTGAAACAAACAAATATTATTCCAATATTTGATACTACAAAATTAGTTGAAAGCTCTAGAAGAGCTAATATTCACATTGATTTAGACATTTCCAGTAATAAATGTCACAATAGCACTTATATATGGATACAAAGTAAAAGGAATGATAGTAAAATTATCAATTTGTCACAATTTATATTGACATTATTAGTACAATTGAAATGCATATTAAATTGAACCAGAAGTTTATGGATACAGATGCATTTACTACATGGCATGACCAGTTAGACCATCCTGGATCATATATGATGCGAAAATTAATTGAGAATTCATATGGACATTCATTAAAGAAATAGAAGATTCTTTAATTTTAAAAAATTCTCATATGTTACTTATTCTCAATGAAAATTGACTATAAGAAACTCACTAGCTAAAGTTGAGATTTAATGTCTTGCATTTCTGAAATGAATGTGGGACCATTCATCCACCATGTGGATGGTTTTGATGTTATATGATTTTGGTAGATGCATCTACAAAATAATCACATATGTGTTATCAACTTCCAACTTGTCGTTTGCAAGATTACTTGTTTAAATAATTAATTTCAAATCATGCAATTAAGGCAATTCATCTTGGTAATACTGATAAGTTTATATCTTAGTCTTTTATTAATTGAGTTTGAAAAACTTTTGTAAAAGTTTTTTATTTATGCGCATAATGGTTTAGAGAAATTATTGATTGAACACCTCTTATTAATGTCTAAACCATTACTTATGATAACTAAACTTCCTATTTCAACATGAGATTATGTTGATTTACGTGTTGTACGCATCAAGCCAATAAGTTATAAATACTTCCCATTACAATTGGTTTTTGATTAAGAGCCAAATATTTCTCATCTTTGAACTTTTGTATGTGCATATATATTCTAATTGCTCCACCACAACGGACAAAGATGAGTGAACCTTCAAAGAAAGTTGGGAATATATATTAATCACAAGTTTCTTTGTATTATTAGATGTTTTGAATGCATTAGAGATTCAATTATGACATTATTTGTGATTATAATTTTGATTCGATAGTTTTCCTGACATTAGGGGGAGAGAAATAATAACTTGTATTGAGTTAGGGGTAGAGCAATTTAACCATAAGTTCAACAATGATAACTCAATACAAGTTAACTATCAGAGGTATTTACAAAATTAATGAGAATAACCAAGTTAATATTTTAATTTGAACCAAAAGTCTCAGTAAGATAATTAGTTAGAATAAATAATAGATTGACCGGTTCCAAAGATGAAAATTCTTCTAGATGGTCATATGGTGAAGTCGGGTTCTCCAAAAGAGACCCAAGACATAACTAATAAGTAAAACTCCAGAAGAGATTCAGGTACCTGAATTTAAATTTTCAAATAATGAAAATAAGAGATCTCAATAAATTATGTCAATTCGAGAAAATATGGAACCAAATAATAAAAATGGTCGATAATGATTTTGCATGCAATTTTCTAATTGAAATAATGAAATAAAAGGAGGATCTTGAATAAATATATTGAGAAATATAGCTATAGAATAAATTAATCAAAATTGAAATGTAACACCCCTAGCCCGTATCCCTCATCAGATTAAGGTTAAAGGTGTTACCAGACAAATCGGAAACACTTTCAGACAATTCATACTACAATTCATCAATCACAATCAAAGTGTCTCTTTTATAGGTCAATGAGACCTTAATCAGGATTTAGAATAGGGTCGAGACTGAACCGAACACGTATAGAATTTCTCGGAAATTTAAAAACTTTTCTAAGTTACACGCCCGTGTGGGCAGGCCATGTGCCTCCCACGGCTACCAGACACACCCATGTGTCCTGGCCATGCCAAAACAGAGCATGTATACTGACTTATCCACACGGCCACCAGACACGCCCGTGTGCCATGGCCATGTAAGATTAGGCTAGCTACTGACTTGTTCACATGACCACCAGGCACGCCCGTGTGCCACGACCATGTAGGCAAAATAGGCCATTTGCAAGGCCAAAATGCCACCCACACTAGGGTCAACCCTACAAAAAATATACCAATTCATTTCATGCACAATTGACATCCAAAAACATGTCAAATTAATCAACAATATTTACATTCAATCTCATATCCAATCATACCAATTTACCCAACTAAATCACTTATACATTCAAACATGATTCATCCACATTTACCTTTTATATAACCATTTCTTTTCCTAAACATACATACTCATAATGCATTCACAAGCTTACCATAGCCTTGGTCATTTCATTAGCTATCAAGCCAAACCAAACCATGTATCATATATCATATTCACTCAAACATATAACCAACATTTATCTAGCCACAACTCATGGCTATATATACACATTTCAAACATCATCCAAAATGACTAGCCTATACATGCCATATTTAGCTATATACATATTTCAAAGGTACCAAAACAAGTTTGAGTAGTGTGATGACGATCCTCGATGGTCCCCGAGCCTTCAGTAGCTTTGACGATCTATAAAATAGAACAAACACGCACAAAGTAAGCTTTCAAAAGCTTAGTAAGCCATATACAAATAAATTTAGCATAAAATGTACATAACCATATTGACACAATGAGATTAATGTTTCTCATTGCAAATTCATCACATATATTCTTTGGCTCATTTGCTTAGCCATATCTTACCACATTCATCAACTCAAATATCACATGTACACATAGCTCATTTAAGTATATAATCACTTGCCATTCCATCATTTCATTGCACACATTCATCTTAGTTAGTTCATATAAACACTTACCTTTCATACACACTTAGTGTACATAACAAGCATACCTGAAACGGATATACAAATCACATAGTCGTTCGTATCTCGGACTTGCCTGTTAAGGACTTTCGTCCCCGAAAATCTTACCAATAAATAGATTCGGATATTGCTATCTCATTGAATCTTCAGGCTCCCATGTAGCCTCTTCTATTCTGTGTCGATGCCACAATACTTTAACTAACAAAATTTTCTTATTTCTCAATTCTTTCACTTCACGAGCTAAGATACGTATTGACTCTTCTTCTTAAGTCATATCAAATCAGATTTCAATTCTAGATGGAGCAATCACATGTGACCGATCAGATCGGTATCTACGGAGCATCAATACATTAAATACATTATGAATATTTTCTATCTTATATGGCAACAACAATCTGTACGTAACAGGTCCAATACGCTCAATGATCTCATACGATTTGATGATCCTCAAACTTAACTTGTCTTTACGTCTGAATCGAAGTACTTTCTTCCACAGAGACACTTTCAGAAACACTTTGTCACCAATATCAAATTCTATATCTTTTCGTTTCAAGCTCGCATAAGACTTCTGACGATCAGATGCTGATTTCAAACTATCAAGGATTACTTTTACTTTTTGTTTAGTATCTTTTATCAAATCAACCCCGTGTATCTTATTTTCACTAAGCTCAGTCCAATACAGAGGTGTACAACATTTACGTCCGTAAAAAACTTCATATGGTTCCATTTTGATGCTTGCCTGAAAACTATTATTATACGCAAATTCAATCAATGGGAAATATTGTTCCTACGAACCATTAAACTCAAGAATGCAACATCTAAGCATATCCTTTAGAATCTGAATGATTCGCTTTGTTTGAACATCCATTTGCAGGTGAAAAGCTGTACTGAAGTGCAATTTCATGCCTAAAGCTTCTTGCAGTTTCTTCCAGCATTGTGATGTAAACCTCGGATCTCTATCTGACACAATGGACAGTGGCACTCTGTGCAATCTCACAAACTCAGAAACATAAAGCTCAACTAATCTATCAAGTGAAAAATCAGATCGTATTGGAATAAAATGGGCAGATTTCGTCAATCAATCAACTACAACCCAAATCGCATCTTTTTTTCTCGGAGTCAGAGGCAATCTAGAAAAAAATCCTTCGTTACTCTATCCCATTTCCACTCGGGAATCAGAATCAGTTGTAACAACACAGATGGAACCTGATTTTCAGCTTTAACTTGCTGACAGACTGGACATTTCGACACAAAGTCAGATATATCTTGTTTCATACCAGACCACCAATAATGTTGCTTCAAGTCATGGTACATCTTTGTACCTCCCGGATGAACAGATAGGCGACTATTATGAGCTTCATTCAAAATCAACTGAATTAAATCTAAGTTTTTCGGAACACAAATTCGATCTTGAAACCTTAAGCAATCATCATCATTAACTCAAAATTCAGAATCAGAGTTCGAATCTCACTGAGCTCGTTTCGTTATTATTTCATTATCAACTTTCTGAGCATCACTTATCTGCTGTAAAAACAATGGTTTCACTCTCAATTCAGCTAACACTGAACTATCATTAGACAGATCTAAATGAGCATTCATAGCACGCCATGCAGACATTGATTTCTGACTCAGTGCATTGGCAACGGCATTTGCTTTACCCGGATGATAATCAATTACAAGTTCATGATCTTTCAATAGCTCTAACCATCTTCTCTGTCGCAGATTCAAATCTTTCTGAGTCATCAGGTATTTTAGATTTTTATGATCTGAAAACACGTCACATTTTTCACCAAACAGATAATGTCGCCAAATCTTTAATGCGAATACAATTACAGCTAACTCAAGGTCATGTGTTGGATAATTCTTTTCATGCGGCTTAAGTTGTCTCGAGGCATAAGCTATGACTTTGCCTTCTTGCATCAGAATACATCCCAAACCATTTAACGAAGCATCACTCTAAATCACAAACTCTTTGCCTGACTCTGGTTGTACTAAAACTGGAGCTTTAGTCAATAAAGTTTTCAACTGATCAAAACTTTTCTGACACTTATCAGACCATTCATATCTCACATCTTTCGGAAGCAATCTAGTCAATGGAGTTGCAATCATCGAAAAGTCTTTTAAGAATCTTCGATAATAACTCGCAAGTCCCAGAAAACTACAGACTACGGACACATTTTTCAGAGATTTGCATTCCAGAATAGCAGAAATCTTGCTCGGATCAACTCGTATTCTAGATGCTGACACAATATGCCCCAGGAAACTAACTTCACGTAACCAAAATTCATATTTACTCAATTTCGCATACAATTGCTTTTCTCTCAGAGTTTGCAACACAATTCTCAGATGTTCAGCATGTTCAATTTCATCCCGTGAATAAATCAAAATATCATCGATGAAAACAACAACAAATCGATCTAGATACGGTCTGAAAATTATGTTCATCAGATCCATAAAGACAGTAGAAGCATTCGTTAGTCTGAAAGGCATAACTAAAAACTCATAATGCCCATACCTCGTTCTGAAAGTAGTTTTCGGAATGTCTGAATCTTTTACCCTCAATTGGTAGTAACCCAATCTTAGATCTATCTTTGAAAATACGGTGGCTCCTTTTAGCTGATCAAACCAATCGTCAATCCTAGGCAACAAATATTTATTCTTTATAGTCACTTTGTTCAACTGACGATAATCAATGCACATTCTCATCGTGCCATCTTTCTCTTTCACAAACAGAATAGGAGCACCCTAAGGTGAGAAACTCGGTCTTGCAAACCCTCTATCAGTCAATTCTTGCAACTGTGACTTTAATTCTTTTAATTCTGTTGGTGTCATTCTATACAGAGCTATCGAAATAGGTGTCGTACCAGGCAGCAGATCAATACCAAATTCAACTTTACGTATCGGAGGCAATCCCGGCAATTCTTCAGGAAATACATCAGAGAACTCACAAACAACTGGCACTGATTCAACTTTCTTTTTAGATACTTTCGAATCAATTACATAAGCAAAGTAGGCTTCATATCCCTTTTTCACATATCTTTGAGCTTTCGATATAGTTATTACAGTAGGCAATCCATTCAAATCATTAGACTCAACCCAAACTATTTCATCATTCGAACATCTCAAATCAATAGTTTTTCTTTTACAATTCACAACAACATCATGCAATGTCAATCAGTCCATACCCAAAATGATATCAAACTCATCAAATGGTAATAACATCAGATTAGCAAGGAAACAGATATCTCGAAACATTAACGGATAGCTCTTGCATACTTTGTCAACCAGGACACTTTTACCTAAGGGGTTCGATACTTTTATAACAAACTCAGTAGACTCTACAGGCAAAGTCTTACTGGATACGAAGTTCATGCATATATACGAATGTGTAGAATCAGGGTCTATCAATGCAATCACAGAAGTACCATAAAGTGTAAATGTACCCGTTATAACATCTGGAGATGAAGCTTCCTCATGAGCTCAGATGGCGTACGCTCTGGCAGGCGCCCTAGCTTCGAATCTCGCAACAGTATCTCTCATAGTTCTCTGACCACCACTGACATTTCTTACATTTCGGGAAGGTCTACCTCTCACTGGAGCATTATCAGATCTCGAATTCTGGGCAGTTTCTGGCTCAACAGACTTTGGGCAATCACGGATGAAATGGTCTAATGATCCACATCTGAAACAAGCTCAGCCATTCAATCTACAACTTCCCGGATGTCTTTTACCACAATGCTTACATTCAGGTTTCTCAGATCGAATGTTTCCAACACTTGCCATTGACGTTGCCGGAGCTTTAGAGCTCGATTGTGTTCTAGCTCGATCTCTATTCAAAAGTCTCATATTAACTCTCGAACAACTTGTTCACACGACCATCAGGCACGCCAGTGTGTCACGGCCGTGTAGGCAAAACAGGCCATTTGCAAGGCCAAAATGCCACCTACACTAGGGTCAACCCTACAAGCAATATACCAATTCATTTCATGCACAATTGACATCCAACAACATGTTAAATTAATAAAAAATATTTACATTCAATCTCATTTCCAATCATACCAATTTACCCAACTAAAACACTTATACATTCAAACATGATTCATCCATATTTACCTTTCATATTACCATTTCTTTTCCTAAACATACATATTCATAATGCATTCACAAGCTTACTATAGCCTTGGTCATTTCATTAGCTATGAAGCCAACCCAAACCATGTATCATATATCATATTCACTCAAACATATAACCAACATTTAACTAGCGACAACTCATGGCTATATATACACATTTCAAACATCATCCAAAATGACTAGCCTATACATGCCATATTTAGCTATATACATATTTCAAAGGTACCAAAACAAGTTTGAGTAGTGTGATGACGGTCCTCGACGGTCCCTGAGCCTTCAGCAGCTTTGACGATCTATAAAACAGAACAAACACACACAAAGTAAGCTTTCAAAAGCTTAGTAAGCCATATACAAATAAATTTAGCATAAAATGTACATAACCATATTGACACAATGAGATTAATGTTTCTCATTGCAAATTCATCACATATATTCTTTGGCTCATTTGGTTAGCCATATCTTTCCACATTCATCAACTCAAATATCACATGTACACATAGCTCATTTAAGTATATAATCACTTACCATTCCATCATTTCATTGCACACATTCATCTTAGTTAGTTCATAAAAACACTTACCTTTCATACACACTTAGTGTACATAACAAGCGTACCTGAAATGGATATACAAATCACATAGTCGTTCGTATCTCGAACTTGCCCGTTAGGGATTTTCGTCCCCGAAAATCTTACCATTAAATAGATTCGGATATTGCTATCTCATTGAATCTTCAGGCTCCCATGTAGCCTCTTCTATTCTGTGTCAATGCCACAATACATTAACTAACGAAATTTTCTTATTTCTCAATTCTTTCACTTCACGAGCTAAGATACGTATCGACTCTTCATCGTAAGTCATATCAGATCGGATTTCAATTCCAAATGGAGCAATCACATAGTCATTTGTATCTCGGACTTGCCCGTTGAACCATTCGGAACTAAATAGAATGCTCAGAGTTTTCAGAATAGCCATACAATGCCAACGTCCTAGACGTGGCTTACATGTAACCAGATATCGATGCCACTGTCCTAGACAAGATCTTACACGAATCAATATGATGCCAATGTCCCGGACATGGTCTTACACATAAATCTCATATTGATGCCAACGTCCTAGACGTGGTCTTACATGAAATCTCTAATCAATGCCAATGTCCCAGACGTGGTCTTACATGATATCACGTAACGGACACCTATGCCATGACATATACTTCCTATCTATCCCTAGGTTCAAATGGGACTTCTCGGATATTATCAACGTGTCGATTTATTCGTAACTCGTACTTCATATACATCCCATCACAACAGATATTCATATCAAGTCACATTCCATATATACATAAATAGTTCAATGCAAATACATTTATTTGTATATTGACTTACCTCCTGTTCGGTTTAACGTAAATGGATACAGCTACTCAATTATTTTCAATTTCTCGCGATCTAAGTCTGTTTTCTTCGGTTCTTGATCTATACATATTCAAATTTAACCCTTTTATTTACCAACATATTCATTTCAATCCAAAACACACATTTAGGGCTATTTGCAACTTAGCCCTCACATTTGCACATTTTATCAATTTAGTCCATTTTTCTCAAAACATCAAATATACAAAATCACCAGATACCCATGCTTAGTCGAATGCTCATGTATCTCATACAAGTTCGAACATTTCATTTATTTCTCAATTTAGTCCCTCAAAATGCTATTTTCACAATTTAGCCCTAATTAGCTAAATTCACCAAAAATTCAAGAACAAAGCATATTCATTAAACAATTATCTTTCATTTAACACTAATACTCATCACAAAGCTCACCATTTCATCCGTGCCACATTTCATAATCGTCATCAATTCTTCAAATTACAACATGGGCTTGATAGTAGACTAAGCAACAATCTCAAAAACATAAAAATCATCACAAACCAAAGTCAAAACATACCTTGATCAAAGCTTGCAAGTGCCGAATGTGTGAAAGCTTTTTAAACCCTTATTTTTCTTTTGATTTTCGGTAAGAAGATGGATGAAATGGCTTATTATTTAGCCTTTTATTTTACCATATTATTAATCTAGTTACTATATTAACCTTATACTAAACATATGTATATATAAACATGAAGGGCGTTATGGTCTTTTATCCATCCACTAACTTGTAAAGTGGTTTAATTGCCTCATAAGGCCATCACTTTAAAAAGCCACATCACATAGGTGCTTTAACAAATAGCATACAAACTTTTCATTTAATGCAATTTAATCCTTTTCTCAGATTAAGCACACAAATGATCAAATTAGCTTACGAAACTTTAACACATGCTTAATCACATATCAAGGGCACAGAAAATAATACTAAAATATTTTACTGACTTGAATTTGTGGTCCCGAAACCACTGTTCTGACTAGGGTCTAAACCGGACTGTTACAAGAAAGACGCAACTTAAATACAATTATATTCGTGGAGTTTTTGGACCAGTAGTCCAAATATCTAAATGTATAAAGCTAGTGAGGGTGTAATTGAAGTAGTTTTGCAAAAGCAGAATAAAAATATAAAGTTTTTCGCTAAGTCCTAACATTGATTATGAAAAGATATAATATTCTTTTGTGGTGGATGCAATAACCTTTAGATATATTATTAAATTGACAAATTCGTAAAAGATTTAACTTGTGTCTAATGGTTATTGTCACAACCTTTTATGAATCACTATATAGTACCATATTGAAATTCTAAAGAATTTGTTCATTTATATGAATTGAAATAATTTGAACATATGTGGTAAATTTGATTTAGTGAATAGTAGTTGAAGGAGAATTATAAAATGATCCAAAATACCTATTTGAGTTCTTATAAAAGAATCATGATTAAAGTTTGTTATGATTATTTTTGAATCTCCTGAAGAGATCAAAATATATTTCCCCGAATTTCCCTTACTAATGACTTTTAAAAGAATGGTAATACAAATGCTTAGCAAATACATTCAAAAAGTCAGTTGAAAAACTAGTATTCAAGATTGAATACGTAGAATATGAGAAAATATGTGATGTTTTCATGAGGGGGAGTAAATACACGTTGCAGTCTTTTTCCCTTAATCGAGGTTGTCTTATTGGGTGTAGCAGCCTGAATTAGGGCCTAAACGGAATAGTGGTTTCAAAACCATGAATCCAAGGTCAAAATATTTATTCCGATTGAGATTTAGTGTTTATTGAGTGATTGAATGCTTGTGTGAAATTTTGATGAAATTTTATTGTTTGGATGTCCAATCTGATAAGTTGGACTAAATTGGATTAGGTAAAAAGTGTGCATTATAATACATAAAGGTACTTGATTGAGATGGGTTTTTAAATTGAGAGTCATTAGTTGGTAATTAGACCATTATATTATAGTTTGGAAACAAAATGCCCATAGAGGGATAAAATATCTAAAGGATTAATGAAGGGCAATTTGGTCATTTGGCTAATAAAAAAATAAAAGGGAAAATAAGGCTAAAATTTTGTCCATCTTCATCCTCCATAAAAGAAATTTGCAATGAGCCATAGCTAGGGTTTTGTTTCACTTCCAAGCTTGGTTGTAAGTACCTCCTAGCCCTGTTTTTGATGTAACACCCCAAACTCGGCCTAGAAGTTAGGCCGGAATTGGGCGTGTCACATTGAAGGTTGTTTAAAAACTAAGCGTTCGTTAAAAAGTTTGTATTCTTTTTAAAACTTCGAGTTCAGATGATTATTTGTAAAAAAACTGTTCTTTTTGTGAAAGTCGAACTTGAATAGTTGCAAGAACGTGACATTTTGAAAACGGTTACTAACATTTTAAGAAAACCCTGTATTAATCGTGTAAAAATTTAACAATAGCCGAACTGAAAGTTAAAAAGGAAAATTAAAAACCAATTGCCTTATTATAACATATTAACCCCAAAATAAAGAAAATAGCATAAGATAAGTTAAAACCGAATTTTCTAAGCTCTATAGAAAGCAAAACCGAAGTATGGCCACCTCCGAGTCCGCCGCAGCTCCAAATCCTCTAGCACTATGGATTACCTGGAACATTTAAAAAGAGGGGGTGAGTTTACGAAAACTCAGTGGGCAATTCCCCTTACATCGATAACTGGGCCTAAGCCCACAGAAGCCCACATATCTCGAATTGAGCCGCAGCTCTAACATCATGGCATAATAGATAGTGCATGCAATGCAACCCAGCCCAACCTAGTATTCCATCCTCTACACTCCGCTCCATATGTCTAACCTCAACACTCCTATGGGGATTTCTACAATCAACCCTCCATCCGCTACACTCCTCTTTGGCAGTCATGCTGACAGTCATGTTGCTCAAAGCTGATATAATGTGACAGAGACACCGATATACAAATATGGCACCGAGCCATCAAAATAGTGTGACAAAGTCACCGATATACACTTCCCCTTTCCATCATTATCATAGCCCCATCCCATGCAATCATGCAAGCATAATGTAGTGAATACAACATATATCGATACACATTAGTCAGACAAAGCATATATCATTTCATGCCAAGGTACATACATAACATAGTAAGATGGTGACTAACCTGACATCTTTGGTTTTACCCTCCACGGGTTTACAATAATCACTACCGTAAATCCGGCTTATCATGAGACATGTAGTTATCACAAATTAACAGGAAAGGGTGTGAGAAATTACACACCTGATAGAATCTGGTGCTAATCCGCGCTCCGACCACTCCTGTGCCCAAACGCCAACCAAGATGTCATTCCTCCCATCATAGATAGCTCTTTATATAGCCAGCTTCTCACCTTTCCTCTTTGTATCTTTCTGATGTGGCATCCCTCCGTTAGCAGAGTTTAAATCTAACTCAAACTCTTGCCGTCCAATCCGCAAAATAAATACTCCCTTGCTTTCATGAGATTCGAACCCAGGCTCCCCTGTAGCATAATCCATGTCGCTAACCACTAAGCCACAAGCTCTTCTTGTGTCTAAAACCATGCGTAACTAAATATAAATCTATGGCCAAATTCTAAAGTCCATTTAAAAAGAAAACCAAAATGCAAAAGCCAAGACTTGAACCTTGAACCTCCTTCCTTCCTTGTGGCATCACCCCCTTGTCTCTTATGTGGCGTCACTTTGCCACTACACCACACACTCCACTTGTGTCATTTTTCCCCACATTTTATTCTTAAAGCCTACCTACTAACTCCCAGGTTTTTTTCACCTAAAACCAAAATTTCCCTAAA
Organism: Gossypium australe; assembly: GCA_005393395.2. Classification (NCBI taxonomy): domain Eukaryota; kingdom Viridiplantae; phylum Streptophyta; class Magnoliopsida; order Malvales; family Malvaceae; genus Gossypium; species Gossypium australe. Next base: position 57,836,435 of record CM016622.1, read on the forward strand.
GCCTAAATTTGATCTCGGGACTTCATAAAAGCCCCCTAACCCCCCAAATCACTCACCTAATAGGTCCAACTTGCACTAAAGTCGTTCTCTTGTTACAAAAAATTTTAAATGCTCCTACGCCCAAAGCCCATTGGGCCCAATTCTACTAGGCCCAATTTCGGGATGTTACATTTGATGTTCTTCATATTTTTGAAATCCTCGTAGCTCGATCTGGTTATTTCTACCACTATTTTGAGGTAGAATTTGTGTTTAAAATTTTACCCATGGATGACATACATGTATTTTGATGTCTAGTGGTAGATACAAAAGTTTGAAGTGTGATAAACAACTTTTACTAGATGATTTTTGGTGAAATTGATAAAAAGGATATATTTGCAAAAGATGAAATAATATGTGTATAAAATGTAAAATAGTTAAAATTGTGGGTTGCTATAAAAGGGAATATGAATCGGCTAGGCTTGGGTGTGTGAAAAATGAACATATTTCATTTTACGAGCTTAGGGACTGAAGTGTAAAAATTGAGAAAGTTAGGGGCTAAATTGTAAATTTTGCCATAGGAATATTTTGGACTGATTTGATTAATGTGTATATTAAATAAGCTAAATGTGTCATTATAGATCAACAAGAACGTAGAATCAGCCCTGACGAGGAAAAGGCAAGGTTTCGGATGAAATTGCAAATTGACACATTTTGTATCGAGGTAAGTTTATTTGTAAATGATACATCCTTTTTGTTTATGTTTTTACATATTAATGTATTATGTGAAATATGAGTGGATATTATCGATATTTATTAAAATGGTGAAAAGTGAGGAAATTCCCGGATGAACCTTCGGGATAGAAAAAGGATACGGATGAACACTGTTGTAACACCCTAAACCCGGCCTAGAAGTTAGGCTCGAATCTGGCGTGTCACATGGAAGTGTTTTTGAAAACCCTATTTCTTGTTGGTAAAACTTGTTTGAGAGTTAAAGCCTCTTCGTTAAAACTCAAAACACTTAAGCAAATGCTATCCACTTGAAACCCGAATTACTTTTAAAACCTTATCTATTTAAAATAAACAATTTACGAAAATGTGATGTTTAGAAATAGAGTTGCAGAAGTATTTTGAAAATGTTACGGAAACGTAGTGTTTTGAAAACAGTTACCGTTTTGGAAATCGTATTCCACCTTTAACAGTTAGAAAACATCAATAATAAATATCAGAACTAATAAGTTAAAAATAAAGAGGCCTTATTACAAAATTATTAACCCAATAAATTAAAAGAAAATGAAATAAAGTCGCTAAGTTTAACATTAAAGCATATCTGACGTGTGGCCACCTCCAAGTCCCTCGAAACTCTAAACCGTCTAAGACTGGGGATTACCTGCACAGTTAAAAATAGGGTGAACTTACAAAAACTCAGTGTGTAATCTCCTTACTAGAGTAACAGTCAGTATACAGAAACAAAAACTGAAACAGTCTGGGCCAAAGCCCTTTAACAGTAACAGTACAGTCCAGTTCAAAGCATACGTGGGCCATAGCCCACTACCATATCATTTGGATCACAGCCCATATAGAATCAATTAGGCCTAGCCAAAACCAATAACAGAACAAGTGGGCCTAAGCCCAGTACAGTGACAGATCTCATAAATAGATATGCAACAATATAAGGATGCATCCCACCCCAATCCAGCCAACACACCACCCCTACCAACCAACACACCATGTGGGGGTAAAATCAACCCACCCAGCCAACACACCGAGCTTAGCACTGGTTGTGGCACTAAGTCAACAGAACGTCTCGGTGCCATAGACAAAATGGCTAAAAGCGATAAATATCGCAGCAACACTGCCAGTTAACAAAACAGCTAAAAGCCGTAAACAGAATGGTTATAAACCATAATCAGGATGGCACAGAGCCATAATCAAGATGGCATAAAGCTATCAGTGACTGTAATAAATTTTCACATAGCCATCAACAACGGTAATATAACTGACACACAGCCGCGGGTAATTATGATCGACACAGAGTCATCAATATATATGTTAGGCACATAGCCACGGGTAAATACGGTTGGCACAAAGCCAGAATCAAGATGGCACAGAGCCATATTTATCGCAGAAAGGCTGAAAGCCTTGTACAGAATGACAATGGGCCGTACACTTCCTCCGTAACTTTGTCCCAACCCCATGTAATATGTCGTGTATGTCATGCTCAATCATCACAGGTGTATGCAGAATGACCATACTCAGTAATAGTCATTTAAAACATATATTACAAGCATATCAGTCACACGACCACAATCAAGTTAGTTAAAACACAGCCATACGATCACAGTCAAGTCATAGCACAAAATCAGTCTTTTACCCTCAGGGGCAAAATAGTCATTTTACCTTATAAGGGTATTTCGGTAATCCTACACTGCAGGGGTAATTTGGTAATTCTACTCATAACTAATCCATGAATGCAGTGCATCTCAAACATAATCAATCATACAATTAGCACATAAAACACTAGTACTACCACGAGGGTACAGCGGTCATTTAATCGGTTAGGGGTAAAACGGTCATTTCGCCTTGTAAGGGCATCTCGGTAATTTTACCTATCGAGGGTATTTCAGTAACTTTACCCATAAAGGGTATTTCAGTAACTTTACCCATAAAGGGTATTTCGGTAACTTTACCCATAGAGGGTATTTTAGTAATTTTGCAAATCAGGGGTATTTTGGTACTTTCACAAATCTAGGGTATTTCGGTAATTTTGTAATTCGAGGGTATTTCGGTAATTTCACAAATCAGGGGTATTTTGGTAATTTCACAAATCAGGGGTATTTCGGTAATTTCACAAATCAAGGGTATTTTAGTAATTTTGTAAACCAAGGGTATTTCAGTAATTTATAAACCAAGGGTATTTCAGTAATTTTAAACCAAGGGTATTCTAAACAGAGATAACGATGCGAATGGGCCCAGGGCCCATTCTCGGTCCAAATAGACCCACACGTTCGTGTGGCCCATTTAGCCCAAATCTTGCCATAGATTTGAAAGTCACATAGACCAGTTCATTATCTACTACACAATCATACAATTTATTCATATGGGCCTACGGGCCCACTTGGCCCTTTTCGGCCCATCGTGGCCCAAACAGCCTAAACCCACAAGAAAACTTATGATGGCCTCAATTGTCGCGTCGAAGCTCCCACACATGCGCTCGCACGCTCGTGTGGCTACCATCGCTGTGTGACCGCCATTTCGGCATTTGCCTCCCAACAGCTAGAGTAGTGCGAAATACATACCTTATAGGAATCTAAAGTTGATCCGCGCTCCAAACACTCCTATGCCCAAACTCCAACCAAGGTATCCTTACTCTCCTCATAGATTGCTCTATTTGAATCCAGCTTCTCACCTTCCCTCATGCTAGCTTCCCGATGTGGAATCCCTCCTCCAGTAGAGTTTAAATCCATCACAACCACTTGTCGTCCCAACTTAGCAAAATAAATATCCCTTTTTTCTTACAATGAAATTCGAACCCTTGCCCTCTCCTATGCTTGAGATGTTACATGCCACCACAACACAAGCTCCTTTTCTGTCTAAAATCATGCGCAACTAAATATAAGTCTATGGGCCAAAGTCTAAGTTCATTTAAAAGGAAATCAAAATGAATTGCAAGCCCCAAGACTTGAACCTTGGACCCCTTGCTTCCTCTATGTCGTCACTTCCTTATCTCCTATGTGGTGCCATTTTCCACTAGACCACAACTCCTTTTGTGTCATTTTTCTCCACATTTTATTCTTAAAGCCTACTTACTAACTCCCAGGGTTTTATTCACCTAAAACCAAAATTTTTCTGAAGCCCTGGTTTAATCTCGGGACTTCATGGAAGTGCCCCAACCTTCCAAAATCACTCACCTAATAGGTCCAACTTGCATTAGTGTCATTCTTTTTGTTCTAAAAAATTTTAAACGCTCCCGTGCCCAAGGCCCAATGGGCCTGATTATACTAGGCCCAAATTCGGGTCGTTACAATTGTATAATTATAATTATTGGTGGGCTGTGTACGATACCACCTTGTATATGTGATTATTGATGGGTTGTGTGAAAAACCACCGTGTATCCGGTATTATTCCGAAGTGTTCATCGGGAAAATTCGACTAAGTGAAATTATGTGTGACAATGTGGTGACAAGTGTAGGGATATATGTGCATGTAATTGTGAGCAATGTCTATGACATGTATTTGGAATGTGGTAAGGTTTAAAATGAGTATGTAATGTTCTTGATTAGTATGTAATGTTCTTGATTCATAAGTATGTGGTATGATGTTCATTGTTTACATATAGACTTACTAAGCTTAAAGCTTACTCCCTTCTCTTTTCCCTTATTTTATAGTGTCACCAAGCCAGCTCAGTATACAGGGATCGTCGGAGGATCATCCACACTATCCACATATTTTGGTATATTGAGATTTACATTGAATTATGGCATGTATAAGAATTTAGTTATTTTGTAAGTGTCATAATTGTTTGGCCAAGAATGTGGTCTATGTCATTTGATATATCATTTTGTATAAGGCCATGTGATGCGGCTAATATTGATTGTGTTATAAGTCTATGATGAGGCCTTTCATGAATGAGTTTGCTTGCCTAAGTGGGAGCGAATGATAGCATGAAATTGATGTGTGGGAAGTGTGACATGTGAATGGTTGTGTAGGTGCGTGTGTGATGGCTAAGTATAAGTGTGGTTATACATGATGAGTATGGTTATTAAATGGTGCATGAATGCTCTTAATATGGACAAATAGATGTTTAATAATAGCATGTTAAGTTTGGATGGAAATGGGATAAGTGTGGATGTTTTTCAGGGTGGCAAAAGGCTTGGTAAATAGCTTTATAATTGTCCACACAGGTAGACACACGGGCGTGTGTCTAGGCCATGTGTGACACACGATCTGCCTAATAGGCGTGTAGCCTGGCCGTGTGTCCCCTGCACCTAATTTGTGAAAAATAAATACGTCACACGGGCTAACACACGGGCATGTGCCTTGGCCGTATGACTTAAAAGGTGTGTTGACGTCATAAACAAAATACCTAAGTTTTTGCACACGGGCGTGTGTCTCGATCGTGTGAAAGGCACGGCCTAGGACACAGGTGTGTGCCCGACCGTGTGAAAACCCCTGTAGGTTCAAAATGACAAATAAATCCATACGAGCTGGGGACATGGGCGTGTGCGACCACACGGCCTACCCACACGGGCGTGTCCCTGTGTCACACGCGCGTGTGCCTAGTTTTTATGTAAATTTTCTAAATTTTTCTACAGTTCTAGGTTCGGTCCTGGACCATTGCCAAAGTATGTTTTGGGCCTCGTAGGCCCATTTTAGGGACTTTATGATTGAATATGAAAATTTTTAAATTGAAAAAAATTTATGGCCTGGTTTTGCATGAATGTTTGTGTTATTGTCCGGTAATGCCTCGTACCCTGTTCTGGCGTCAAACACGTTAAGGGGTGTTACATTTTAATGGTATTAGAACTATGGTTTAGTCGGTTCTCGGACTACCGTAGTGGGTGTGAGAGTCTAGCTATACATGCCATAAATATATTATGATAGTGTGGTGACTCCTGACAGTTTTAAAATATGTTTTCATATAGTAAATGGATCCCGACCGAGCTACTGCTGATGATGCTGCAAGTAATGCGCAGGCTCCCGCGTAAGGGACCGCGCCAGTAGAAAGTAAACCTGAGACCTTGAGTCAGGGAGAGGAGGCTCAGGAAGCCTTTCTGCATACGATGAGTAATTGGTATATTGAATTTGTTCGAGCAAATCCTAATGCTCAACCTCCTCCACCCCCTCCTATACCTCAGTCGGTTCCCATAGCTCCTCAAGGTATTGATTTGGTAAGATTGACTAAACCCCCGGTTGATAAGATTCAAAAATAAGGGGCCGAAGAATTCAGAGCCAACATTAATGATGATCCCGAGGAATCAGAGTTCTGGCTTGAGAATTCTATGCAGGTATTTGACGAACTTTCTTGCACGCCCGAAGAATGCTTAAAATGTGATGTATCATTATTGAAGGACTGAACATATCGCTGGTGGAAGACGTTGATATCTGTAGTTCCGAAAGAGAGAGTGGCATGGGATTTCTTCCTAGAGGAGTTCTGAAATAAATATATAAGTAAGCGGTTCATCGATCAAAAACGGAAAGAGTTCCTCAAATTGAAGTAAGGTAAAATGTCTGTGGCAGAGTATGAACGCGAATATGTCAGACTCAGTAAGTATGATCAAGAGTGTGTGTCTACCGAAGATATTATGTGCAAGAGATTCGAAGATGGGCTGAACGAGGATATTAGATTATTAGTTGGGATCTTAGAGTTGAAAGAATTCATAGTATTGGTTGATAGAGCTTGCAAGGCTAAAAAGCTGAATAAAGAAAGGAGAAAAGCTATGATTGAGGCTCGAGATGCAAGAAAGACACCGATGAGTAATTCGTTCCAATCCCAATCAAAGAGGTACAAAGAAATGAATCCTCGGATGACAGTTTCAGTTGGGTATTCACACTAAGACCGTGGTAAAACATATTCGGACTCTAGAGTTCAAGCTACTTCGATGGCAAGTGTGGGTAATATGAGGTATAATAAACCCGAGTGTCAGAATTGTGGTAGACAACATATCAGAGAGTGTTGGGGAAACAATCGAGCTTTCTTCAAGTGTGGTTCTCGAGAACATTTTATCAAAGATTGTCCTGAAAAAGTTGAAGAAGAGACACTTCAGAGTGTTAGACTGAGTAACACTACTAGCAGAGGTAGACCACCGCGAAATGCCAGAAATGGAGCTAGTAGTAAAATTATAATGAATGATTCAACTGCAAGGTCAGAAACGAGAGCACCTGCTAGAGATTATGCCATACGAGCTTGTGAGGATGCATCATCCCTCGATATGATTATTGGTCTCTCTTTATGATACTAATGTTGTTGCATTAATTGACCCTGGATCCACCCATTCTTATATTTGTGTGAATTTGGTAAATAGTAAGAAATTGCCTGTTGAATTGACTGAATTTGTGATTAAAGTGTCAAATCATTTAGGCAAGCATGTGTTAGTAGATAAGGTTTACAAGAATTGTCTTTTGATGATTCAAGGTCACTGTTTTCCAGCTAATTTGATGTTGTTTCTATTTGACGAGTTTGATGTTATTTTGGGCATGGATTGATTGACATTACATGATGCCAAGGTAAATTGTAGATAGAAAACTCTTGAGTTGAAATGTGAAAATGGTAAGATTCTTTGAGTTGAAACAGATGACTCAAGTAAGATGTCTGTGCTGATTTCGTACATGTTTGCTCAGAAGTGTATGAGAAAAGGGTGTGAAACATACCTTGCATATGTGTTGAATACTGAGATATCTAAGTTGAAGCTTGAATCAATGCCAATAGTTTGTGAATTTCTAGATGTGTTTCATGAAGAATTACCTGGGTTGCCTCCAGTTAGAGAGATTGAGTTTGTTATTGATCTAATACTGGTACTGCACCGATCTCCATTGCTCCATATAGAATGGCTCCAACTGAATTGAAAGAGTTAAAGGCTTAGCTGCAAGAGTTGACCGATATGGGATTTGTGAGACCGAGGTTTTCTCCCTAGGGTGCTCCCGTATTATTTGTAAAGAAGAAAGACGGAACAATGAGGTTTTGCATTGACCACCGTTAACTTAACAAGGTAACTATAAAGAACAAGTATCCATTGAAAGGAGCAACAGTGTTCTCAAAGATAGATTTGAGATATGGCTACTATCAGTTAAGAGTTAAAGAATTCACGAAAATTGCTTTTAGAATGAGGTATGGACACTATGAATTTCTTATAATGCCTTTCGATTTAACTAATGCACCAGCTATGTTTATGGTATTAATGAACCGAATTTTTCGACTATATTTGGATAAGTTTGTGGTAGTGTTCATAGATGATATATTGATTTATTCCCAAGATGAATCCGAGCATGTCGAACACTTAAAAACGGTATTGCAAATTCTACGAGAAGAGAAATTGTTTGCTAAGTTCAGCAAAAGTGAGTTTTGGCTTCGTGAAGTTAGATTTTTGGAAAATATAGTTTTGGGTGATGGTATTCGGGTTAATCCGAGCAAAATTTCGACAATAGTTAATTGGAAACCGCCAAAGAATGTATCTCAGGTTAGAAGCATTTTGGGCTTATCCGGGTATTATAGACGTTTTATTGAGGGATTTTCGATGATTGTCCCTCCTATGACTAATTTGTTGTAAAAGAATGTTAAGTTTGAATGGACCGATAAATGTCAGCAAAGTTTCGAGAAGTTGAAAGCACGATTGATTGAAGTATCGATTTTGGTACAACCTGAGTCGGGAAAAGAGTTTGTGATTTATAGTGATGCATCATTGAATGGTCTTGGTTGTGTGTTGATGCAATAGGGCAAAGTAGTAGCTTATGCCTCGAGACAACTAAAAATGCATGAGAAGAACTATCCGACGCACGATTTGGAATTGGCCGCCATCGTCTTTGCTTTGAAGATTTGGCGTCATTATTTGTATGGTGAGAAATGCCGACCAATCATAAAAGTTTGAAGTATCTGATGAATCAAAAGGACTTGAATTTGCGACAACGGAGGTGGCTCAAATTATTGAAAGGTTATGAGCTAGTGATTGATTATTATCCGGGGAAAGAGAATGTAGTCGCAGATGCCTTAAGCAGAAAATCCTTGTATGCTTTGAGAGCTATGAGTACGAGTTTGGCTTTGTCTAACAACCGTTCGATTTTGGCCAAGTTGAGGGATAGACCGTTATTTCATCAGCAAATTTATGAAGCTCAAAAGAAAGACAGGGAATTGCAAGTTAAAAGAGTTCAGTGTGAATCGGGTAGTGATTCAAATTTTTGAATCGGACCAGATGATTGCTTGATGTTCCGTGATAGGGTATGTGTACAAAAAGATGATGAGTTGATTTGAAAAATTTTACATGAGGCACACAGTGGTTGTTTGTCAGTTTATCCGGGTAGTACAAAAATGTATAATGATTTGAAAAAGTTGTATTGGTGGTCGGGTATGAAAAGAGACATCTTTGAGTTTGTGACAAAGTGTTTGATCTACCAACAAGTGAAAGTTGAGCTTCAGGTACCTTCAAGTTTACTTCAGCCAATGATGGTTCCCGAGTGGAAATGGGACCGAATCACGATGGATTTTTGTAACAGGGTTGCCTATGACTCGGAAAAAGAAAGAGGTCGTATGGCTTATCGTTGATAGATTGACAAAATCGGCTCACATTCTACCAGTACGTATTGATTACTCACTTGATAAGTTGGTTGAGCTGTATATTGGCGAAACTGTGAGATTACATGCGGTGCCTATGTCCATTATTTCAGATAGAGACCCGAGGTTTAGTTTGAGGTTTTAGAAAAAGTTGCAAGAAGCCTTGTGTACGAAATTAAATTTTAGTACCGCGTTCCATCCGTAAACTGATGGTCAATCCAAAAGAGTGATTCATGTTCTCGAAGACATGCTCCGATGTTGTGTTTTAGAGTTTGAAGGTAGTTGGGAAAACTATTTACCTCTGGTTGAATTTGCCTATAACAATAGTTATCAGTCGAGTATACAAATGGCACCGTATGAGGCATTGTATGGTCACAAGTGGCGAACTCCTTTGTATTGGACTGACCTTAGTAAGAAGCAAATTCATGGAGTTGATTTGGTTAGAGAAATCGAAGAGAAAGTGACAGTAATTCGTGATTGTTTGAAAGCTGCTTCAGACCGAAAAAAGTCATACGCGGATTTGAAAAGGAAAGAGATTAAATATCAAGTGGGTGATAAAGTGTTTTTGAAAGTATCCCCGTGGAAGAAAATATTGAGAGGATTGGAGCAGTAGCTTACCGGTTAGCTTTGCCGGCGGAGTTGAAGAGAACACACAATGTGTTCCATGTGTCGATGTTGCGACAATATCGTTCCGATCCTTCACATGTAATTCCTCCGACAGAAATTGAGATACGACCAGATATGACATATGTTGAGGAACAAATTAAGATTTTGGCTTGAGAGGCTATGTAACGCCCCAAATTTGGGCCTAGTAGATTTGGGCCTATTGGGTTGTAACGCCCAAAAAATCTCGAGGCTCTAAATTTCCGTGCACTGAGGTTGGTATGTAGGAGTAGCACTTAGAATATTAATTTTAATGTATTATCGGGATTATTTGAAGATTTAGAGATAGGGAAGACCATAGGGAAAAATTTATTTTTCTTGCTTTAGTGGACCCTAGTCTCAGGCATTAGGCCTCTTAAGCAGATTAAGGGGAAAATAGGACATAAATGGGCTTGTGGTCTAGTGGCAAGGTGGCGTCACTAGGGGAGCTACAAGGTGGCATGAAGAGGTCCAAGGTTCGAGTAGTGGTAAGCTATTTTTAGAGTGTTTATTTTGCTTAGTGGACAGCCAGAGTTTTGTGGAATTTGTACTCTTTTGTTGAAGTGTTTGAATTGGTCTTGTGAGCTGATAAAGGAGGGAATTTCGGATGAGATAAGGGAGATATCATGGAGAAAAATTAGAAGATGAGAGGTGGGAAGAGTTGGTGCCAAATTGGACTGTGGGGGAAGGTAGGATTCGGCTATTGGCTATAAAAGTAGGTGCCGAATTCCTTGGAGATGTTCCTTGGGTTCCATTACATTTCTTTTTCTCCCCCTTAGCCGAATTCTTCCATTTGCTGAGAAAAAAACCCATCATTCCTTTGCTGAAATTTTGGTTTTCTCTCTAGTCAAATTCCCCACACCTTCTCTTTTTAATTTCCTTCTCTTGTTCACCTTTAGTTCTAGCCAGTCACTTCTCCTCTTCTTCTTCCTATTGGTGCCGAATTGTCCCTGTGACCGTACTAGTCTCAAAAGCCGAAAGCTTCCTGGGTCGATTACTCCTTGGGTAAGTACTTAGTCAATTTTCCTTTAGCATGTTCGGTAAAAGCTGAAGGGCTATCTAACTTCTCATCGTCGTTAACCTTGTATTAACAAGGGTAGGGTTCAGAGATTGCAAGCGTGGTAAGGATTGTTATTAAAGTGGTAAGCGTACTCGTCTTAGTTATGGATTAATGGATGGCCAAATGTAGGTATGGCTTATAGGGGGACTTATGTGAGAAATGAGTCACTCGATTTTGATGATATATGTGTGAATGCAGATCTAGGGAACACTTGCGATTAATAGCTGAGGAAGGGCTATTAAAACCTGGTGGCACACAGTAAGGTTATGGTAAGGTTTCGGCTTTTGAGTAAATATTTTGATTAAGTATGAGTGTGTAACACCCTGGTTTTAGGGGTTAGGCTTTTGGTGCTTAGCTCGGGTGTTGGCACACTTTAGTGTGTGGTTGGGTAAGTTTTAGGGGTCCTGAGAACCCTAGGTAGTGGTAGGTTGCTTTGGTAAATTTTTAGTTTTAGGGGCTAAAAGGGGGAGCTTGGATAGAGGGGGTCTTAAGAGAAGTTTTGGTGGAAATAAGGCACAAAGATTGGTGTGGCAGAGTGGCAAGAGGCGCCACATAAGGCATGGAAAGTGACGCCTCAAGGGGGAGCTGGTAGGGGTCTTAGGTTCAATTTGCAAGGGCAGCAATTGGGGCCTTGTTTTTGCGTCATTAAGGTTAGGTGGTGGACGGTTTTTGAAGGCTTGAAAGGTGGAGAAAGACTTGGTCTTCTCTTTTTAAATTCGGCTAGGTAGGTTTGACCCATTCAAATTATTTTTGAATGGATGGAAGGGAGGTGTTTTAGGAGAGATTTGAGGATTTTTTTTTTTGTGGGAGGTTGGAGCTTGGCCGAATATTATAAATAGGGGGGGAGGTGCTCATTTTCATTCACCACTTTGTTTTCTCCCTTGCTTCTCCTTATTTATTTTCCCTGAGTCTCTTGCCGAAAGTGAGTCTAAGCAAACCCCTCTCCATCCTATTTCTTGGTGACCAAAACTGAAAGTGTGCATAACCCTTTGTGTACCCATTTCCCTCTCCCTTCATGCTTTTCTTTTAAACCTTGCTTAAACCGAAATCACCTTTAAAGCCTGCCATTGCCGAATATCTCAGCATCATCTAAGGAGCCTTGCCGAATCTTTTGTTCTCCTATTTTCTCTACGTTGGTTATAAGTCCCTGAGCCGAACCTTACTTCCTTGTGGTGGCCGTTAGAGAAAAAGGTAGTGGATAGCTCGGTAAGTGGTTTGGGTAAAAGCATTTTAGTAAATGGTGTTGCTTAATTTATGATTTGGAGGGTTAACCCGTTGTTCTGATTAAGCTTTTTGATGGAGGCAACAACCAGTCAGAGTGGGCAAGGGAAGGTCCCTATCCCGAAGTTCAAGAAGAGGGCTGTCTCGGCGGTTCGGGATTGGCCACCGGGGTGTGGGCCAGCAGCAGGGGATAGTTATAGGCAGATAGCTGTAGTTTCGTTGAGCGATAGCGTAGGGATCAAAAGTTTAGAACTGCAAGTGATAAGGTGCGTAATCATCACACAATTTCTCGGTTTGATTGCTAACGTTTAAAACTGTGTATTATGTGCGGTAGCCGTTTATAATGGCTTAAATGATGAGTATCTGGTGATGGTAAGTTATTTATGATGTATGTATATACATGTATGATGTGGTAATGGTATGATATATGCATATATACGCATGTTATATGATGACTTAACATGTTGCATTTGCATAGTTGCATGGGATTTGGGCTTGACTCGATGAAGGAGGAAGTGTACACAGGATGTACGTGGTCTAATGCTAGCTTAGGCTACATTAGCGCTTGAGGGTTAGCTTTGTGCTGCCTCAAGGGAGGTGTGGCTCGGTGCCCATCTCGGCGGTTGATGGCTATGTGCGTCACCGTAGACAGACTATGATTTTGGGATCACTTGGGTGATCGGTGGCTCAGCCACGGCCTTGAGCAGCGAGATAGCCAAGGTAAAGATATATGGATCACGATGTGGTCAGTGGTGGATTAGCCACGGCCTTAGGCAGGGAGTCTGCTAAGGTTGGCGTACGGTTGGATAGTAGGTTGGGCTGAAATGCATTCTTGCATGATTTGTTTCGATAGCTGTGTGGGTATGGGCCAAGCCCATACGTGGGGAAATACGTGTTGTGATTATGCACTGAGTCAGTGGACTCACTCTATTTTTCTAACCATTTCAGGTGATGCGTAGAATTGGACCGGGATCGGAGAGGACACATGGTGGCCCATGCAGAAGGAAGAGTTTAAATATTTTAAGCTTAATTAAATTAAGTATTTGGGTTTAAATATTGTTGTAATAAGGCCTTTTTACTTTTATTTATTTTTGGGGACCATGTTATTATTATTTTAAATTATGGATGGATTATATTAAATTACTAGGTAAAGACAAATTTATTTCAACAATTTGATTATCCAAATGGGTTTTATATATTCACTAAGGATGATTCAGACATTTTGTAACATTTAAGTTTTGGTTATGGTTCCAAAAGAACTTGGGTTCAAAAGATAGTAAATTTTCATGTTTTAAATTCTAAGTAAAGAAAGATATTTTCACTATCATAACCAGATTCGGTCGTAGTGAATGGGCCGGGTTTGGGGATGTTACAGAGTGGCTGATTGAAGGTTGATAGGTTGTAGGTTCAAGGCTAAGGATAGAATAGCACGTCGCGGTAACCAAGTGTGTACAAACACTATGCACACACGAAATCGGCAATGCCAAAAAGCCGAGAAGCCGAAAGTGGCTAAATGGGCCCGGTGGGCCCTGAGGCTAAGTTTGATGAAATGGATTAATTTGATTATATGAATTGGGTTAGGCATGCATGTTACATGATCTGGATTTGTTTTGGGCCTAATGGGTCATATGACTGGGATTTGAGCCTAGTGGGCCATAAAAATGTGATGTGGCCATTATGGGTTATATGAACGTGAAATGGGTTGATGGGCTTTATAGGGATGTAGACTAGTATGCTAGGGTTTTATAGACTGTAGGCTTAGTACTGAACAACTCTTAAACCGCATAAGACTTTCTAATAATTAAACATGTCCGTGGACAAGTTGTGAGGTTAGGGTGTGGTAATGGGCATATGCATGTCTAGGATTGGATCTAGGGAGAGCTTGGTACTTAAGCGGCCCTAACGGCCCACCTCCTCTTCTCTGGAATCCTACCTGGTGCATAATGTCCATTCACTTTAGCCGTAATGACTTGTTAATGGGCCAAATTACTAAAATACCCCTGATTTGAAAATGACCAAAATATCCTTAGTTTGAAAATTACCAAAACATCCTTAGATTTGTAAAATCACTAAAATAGCCCCGAATTGTGAAATTACCATAATACCCTTGGTTTGCAGAATTACCAAAATTTCCAAAGTACCTTTTTTTTTGCAAAATTACCTAAATACCCTGTAGAGTAGATTTACGGAAATACCCTTGGGTTGTGAAATGACGAAAATACCTCTATGTGATGAGTATGAGTTTTGTGGATGTTACTCATGTGCATGTTGCATTCATATGATATTCTGGTTAGGATGCATATGGGTGGGAATTATGGTACGGAGGAAGATTTGAGGATCGCATAGTCGCTTGACGACCATGGATCCACCGGTGGCTTTAAGCCTATTATATGATTAGCAGCTTTGCTGCAACATTGAGTAGTGCCGCTGTGAGTGCTACCTTTGGTGTGTAGAGGATGGGTGGGTCGATTTAGAAATCCCCACAAGTGTGTAGGGTTGGAAGGGAAGTGGTGTGTAGCGAATGGATTTTTGGGGTGGGTTTTGTATTACCTTGTTTTGCATATGATATGATCTGATATGATATGAGGTCATTGTGGGCCAAAGCCCAAGACCGCCGTTTTTGATAGGGCTCAGGCCAAGGTGATAATTATATATTGAATTGAATGCCAAGGGTTGTACACACTGAGTTTCGAAACTCACACCCTTTATTTAATGTTTCAGGTGATCCTCAATAAATGGCTCGACGTGGGAGACGACTCGGAGATGGCCACACTACAAGATGTTTAAATTTTTGTTTATTTGTTTCAAAAGACATGGTTTAATTGGTTTATTTTCGTTGGATGTAATAAGGCCTTATACTCTGATTTGACATTAGATTTTGAGTTTTATTCTTATTGTGTCAACTGTTTACTTAGTTATTAAACCTGAGTAAATTTCTTATATTTAAACATGGTTTCTGAAATACTTAAAATGATAAAATGGGCTTTTATTATTACCTAGTAAGATTCAAGGATTTTGGGCTTCTAGGCCTTAAATTTTTAACTTA
Source organism: Gossypium australe (assembly GCA_005393395.2). Taxonomy (NCBI): domain Eukaryota; kingdom Viridiplantae; phylum Streptophyta; class Magnoliopsida; order Malvales; family Malvaceae; genus Gossypium; species Gossypium australe. The sequence continues at coordinate 57,851,645 of CM016622.1, forward strand.
GCAAAATTGTTTTGAATTGTGCCTTTGATGTGACATCCCCGGATTCGGCCATAACGTCTGGACCGGGTTTCGGGTGTTACATTTAGTGGTATTAGAGCCCAGTTGCAAAGCTCGGGCTATGAAATGGGCCTTAGATTTTGGGTTTCTAAAACAAGTAGATTAAAAAGTTTTTGCAGGATCCTTGAAGTGTGGTTCACCGAGCCCTCGACGTCGAGCCAAGTAAGTTTGCTGTACTACATTTGTTTAAATTACTGAACTGTATAGATAAGGGGCTACTTAAAATAGGCTTTTAGAGACTAAAACCCGTAGGAAACTTAAGCCTATAGTGGACTCTCGACCGCGAGATAACTTTAAAAAAAATTGTTACTTACATAAGACATGCGCTTTAAATAGTGGAATTACGAATTAATTTCATAAAAATTTTAATTTAGAAACACGCAACGATGAGCGCTAGAAGAGGTGCAAGAGGCCGTGGCAGAGGCCGTGGAAGTGTTAAGGCTGGGTCGTCGGCATCGGGCTATATGCCTAACATTGGAGTAGGGGAGGCTCCGACCTCCCCAGTAGCTAAAATGGGACCATATGAACGGACTGCCACTACAGAAGATGCAGTATCGCAGGCCATGCTAAGGATTTTAGAAAGGGTTGTAGAAATTGTAACCTATCTGCTACGATAGGTGTGTGTTAAAGACGTTGGGATTAGAGTGCGCAACGGTAGCATAGTGGGGTAGTTGTTACACGACTACCCTATTAGTTGGAAATTTCGAGGATGAAATTTCTTTAAGGGGGTAGATTTGTAACGCCCCGAATTTGGGCCTAGTAGATTTGGGCCTATTGGGTCGTAACGCCCCAAAAATCTCGAGGCTCTAAATTTCCGTGTATTGAGGTTGGTATGTAGGAGTAGCACTTAGAATATTAATTTTAAGGTATTATCGGGATTATTTGAAGCCTTAAAGATAGGGAAGACCATAGGGAAAAAATTATTTTTCTTGCTTTAGTGGACCCTAGTCTCAGGCATTAGGCCTCTTAAGCAGATTAAGGGGAAAATATCACACAAATGGGCTTGTGGTCCAATGGCAATGTGGCGTCACAAGGGAGCTACAAGGTGGCGTAAAGAGGTCCAAGGTTCTAGTAGTGGTAAGGTGTTTTTGGAGTGTTTATTTTGCTTAGTGGACGGCCAGAGTTGTGTGGAATTTGGACTCTTTTGTTGAAGTGTTTGAATTGGTCTTGTGAGCTAATAAAGGAGGGAATTTCGGATGAGATAAGGAAGATATCATGGAGAAAAATTAGGAGATGAGAGGTGGGAAGAGTTGGTACCGAATTGGACTGTGGGGGAAGGTAGGATTCTGCTATTGGCTATAAAAGGAGGTGCCGAATTCCTTGGAGAGGTTCCTTGGGTTCCATTACATTTCTTTTTCTCCCCCTTAGCCGAATTCTTCTATTTGCCGAAAAAAATCCCATCATTCCTTTGCCAAAATTTTGGTTTTCTCTCTAGCCGAATTCCCCATACCTTCTCTTCTTAAATTCCTTCTCTTGTTCACCATTAGTTCTAGTCGGTCACTTCTTCTCTTCTTCTTCCTATTGGTGCCGAATTGTCCCTGTCGCCGTACTAGTCTCAAAAGCCGAAAGCTTTCTGGGCCGATTACTCCTTGTGTAAGTACTTAGTCAATTTTCCTTTAGTATGTTTGGTAAAAGCCAATGGGCTATCTAACATTTCATTGTCGCTAACCTTGTATTAACAAGGGTAGGGTTCAGAGATCGCAAGCGTGGTAAGGATCGTCAGCAAAGTGGTAAGTGTACTCATCTCAGTTATGGATTATGGATGGCCAAACGTAGGTATGGCTTATAGGGGCGACTTATGTGAGAAATGAGTCACTTGATTTTGATGATATATGTGTGAATGCAGATCTAGGGAACACTTGCGATTAATAGCTAAGGAAGGGCTATTAGAACCTGGTGGCACACGGTAAGCTAACGGTAAGGTTTCGGCTTTTGAGTAAATATTTTGATTAAGTATGAGTGGTTGATTGAAGGTTGGTTGGTTGTAGGTTCAAGGCTAAGGATAGAATAGCACATCGCAGTAACTAGGTGTGTACAAACACTATGCAGACACGAAATCGGCAATGCCAAAAAGCCGAAAAGCTGAAAATGGCTAAATGGGCCCGGTGGGCCCTGAGGCTAAGTTTGATGAAATGGATTAATTTGATTATATGAATTGGGTTAGGCATGCATGTTAAATGATCTGGATTTGTTTTGGGCCTAATGTGTCATATGAATGAGATTTGGGCCTAGTGGGCCATAAAAATGTGATGTGGCCATTATGGGTTATATGAACATGAAATAGGTTGATGGGCTTTACGGGAACGTAGACTAGTATGCTAGGGTTTTATGGAGTTCAGGCTTAGTATTGAACAACTTTTAAACCGCATAAGACTTTCTAATAATTAAACATGTCCGTGGACAAGTCGCTAGGTTAGAGTGTGGTAACATGCATATGCATGTCTAGGATTGGATCTAGGGAGAGCTTGGTACTTAAGCGGCCCTAGCGGTCCACCTCCTCTTTTCTGGAATCCTACCTGGTGCACAGTGTCTGTTCACTTTAGCCGCAATGACTTGTTAATGAGCCAAAGTTCATAACTAAAACCCGAGAGGGACCAAATACCCCTAGATTCATAAAATTACTAAAATACCCCTAATTTGAAAATGACCAAAGTATCCTTAGTTTGAAAATTACCAAAACATCCTTAGATTTATAAAATCACTAAAATAGCCCCGAATTGTGAAATTACCAGAATATCCTTGGTTTGCAGAATTTCCAAAGTACCTCTGTTTTGCAAAATTACCTAAATACCCTTGTAAAGTAGATTTACAGAAATACCCTTGGGTTCTAAAATGACGAAAATACCTCTATGTAATGAGTATGAGTTTTATGGATGTTACTCATGTGCATGTTGCATTCATATGATATTCTGATTAGGACTCATATGGGTGGGAACTATGGTACGGAGGAAGATTTGAGGATTGCATAGTCGTTTGACGACCATGGATCCACCGGTGGCTTTAAGCCCATTATATGATTAGCAGCTTTGCTGCAACGTTGAGTAGTCCCGCTGTGAGTGCTACCTTTGGTGCGTAAAGGATGGGTGGGTCGATTTAGAAAGCCCCACAGGTGTGTAGGGTTGGAAGGGAAATGGTGTGTAGTGGATGTGTAACATCCTAAAATTGGGCCTAGTAGGATTGGGCCCAATGGGCCTTGAGCTTAGTAGCGTTTAAATTTTTGGAGAACAAGAGATTGGCTTAAATGCAAGTTGGACCTTTTAGATAAGTGATTTTGGAAGGTTAGAGGGCTTCTATGGAGTCACGGGATCAAACTTTGAATTTAGGGAAATTTTGGTTTTAGGTGGAAAAAAACCCTGGAAGTTGGCAGGTAGGCCTTAAGAATAAAAAGTGGAGGAAAATGACAAGTGGAGTGTGTGGTGTAGTGGCAAAGTGACGCCACATAAGAGACAAGGGGGTGACGCCACAAGGAAGGAAGGAGGTCCAAGGTTCAAGTCTTGGCTTTTGCATTTTGGTTTCTTTTTACCTGGACCTTAGAATTTGGGCCATAGTTTATATTTAGTTGCGCATGGTTTAAGCCACAAGAGGAGCTTGTGGCCAAGTGGTTAGCAGCGTGGATTATGCTACAAGGGAGCCTGGGTTCGAATCTCATGACATACTGCATACACGAATTATTATGTTTGCATAGGGTTGGGGATATGATAATGAAAAGGGGAAGTGTTCTGGTGGTTTTACCACATTATCCAGTGACTTATGTCACATATTATGAATCTGGTGACTTATGTCACATATTATGAATCCGGTGACTCTGTCACATTATCTGGTGGCTATGCCACGTTATAAGGGTGATGTGCAGTTGACTGCAGCGACTGCCTTCGAGGGTGTGTAGCGGATGGAGGGTCGATTTAGTAATCCCCACTGGTGTGATTGGCAGGTACGGGTGGTGTGTAGCGGATGGAAATTTAGGCTAGGATTGGGTTTTGCATCATTTAGCATGTGTTATCTACTATACTGTGATGTTAGGGCTACAGCCTGATTCGATTTATGTGTGCTTCGGCCAAGTATGTTATTGTGAGGGGTAAGGCCTAATCTGCTTTTGTGGGCTTAGGCCCAGTTATCACTCGTAAAGGGAATTGCACACTGAGTTTTTGTAAACTCACCCCCTCTTTTTAAATGTTTCAAGTAATCAGTAGATCGCGGATTTGGGAGCCGAGGCAGACTTGTGGTGGCCCTGCAATGTTTTCTCGTAAACTCGGTTCTTTTATTTAAACCTACTTTTAATTTTGGGATTTTGTTATGTAATAAAGCCTTTGGTATTTTATTTGGTTTTAGCTTTTAATTTGGTTACTGTTTATTATTATATGTTCAATATGGGATTTTCCTAAAATGATAATAAACCGTTTTTTTATTCAAAATTACTTAAGCTCGATTTTCACAACAAATACAATTTTATTCAAATTAATAACAACTTTGTAAAATGGGCATTGAAATGAATCGACTTTTATAAACAAACCACAAAACGCGGAGTTTCAAAAAGAATACGAACTTTTTAAAGAACGCACAGTTTTTTTCAGACATTCCTTTCATGTGACATGCCAGATCCGGTCGTAACGTCTAGGCTGGGTTTGGGGTGTTACAATTATGGTATCAGAGCCTAGGTTCAAAAACTCGGCTGTGGGTTTGGGTTCAAAAATGTTTTCAAAGGATGGTTTGGAAAATGGTTTAGAAAAATATATATCTGTTTTCTGGAAGTGTGGCACCGGAGTCTCCGGCACCAAATCCGTAAGTTTCCTTTTTACTATATTCTATTATATGCTGAATGATTGTATTTATTCTGCGATGTATGGATGTGATGCTTGAATATAGGAATTGTATGTATGTGGGAAAAATTTATGTTTGCTCCGGTGTTAGATAGTTGGTTATGTGAAGGGTTCCAAGGTTTAGTTAGGAAGTATATTAGTTTTATTAAGATCAAAGTGCGCAGCAAGAGCGTAGTGTGGTGAGTTAGGATGTACAATTGTTAGTTAGCTGGAAATTTCGAGGACGAAATTTCTTTAAGGAGGGTAGATTTGTAACATCCTAAAATTGGGCCTAGTAGGATTGGGCCCAATGGGCCTTGAGCGTAGTAGCGTTTAAATTTTCGGAGAACAAGAGATCGGCTAAAATGCAAGTTGGACCTTTTAGATAAGTGATTTTGGAAGGTTAGAGGACTTCTATGGAGTCCCGGGATCAAACTTTGAATTTAGGGAAATTTTGGTTTTAGGTGGAAAAAAACCCTGGAAGTTGGCAGGTAGGCCTTAAGAATAAAAAGTGGAGGAAAATGACAAGTGGAGTGTGTGGTGTAGTGGAAAAGTGATGCCACATAAGAGACAAGGGGGTGACGCCACAAGGAAGGAAGGAGGTCCAAGGTTCAAGTCTTGGCTTTTGCATTTTGGTTTCTTTTTACCTGGACCTTAGAATTTGGGCCATAGTTTATATTTAGTTGCGCATGGTTTAAGACACAAGAGGAGCTTGTGGCCAAGTGGTTAGCAGCGTGGATTATGCTACAAGGGAGCCTGGGTTCGAATCTCATGAGAAGCAATGGAGTATTTATTTTGCGGATTGGACTGCAAGAGTTTCAGTTGAATTTAAACTCTACTCGCGAAGGGATCCCACATTGGAAAGACACAAAGAATGAAGGTGAAGAGCTATCTATATAAAGAGCATCCTAGGAGGAGAGTAAACACATCTTGGAGGGCGTTTGGGCACAGGAGTGGTCGGAGCGCGGATTAACACCAGAGTCCTATCAGGTGTGCAACTCTCTCTCTACTCTAGTTGTAGAGCGGCAAATGCCGAAGTGCCGGTCACGGCATTAGTGGCCACACGAGCGTGCGAGCGCACATGTGGGGCTTCGACGCGATAGTTGAGGCCATCAGTAGTATTCTTGTAGGTTGGGCTGCTTGGGCCACGATGGGTCGAAGTGGGCCCAATGGGCCCGTGGGCCCAAATGAGTAAATTGTATGTTTGTTTAGTATATGTTGAACTAGACTAGGTGGAACTTATATACGTGGCTAGATTTGTGCTAGGTGGGCCATACGAGCGTGTGGGCTCGGATGGGCCGAAATCGGGTTTTAGGCCCAATCGTCCGGTACAATCGGAAATGGTAACTGAGTCGCTAGTGGCGACATTAGGCCTTCGGAAAGGCCATTGCAGGTGCGAATTTACGAAAATACCCTTGGTGGGTAAATTACGAAAATACCCTTTGTGGGTAAATTACGAAAATACCCTTGGTAGGTAAAATTACGATTATAACCTTAGAGGTTGATTAGCTTGATTTTGTTGTTTTATGTCTATCTGATTATGATGGTAATTCATGTTATTCTTACATTTGATATATGTTTTGCATACATGACATACTGCATACATGAATTATTATGTTTGCATGGGGTTGGGGATATGATAATGAAAAGGGGAAGTGTTCCGGTGGTTTTACCACATTATCCGGTGACTTATGTCACATATTATAAATCCGGTGACTTTTGTCACATATTATGAATCCGGTGACTCTGTCACATTTTATGAACCCGGTGACTCTGTCACATTATCTGGTGGCTATGCCACGTTATAAGGGCGATGTACAGTTGACTGCAGCGACTGCCTTCGAGGGTGTGTAGCGGATGGAGGGTCGATTTAGTAATCCCCACTGGTGTGATTGGCAGGTACGGGTGGTGTGTAGTGGATGGAAATTTAGGCTGGGATTGGGTTTTGCATCATTTGGCATGTGTTATCTGCTATACTGTGATGTTAGGGCTACGGCCTGATTCGATTTATGTGTGCTTCGGCCAAGTATGTTATTGTGAGGGCTAAGGCCCAATCTGCTTTTGTGGGCTTAGGCCCAGTTATCACTCGTAAGGGGAATTGCACACTGAGTTTTCGTAAACTCACCCCCTCTTTTTAAATGTTTCAGGTAATCAGTAGATCGCGAATTTGGGAGTCGAGGCAGACTTGTGGTGGCCCTGCAATGTTTTCTCGTAAACTCGGTTCTTTTATTTAAACCTACTTTTAATTTTGGGGTTTTGTTATGTATTAAGGCCTTTGGTATTTTATTTGGTTTTAGCTTTCAATTTGGTTACTGTTTATTATTAAATGTTCAATATGGGATTTTCCTAAAATGATAATAAACTGTTTTTTATTCAAAATTACTTAAGCTCGATTTTCACAACAAATACAATTCTATTCAAATTAATAACAACTTTGTAAAATGGGCATTGAAATGAATCGGCTTTTATAAACAAACCACAAAACACGGAGTTTCAAAAAGAATACAAACCTTTTAACGAACGCATAGTTTTTTTTTAGACATTCCTTTCATGTGACATGCCAGATCCGATCGTAACGTCTAGGCCGGGTTTGGGGTGTTACAGGATGGATTTTTGGGGAGGGTTTTGCAAAACCTTGTTTTGCATATGATATGATATGATATGATATGATATGATATGATATGATATGATATGATATGATATGATATGATATGATATGATATGATATGATATGATATGATATGATATGATATGATATGATATGATATGATATGATATGAGGTCATTATGGGCCAAGGCCCAAGACCACCGTTTTTCATAGGGCTCAGGCCAAGGTGATAATTATATATTGAATTAAATGCCAAGGGCTATACACACTGAGTTTCGAAACTCACACCCTTTATTTAATGTTTTAGGTGATCCTCAGTAAATGGCTCGACGTGGGAGAGGACTCGGAGATGGCCACACTACAAGATGTTTAAATTTTTGTTTATTTGTTTCAAAAGACATGGTTTAATTGCTTTATTTCGTTGGATGTAATAAGGCCTTATACTCTGATTTGTCATTAGATTTTGAGTTTTGTTCTTATTGTTTCAACTGTTTACTTAGTTATTAAACCTGAGTAAATCTCTTATATTTAAACATGGTTTCCAAAATACTTAAAGTGATAAAATGGGCTTTTATTATTACATAGCAAGATTCAAGGATTTTGGGCTTTTAGGCCTTAAATTTTTAACTTAGCAAAATTGTTTTGACTTGTGCCTTTGATGTGACATTCCCGGATTCGGCCATAACGTCTGGGCCGGGTTTGGATGTTACAGGGTAAGCAGTTGATGAATAAATGTATAGCTTTAATGAAAGTGTTGAGGCAAAAGCATGGTGTAGAAGAGGTTATGTGAGAACCGGAAGAAGCCATGAGAAAACAGTACCTAAACCTCTTTACTGGTAAGATTTTCGGGGACGAAAATCACTAAAGAGGGAAAGTTGTAGTAGCCCCAATTAGGGCCTAAACGGAATAGCAGTTTCGAAACCATGAATCTTTGGTCAATATTTATTTCGATTGAGATTTAGTGTTTATTGAGTGATTGAATGCTTGTGTGAAATTTTGGTTGAGAAATTTTATTGTTTGGATGTCCAATTTGAGAAGTTGGACTAAATTGCAATAGGTGAAAAGTGTGTATTATAATCCATAAAGGTACTTGATTGAGATGGGTTTTTAAATTAAGAGTCTTTAGTTAGTAATTAGACCATTATAGTATAGTTTGGACACAAAATGTCCATAGAGGGATAAAATATCTAAAGGATTAATGAAGGGCAATTTGGTCATTTGGCTAATAATAGAATAAAAGGAAAAATAAGGCAAAAATTTTGTCCATCTTCATCCTCCATAGTCGAAATTTGCAAGGAGCCATAGCTAGGGTTTTGTTTCACTTTCAAGCTTGATTGTAAGTACCTCCTACCCCGTTTTTTATGTTTTTCGTATTTTTGAAATCCTTGTAGCTCGATCTAGCTATTTCTACCACTATTTTGAGCTAGAGTTTGTGTTTAAAATTTTACCCATGGATGACATACATGTATTTTGATGTCTAGTGGTAGAATATGAAAGTTTGAAGTGTGATAAATAACTTTTGCTACATGATTTTTGGTGAAATTGATAAAAATGATATATTTGCAAAAGATGAAATAATATGTGTATGAAATGTAAAATAGTTAAAATTGTGGGCTGCTATAAGAGAGAATATGAATCGGCTAGGCTTGGGTGTGTGAAAAATGAACACATTTCATTTTACGAGCCCAGGGACTAAAGTGTAAAAATTGAGAAAGTTAGGGGCTAAATTGTAAAATTTTCCATAGGAAGATTTTGGACTGATTTGAATAATGTGCATATTAAATAAGCTAAATGTGTCATTATAGATCAACAAGAACGTGGAATCAACATTGACTGAGGAAAATGTAAGGTTTCAATTAAATTGCAAATTGACACATTTTGTATCGAGGTAAGTTTATATGTAAATGATACATTCTTTTTATTTATGTTTTTACATATTAATGTATTATGTGAAATGTGAGTGAATATTATCGATATTTATTAAAATGGTGAAAAGTGAGGAAATTCCGGGATGAACCTTCGGAATAGAAAAAGGATACGGATGAACACTGTATACTTATTATTATTGGTGGGCTGTGTGCGATACCACCGTGTTTACTATTATTGGTGGGTTGTGTACGATACCATCATGTATATGTGATTATTGGTGGGCTGTGTGTGAAACCACCGTGTATCCTGTATTATTCCGAAGTGTTCATCGGGAAAATTTGACTAAGTGAAATTACGTGGGACAATGTGGTGACAAGTGCAGGGTTATAAGTGCATGTAATTGTGAGCAATGTCTATGATATGTATTTGGAATGTGGCAAGGTTTGAAAGGAGTAAGGGCAACTACAAGGATCTGAATTGTTCTTGATTAGTATGTAATGTTCTTGATTCATATGTATGTGGTATGATGTTCATTGTTTACATATAGACTTACTAAGCTTAAAGCTTACTCCCTTCTCTTTTCCCTTGTTTTATAGTGTCGCCAAGCCAGCTCGGGATACAAGGATTGTCGGTGGATCATCCACACTATCCACACATTTTGGTATATTGAGATTTACATTGAATTATGGCATGTATAGGAATTTGGTTATTTTCTAAGTGTCATAATTGTTTGGCCAAGAATGTGGTCTATGTCATTTGATATATCATTTTGTATAAGGCCATGTGATGTGGCTAATATTGATTGTGTTATAAGTCTATGATTAGGCCTTTCGTGAATGAGTTTGCTAGTCTAAGTGGGAACGAATGATAGCATGAAATTGAAGTGTGGGAAGTGTGACATGTGAATGGTTGTGTAGGTGCGTGTGTGATGGCTAAGTATAAGTGTCGTTATACATGGTGAGTATGGTTATTAAATGGCGCATGAATGCTCTTGATGTGGACAAATAGATGTCTAATAATAGCATGTTAAGTTTGGTTGGAAATGGGATAGGTGTGAATGCTTTTTAGGGTGGCAAAAGGCTTGGTAAATAGCCTTATAATTGTCCACACGGGTAAACACGCGGGCGTGTGTCTAGGCTGTGTGTGACACACGGTCTGCCTCATGGGCATGTAGCTTGGCCATGCATCCACACAGCCTGCCCACACGGGTGTGTCCCTGTTCCACACGGGCATGTGCCCAGTTTTTATGTAAATTTTCTAAATTTTTCTAAAGTTCTCGATTTGGTCCCAGACCATTCCCAAAGTATGTTTTGGGCCTCGTCGGCCTATTTTAGGGAATTTATGATTGAATATGAAAAATTTCAAATTGCAAGAAATTTTATGGCCCGATTTTGCATGAATGTTTGTGTTATTGTCCGATAATGCCTCGTACCCTGTTCCGGCTTCGAACACGGTAAGGGGTGTTACATTGGGTTTTCCTAGTAAGGTTTTTAATGAGGCAACATATTATGGGTATTATAGATTGTGTACTCTTTTTCCTTCATTAGGTTTTTATCCCACAGGGTTTTTTCTAATAAGGTTTTAACGAGGCACATTATCTACCAATAGACATCTAAGGGGGAGTGTTATGAATATCTTATTAAGAGGATGTCCATCATGATCAAGATAAAGTTTTAATGTACTTTAAATTCTAATAGTTATTAGAATTAGATATCTACTTCTTTTTTTCTTTTTATGCCTATAAATAGAGACTCTGATGAAGCATTGTAATCATCTCTTTTTATCAATAAAGTATATTCTCTATTGCTTTCATATTGTCTTTGTTCTTTATTCTTTCCATCTCTTTATTTTATAACACATATTAATTTTAATTGATTTGATTAATTTAATTTTACTTGATCAAAATTATTTTTTCCAAAACTCATTTAGATTTTCCAAATTAATTTTTCAAGAAAATTCTTTAATAAAATTTTCTAGTTGAACAATTCTCACGACCACCTAATTTAACTTCACATCGAATTAATCGACTCAATTAAATTATTCCTAAAGTCATAGAATTTTCTTCTGATTCAAATGCAATCCTATTGAGCTTTTGTTGAACTAGCAGAGGGACCAATCGGACATATACAATTAGGCTCTAGTGATTGCAATTATGTCCAGAAGCATTATTTCGATAATTCACAATTACTTCATCATGGAGTCAGTCCACAAGAAGTACCATGATTGAAAACTCCTTATTTATACTCTTTACGAAAGCAATTCATCCAACCTTTTTGTCCAATGACCTCATCATGTGTGTGTTACCCTCATATGATATCCTTTATTCCTTTCAATTAGATCTGTTCACTTAATACAATCTTATTTTATCTCATTGTCACCATTGTGTCTTCTTAATGATTAATATGATCACTGTCAACAGATGAATGTGATAAATTGCTCATTCAAGAACAAGCAACCCTTGGCCACATTCCATGTAACACCCCAAACCCAGCCTAGAAGTTAGGCCCGAATCTGGAATGTCACATTAAAGGCGCACTTCAAGCAATTTACTATTTACCCATTTATGGCCCAAAATCCCAAAACAAAAGTTTATTTTGAAAACCATATTAACACTTTAATAATTTGATGAAATTTCTTAAGTGGGAAGTTGAAACAATAACAATAACCCAAAATATAAATTCAGTTAGGAGTTACATGGCCTTATCGCAATCCAATGAAAAAAAACAAAGTATTTAAAGCAAAATCATTTGAATAAATTAAAACATTTGAACAGCTTGTAGTGTGGCCATCTCCGAGTCCTCTCCCACGTCGAACCGTCTATTCAGGATCACCTGAAACATTAAATAAAAGGGTGTGAGTTTCGAAACTCAGTGTGTACAACCCTTGGCAATCAAATCACATACAATTAGTCACATTTTGCCTAAGCCCTATCAATATTGGTAGTCTTGGGCCTTAGCCCAAAATGACCTCATATCAAATCATATCCCATTGTATACAAACAAGATAATGCAAAACCTACACCAAAAGTCCATCCGCTACCCACACCATTTCCCTTCCAACCTTATGACTCCTGTGGGGAATTCTAGCTCAACCCACCGCTCCGCTACACACCATGGGTAGCCCGATTGCGGTACTATCGAACGTTGCAGCAAAGCTGCTAATCATATATTGGGCTTAAAGCCTCCGGTGGATCCATACCATACGGCCATGCGATCCTCAAATCTTCTTCCGTATCATAATTCCCACCCATATGCATCCTAAGTAGAATATCATATGAATGCATCAAACACATAAGTAACATCTATAAGCTTATGTTCGTCACGTAGGTGTATTTCCGTCATTTCACTACCCAAGGGTATTTTCATAATTCTACCATACAGAGGTATTTTGGTAATTTGGCAAAATAGGGGTATCTTGGTAATTTTGCAAAACAGGGGTATTTTGGTACTTTTGCAACACAGGGGTATTTTGGTAATTTGCAAATCTAGGGGTATCTTAGTAATTTTAAAACATAAGGGTATTTTAGTAATTTTACAAATATAAGGGTATTTGGTCCCTCTCATGTTTTAGTTATGAACTTTGAACCATCAACAAGTCCTCGCGGCTAAAGTGAACAGACACTACGCACCAGGTAGGATTCCAAAGAAGAGGAGGTGGGCTGCTAGGACCGCTTAAGTACCAAGCTCTCCCTAGATCCAATCCTAGACATGCGTATGCCCGTTGCCACGCCCTAACCCTGCGACTTGTTCACAGACATGTTTAATTAGATTAAGTCTTATGAAATTGAAGAGTTGTTCAAACTAGGCTTAAGTCCATAAACCCTAGCAGATTTTTCTATGTCCCCATAAAGCCCATCAAACACAAATTTCAACCTTACGGCCCATTAGGCTCAAATCTTATCATATGGCCTACTAGGCCCAAAACAAATCCAAATCGTGTATCATGAGTGACTAACTCAATACGTTTAACAAACCAAACCATTTCATCAAACTTAGCCTCAGGGCCCACCGGGCCCATTTAGCCACCTTCAGCTTTTCGGCTTTTCGGCATTGCCGATATCGTGTGTGTAGTGTTTGTACACACCTGGTAACCTCGCGTGTTGCAAACCCCTTAGTCACGAACCTACAATCGACATTGCTAGCGATTAACCAAAGCTTTAACATACACTGACTAAAAACCGAAACCTCACCATACCCTTACCGTGTACCTCACGTTCTAGTAGCCATTCCTTTGCTACTAATGGCAATTATCCTCTAGATTTACACCCAAACACCTATATAGTCAAAACCAAGTGACCCATATTGATCATAAGTCACCCCTATGAGCCACAATAGATTCGGTCACTTATTAAAAATCTAACTAAATCGAGAATACTTACTACCTTGATAACAATCCTTACCTACCACGCTTGTGATTGCTGAGCATCACCCTTGTTAGTACATGGTAACTGCAAAGAGGGGTTAGATAGCCCTTTGGCTTTTAATAAAACTCACTAAAAATTCAACTAAGTTCTTACAGAAATCTTCCTTTGATCCTGCGGCTTAAGTGCGGCTTTTGAGACTAGTAAGGTGACAGAGGCAATTCGGCAACACTAGGGGTAATAAGAAATAAAAGTGATTTGGCAAGAACCGAGTGGTGAACCAAAAGGGAATTTAAGAAGGAAGGATATGAAGGATTCAGCTTTGGCACACTTAGAAGAAGAAAAAAAAAAGTCTGCCCCTCACAAGTGAAGAAATTCGGCTAGCAGGAAAGCAAAAATTTGGCATTAATCTAGGAACTTAATTCGGCACTCATATATATATATAGCCCCTAGCCGAACTTCCCTTCCCTCAGAGTCCAATTCGACACCACTATATCCTCCTTCCAATCCCTATCTTTTCTCCCTTATCTACACCTTAAATTTCTCTCCTGAACACTCCCTTTCAGAGTCCCCTCCAACGCCAACTCCTTCTGTCCAGGCACAAAAATAAAACTCCTTAATTTCCCCTCCTAAGCCTCGAACCTTGGACCTCCTTAACTGCTTAACACACCACCTCATACACCCTAGTGGTGTCACTTAGCCACTTCACCACAGGCTTCTTTGTGCCATTTTTCACTTATTTTTATTTAAAAGCCCACTACTCACAACCCTGATTCCTTAATTAAATAAATTAAGAATCCTCCACCACAAAACTCGAACCCAGAGCTTCTCCAACACACCTAGACACTCCAAATTCATTAAACCCTTAAAGCCATCGTGTCATTTGTCATTTTCTCGCTCACTTAAAAATTTTCTAAGATCCAAAGCCTAAAGCCCAATAGGCCCAATTCTTCTAGGCCCAAATTCGGGGCGTTACATTCCATATTTTTCAATCCACACAATGTCAATGAGAGGATATCATCAACTCTTTAATTCAACTATGAATTCCACTATTGCTTGTAAAGTCATGCCATACACAAGTCATGTATCCAACATACTAGCTATGGGCTCGATCATCTTTGGAGCAGAAGCCTCCACTTATATCAAAGCACATGCATAACATGGTCAGTGACTAACTTAAGATTTAGGTAAATCACAATATGAACATCACAAGTGAATTAATTCACAAACGGATTCAGAATTAACTCATCTTGGGTCCAGTCCAATGTATCATGCTACCAATGGATACATCTATGTCTCTACTAGTGGAGTCAACTACTCTGATAGCCAAGACTAGCCATCTCCCCAATTGGAATTGTAGATGACATAATAATCCTTCTTTGCATTTGAATCAAATGCTCATTTTGATTCTTTTACAGGATTACAGACTCAGTTAGATTATGTACTGAAGTAAGTTTTCTTTCTCGCAATGTAAATGTTCTTTACAGTGCCACTTATCTTCAGTTTGAACTTTAGACAATCAATGAGCTAATATTTTATTGTCACAATTTCGCTATGCATGCAAAATATAAAAGATAGAAAATATAAAAGTCATAATAGTGAAATGTGGAATTAACTTTATTTATTTATTATCGTTCAAATAAATAGAAAATAGTTACATGTTTATTACAATATTGACACATTTCCTACAATCTCCCACTTGCCCTAGTGAAGTAAATTTGTCGTGTTTCACATTCTTATATCCTCAACGTGTTTGTTAAAACTCCTAGTTGCAGGAGTCTTAGTAAATGGATCTGCAAGGTTATCTTAGAAGCTACTTTCTTCACATCTATTGTAACACCCCACACTCGCCCTAAATGTTATGACCGGATCTAGCGTGCCACATTAGGTGTTGTTTGAAAACCTTGTGATCGCCGGAAAATTCATCTACAAATTAAATCTTTCTATCGTTCCAAATATCTCGTTTCTCGTTGCTTGTTAACCAAAAGAAGTTTAACTCAAAACCATTCCTTTTCAAAAATATTATTATACATTTATTAATTTGTTTTTAAAAGCTTGTCCGTTACGAAAATTTGGTTTAAACAGTTGCGGAAACGTGATATTTTAAAAAAAAAACCGTAGTCATTATTTTTAAAACCCGTGTTAAGTAAACAAGCAGTTTGTAAGGATTTACCAAATAAAAGTTAAAACAAATCCAATGGCCTTACTACACAAAAATTATTACCCCAAAATTAAAGTAAAGTAAACTAGGATTAAATAGCTAATTTAACCCCGAGAATATACAGGACGTGTGGCCACCTCTGAGTCTCTCGCACCTCCAAATCCTCTAAGGTTGGGGATTACCTGCACAGTTAAAGAGAACGGGTGAGTTACGAAAGCTCAGTGTGTAATCCCCTTAATACACCCACAGTTTGGGCCCAAGCCCATATAGTATCAATCTAGACCTAAGCCCTACTCAGTAACGGTCTGGGCCGAAGCCCTAATCAGTAACAGTCTAGGTCGAAGCCCTAATCAATAATAGTCTGGGCCGAAGCCCTATGATATGCAGAAAAAATATGTACCCAACCCAGTCCAACCAACACACCACCTGTACCAACCAGCACAACTGTGGGGACCAAGTCAACCCACCCAACCAGCATACCAATAACGCAGACTAGCTGCTAATAACAGTATACGTGGCTGAGCCACTAAATCGGTATAACGTGTTAAAAGCCACTAAATCGGTATAACGTAGCAGAGCCACCAGTACAGTGCTACCTCCAAATCCATAATCTAACCCACGCAATACGCCATGTCATAATTAAATCATGTAGACAGTGCATCACCATAGACATCAATCATCTAGTTACTACTCATACATCGAAGATCCTACCACTAAGGGTAAAATGGTCATTTGGAGGGTAAAACAGTAATTTCGCCCTTCGGGGGTATTTCGGTAATTTACCCATCAAGGGTATTTCAATAATTTACCCACCAAGGGTATTTTAGTAATTTACCCACTAAGGGTATTTCGATAATTTACCCACTAAGGGTATTTCGGTCATTTACCCACTAAGGGTATTTCGATAACTTTACCCCAACAACGGCCTTTCCGAAGGCCTACTGTCGCCTCGAGCGACTCGGTTTCCATTTCCGGTCAATACAGTGCTATTGGACCTAAAACCCAATTTCGGCCCATACGGGCCCACACGTTTGTGTGGCCCATTCTGTTCGTTTACAATCTCGGTTCTGCGGACTTCGCAGTCGTATCAATTAGCTGACACTTTCCACATTTTCGCTCATATGGGGCCGTTAACCCATTGGGCCCATTTGGCCCGCTTCAGCTCAACAAGGCCCATTATGGCCTTAGTTCCACGAGAGCGTTCGTGACACTCCCAATGGTCTATCGCCATCACTAGTGGGTTGGTTTATCCCTACGAGAGCTCGCACGCTCGAGTGATCTCAGTTGTCGGTATTCCGGCTTTTCGGTATTTCGGCGTTTCGGTATTTCGTCGATTCATAGATGATAGCAATAGCAGATTAAAAAGAGGTGTGAGATTACACACCTTGATTATAAGTGTGATATGAAAACTTCCAAAGCACCTATGAAACAATTGATTAATAATTAGTCTCTACCTCAGGTAAATCAAAATACTGATGTATTTAACTAGACAAGCCTTTCTTACCACGTGATACGATCTCCCTCAGCACAACGGTAATTGGCCCTATTCCGAGGCTAAAGAAAACGAGTTCCTAGCATTAATCGACAAAAAGAACAAGTTAGAACTGCTATTCTAAGGTAACTAAAGAAGCAACCTTTTGGCCCCCAAAGAACCCAATCTAGCATAAGAGAAAAGAAAATAGTAGCTCTCCTTTTGGTTATAGACACACTTACCAACCAATGAACGACAACAATCAACAGTTGTCTAACAACAAGATTCAGTCCCAACCACCAAGATCAAAAGGATTCAGACTGAAGAGGGTAAGTAGATTTGACTTACAATCGACACTTCAAGAAGAAAAGTTTTCGGCCTAGGGAGAAATTGAAAAGGTGTAAGTGTGGTTACGGTTTAGGGTAAAGAAGAGAAACGAATGATAAGAAGAAGAGAGATGAGGAGAAAGGAGGAAAAAAGATGAAAGTAAGGCTTACCAATTCGACACTTATCAGGAAAATGAAGGAGGAAGAAGGAGAGAAAATGAAATGCAAATAATGTGAATTCAGCAGAGGTCAGAGGAAAGAAAGAAGCACAAAAGAAAATGAAAAGAAACAGCCTGGAATGCTAGAGAATATACCAAAGTGCAAAAACCTTTAAAAGAGACCAGAGAATTTTCGCTACACACACACTAACACCAACCAAAAATGCACTCCCCCAAAATGCCAACCTTTGGCCGAATTTCCCTATTCACTTCCCCACATTCGGCCAACACCCCCTCACATATCCATCCCTTGATTCTCTCCACTTTTTTCCTTCTCATTTTGCTCTACCTCATCCATTTCAATTATTTGACCAAGTCTTCCACTCCCCTTGAAGAGTTTGATCTGAACCCTGCTTCCTCCACTCACCTGACACAAAATAAAAGCCTCCATTTGCAAACTGTGGGATTTGAACCCCTCTCCTCCTTGCTCTCCACTTGACGCTAGACCATCACACCACATGCTCAACTTGTGTTTCTAAAACACACCCAAATTTACTTCAGCCCTACTGCCAACAACCCTCTCCACTAAAGGGTCAAAAACTAAAATTTTTCCAAGGCTCCGACTCGAACCTAGGCCTCCCTAGAACCCCCCAAATACACTCAAATAGCCAACTGAGCAAGCACAACATAGAATTAAACAAAAACCACAACCTCTAATTTTTGGGATGTTACATCTACAATTCGTTCGGCTACTACCTCTTGTATCAAGTGATGCTTTTGATCAATGTGTTTTGTCCTCTTGTGACTTCTCATTTACTTCGTATTTGCTATTAGAACACTATTATCAGAGTACAATGTTATAGCTTTTTACGTACCAGGAATAACTTCAAGTTGGTTAAGAACTTTCGAAACCATATTTCTTCTTTCGTTGCCTTAGAAGCAGTCACATATTCGACTTCCATGGTAGAGTCAGCAGTGCAAGTTTGTTTTACACTTCTCCAAACTATGGCTCCACGACCTAGAATGAATACATTTCTTAAAGTCAATTTCCTTAAAACTTTACAAGTTTAGAAGTCTGAGTTTGTGTATCCAACAAGAGTAAGGTCCTCCCCAAAATACACAAGCATATATTCTTTGGTTTTTTTAAGATACCTTAATATATGCTTTACAGCTTGCCAGTGCCTAAGACTTGGATTCGTCTGATATCGACTAACCATTCCTTGTAACAGCCCAGTTTAGACCTATTAGGAACAGTGGTTTCGAGACCACAAATTCGAGTCAGAAAAATATTTACATATTATTTTCTGTGTTTATAATGTGTGAATTGATATTTGTGAAATTTTCATGATTTAATTTTATCGTTTGAGTGTTCGATTTATGAAAAGGACTTAATCACGTAAATGCAAAAGTTGGCTATTAATGTGTAAGTACCGAATTGTTATGTTCTTTTTAATGTGGGGTCATTATGTTGATATTATACCATTGAAATATTGGATGGACATAAAAACCAATGATTAGTGGATTTTAAATGAAAATAAAAAGGCAAAAATGGTAATTAATGTATTAATATTATGACAATAAAACATAAAACAAATAAAACATGTTGTTCATCTTTTGCATGACCGAAAATAGAAAAGAAAAGAGAAAGAAAATAGTTTTAAAGGTTCGGCGCTTGTGTTCTTCAAAATTAAGTATGTGTTTAGCTCGGTTTTTGATAATTTTTACTTTTTTGATATCGTTGCTTTGAATACTAGCTAGCCCATACGTGAATTTTTGAATTTGATGATGTATTCATGAATTGCCATTGTTGAGATCTTGATGATTTTTGTGTTTGATGATGAAAAATAAATATATGTTATTAGATTGTTAAGTTTAATTAAGTGATTTTTAGTAAAAATGCCTATTTAGGATTAAATTGTGAATTTTGTAAATTGAGGGGTCAAAATGTAAAATAAATGAAAGAAATGGGCTACTAGGGACTTTAGTGAAATTCGGCCAAGCAAGTGTGGTGAAATTTTGAATATTTTGTGTTTTGTGAAATAGGGGCTAAATTGTGAAAAATGTGAAATGTCAGGGCAAAAGTGTAATTAGCCCATTATTGTGTTTGGGGATGAATTTGATTGAATATTTGATTAAGTAAGTCAATTTTATATTGAATTAGATCAAGAAAAGAGGAAATCGAATTTGGACCGGGGGAAATCTAAAGTTGTCGAATAGTCATCTCGTTTCGTCCGTCTTTGCCAAGGTAAATTCATAAGTAAATAAATGTCGTTAAATTTGATTGTATATATTTTAATAGTGCTAAATTCAAATTTTAATTGTATAAATATACTTGCTGAATTGAATTCAGCATGGGAGCATTGTTTACGAGCTTGAATTGATCGAGTTACGACGTCTGAAATCCCCGTACGAACATTAGGAATAGTTAGGATACATATGTCATGACATAGGATTCTGATGTGTGCTTTTCATGTAACACCACGTCTGGGACGTTAGCATCGACTTGTGATTTACGTATAAGACCCTGTCTGGGACAGTGGCATCGATATGTGATTACATGTAAGACCACATCTGAGACGTTGGCATTGTACGAGCTTTCCCACTATCCGAGTATCCTTATTAATTCTGAGTGGTTCAACGGGCAATATCAAGTTAAGACCGAATGTGAAGTCGAGCTAAAAGGTCAGGTATGTGCTAAGTTAAATGATTGGAAAAGTAAGGTAAGTATATAATTGAGATGAATATATGAAATATTATAATTGAGATGAATATATGAAATATGCATTATGAAAGTGTGAATTATATATGCTTATGAATAATTGTGTATTCGATTAAGTTAATATATTTTGATAATGTTCATGTGATGGTAAATGAGTTTCAAGCATGAAAATGTGTATTTGATTAATGATTTCTTGATTCGGCCTAGTTGATTTTAATGCTAATGATCGTTTAATAAATTAATTGCTTATGACTTACTAAGCTATTCAAGCTTACTGTGTATGTGTTTGTTCATTGTTTTATAGATTTTGGAAGCTAGTTACGAGCTCGGGGATCGTCAGAGAAATCCATCACACTATCGATTTCAATTTCGGTATTTTGTTAAAAGTTGAACTTTGAACCTATCGCATGTATAGGCTAGCTTATGTTTTTGGTTAGTTTTGAAGTTGTATATATAAAGCCATGCGAAAATGGCTTGATCATTATATTTATGCTTGGTTTTATATGTTCTTGGTTAAATACTTAATGTGTTTGATTTCTATGTTTAAGTTCAGTTATGTTTGATTATGGTAAAGTTTGTTTGGTAAGTAATATCATGTATATATAATGTGATGCTTGGTTATGTGTTTCGGCAATAAGTATGTAATGGATGTTATTTGAGTTAAGGAATGTATATGCTAGTTAAGTAATAAGCATGATATATATATATGTGTGTGGTGTATTTGATATATGTTTGATTTGCTTATGTAAGTGATCTTATGATTTGACCTAGTAATGAGATAAAAGAAGCGAATTATATATTTGGTTGTAAAATGGTTATTTGTGTCATTTTGAAATGGTAAGCTTACATGGGTATTTAGTTTAAAATTTTTGAATAGTTGTGTATGAACATATTCGGCTATGACATTGAATTTATATTGTTAAGTATGCAAAATGGTATATGGTGTATATGTAATTGTCGAATACTCTTGGTTGAATTGATAGAAAGTATTTATTGATTAAATGATAAATGTTGGGAAGAATGGATTTGATGTATTTGGTATGGAATTAGATTAGATGACCGAATATAGAGTTATTGATATGATTAAATATATGAAATTTAACTTGTTTTATAGCCTATGAATTTGGTAAGCTGATTCGGTTATTGAATGTACAATTTAATTAAATTATAATTTGTATTTAGTGTATTAAACAAATGGTTCATTTTAATATGGTGATATGCGCATAATGGTGTAATGGTTAAAATCTATATTTGACCATTTTGTGAAAATGATAATGTCGCATATGTTAATTGATTATAAGTCATGTTATTTGGATCGTTTAGTTAACATATACCTGTAAAGAAGTATGAAGAAAAATGTTTGATGTTATGTATTAATCGTATGGATACATATATTATATATATTTGGTGTATGAAATGATAAGACATGTGCTTGAATGCCTTAATGTATGTGCATGGTATTTATAATGTAATGAATTATCGTATTACTTTGATATTGTGAATGCTTTCAATGAAGTGTATATAATTTCGAATATGACATAAGTGATTATATGATTCTATGAAAGTTGAGTTTTGTTCGGTGATACCTCGTAACCATAATCTAGCGACAGATATAGGTTAGGGGTGTTACATTCCTACTGTGAAACAGATATCTAGACGTGTGCAAAGCATCACATACATAAGGCTTCCAATTGCCAAAGCATATGGAACCTTACTCATATGCTCTCTTTCTTCCACTTTCTTAGGATAGCCATTTAAAGAAAGATGAAAACCTGATGCAGTCAGGTAAACGCTTGGCTTTGCATCAGTCATTGCAAAATGTTCCAGTACCATCTCGATGTATGAAGCTTGAGATAGAGCTATCATTTTATTCTTTCGATCCCTAAGGATTCGAATTTCAAGAATATAACTAGCTTTACCCAAGTCCTTCATGCTAAACTGTTGAGCTAACTACAGTTTAACCAATGATGATTCTCCTACATCGTTTCTGATAAGTAGAATATCATCGACATACAAAATGAGGAAGACCACCTTTTTGTACTTTATATGCTTATAAACACAAGGTTCATCCTTGTTTTGCTCAAATCCAAAAGTCTTCATCATTTGATCAAATCTTTTATTCCATTAGCAGGACGCTTGCTTAAGTCCATAAATGGATCGTAGTAGTTTGCAAACTTTCTGCTCCTTTCCTTTGGCAACATAGCCAATGGATTGAGCCATGTAAATGGTCTCATCAAAATAGCCATTCAAGAATGTTGTATTGACATCCATTTGTCAGATCTCGTAATTGAGAGCAGCAACAACGGATAAGAGTATGCGGATAGACTTGAGCATGGCTACCGGAGAGAAGGTCTCATCATAATCAATACCTTCTTTCTATGTGTATCCTTTTTCTACAAGTCTAGCTTTGTGTGTTTCCACTTTCCCTTCTGCATTTCTCTTCTTCTTGTAAATCCACTTACACCATATAGATTTAATCCCAACAGGTAAGTCTACAAGTTCCCCTACCATATTGGATTTCATAGAATCCATCTCGGCATCTATGGTCTATTTCTATAGCTTGGAATCAACGTCCTGCATAGCCTTCTCGTAAGTGAGTGGATCATCATCCTCATGATTGACTTCCGTATTATAAATACTACCATCATAGATGAAGAAGTCTGGTTTCTTAGAAACTCTCCAACTATTACGGATTCGCCTATGCTACTGATCATTTGTAGGTTTTTCTACAACTTTCTCGAGAATGGAACTTGGTGATTGTTCTACGACTATCGAAAGTTCCTGGAGTACCACTTTACTTCAAGGCTTAAAGTTATCCATGTAGCTTTCCTCTAGGAAAGTAAAATTAGTAGAAACTTTAATCATATTATCTTTCAGATTGTAGAATAATCCTTCTTTTGTTCCTTTTGTGTATCCTACAAACATGCACAATTCTGTCCGTGCATCCAGCTTCTTTGCATCCTTATCCAAAATGTTTGTTGATTTAGAGTGGGTTTCTTTCCATGCCACAGTTCATAAGGTGTCTTACAAGTAGAATTGGTTGGAAAATCATTCAGAATATAGCAAGCCATTTGTATCACATATCCCCATAAGGAAGTAGGAAGTTGTGAATAGCTTAACATTGAACGAACCATGTCAAGCAAGGTTCTATTCCTTCTCTCAGCTACGCCATTATGCTGTGGAGTGTCTGG
Source organism: Gossypium australe (assembly GCA_005393395.2). NCBI lineage: Eukaryota > Viridiplantae > Streptophyta > Magnoliopsida > Malvales > Malvaceae > Gossypium > Gossypium australe. The sequence goes on from CM016622.1 coordinate 57,875,361, forward strand.
CACAGACAATTGGGATAAAATCTCATTCTCTAATCCTAAGAACTCATCGAACATATATTCCCTACCTCGGTTAGACCAAAGATTCTTTATGGAGAAACCTAATTACTTTTCCACTTCTGCACGAAACTTTTGAAATTTATCAAAAGTTCGTTTTTGCAGTGCATTAGATAAACATATCCATATCGAGAATAGTCATCGATAAAAGTCACATAATAATCATAACTTCCTCGGGGCACTGATGTTCATGGGACCACATACATCAGTGTGCACAAGTTCTAAAGGTTGGTTAGCTCTTGTACCTTTCACATTAAAAGACCTCTTAATCATTTTACATTCCAAGCAAGATTCACATTGTGGAAGACTAACTTCTTTAAGCATACTTAAGGGACCATCTTTCACGAGTCTAGTGATTCTTTCTTGGTTAACATGACCAAGTTTTAAAAGCCATAGGTACCCCTCATTAGAGTGAGGAGTTTTAAGCTTTTTATTCACTATTTTAGTTCGAAGCATCGAGTAGTTATTTGGTTTGATAAAGTAGATTGTTTTCCATCCATTAATTACAGATTAAAGAACAATTTCTGTTAATAACAATCCCTTTATTGAATGTCACGAAATAACTGTCATAAAATAAACATACTACAGAAATTAAATTCCTCTTAAAATGAGGTACATAAAACACATTCTTTAAAACAATCTTCCTAAAATTATCAAAGTGTAAAATAACTTCTCCCACTACTTCGGCTGAAACATTTCTCCCATCTTTGGTTCGCAATGAAAGACTTTTGTCATGCAGATAACTCGTTTCACTGAACCCCTGCAAAGAAACACACACATGGTTAGTGGCTCAAGAATAAATAACCCAGTTGTCAATTGATTCTTCCACTAAGCCAGCTTCAACCATAAAAAGTTTCCTACCTTTGTGCTTTTCGGCTAGGTAATCCAAATACTCCTTGCAGTTTGATTTGAAATGTCCTTTCCTATTGTAGAAGAAACATTTAACCTTTTTTAAGATCTTTTGACTTTTTAGCCTTCTTCCTATCCACATGAGGTGGAATCGAAGACTTAGTTGATTTCTTCTTTCCCTTAGCTTTCTGTTTCCCCTTAGAGGACGAGGGGCCCATATCTAAGTTTGCCTCAGGTTCTCCTGAATCAGCTTACCACCATTTAGCATCAACTCATAGTATTGTAATTCCTTCTTTGAGCTGAGTCAAGGTAAGCATCTTGTTCCCCAAGTTGTAAGCAGCACTAAAACCAGCAAACTCCTTGGTTTAGGATTTGAACACTATTTCAATTTGACTGTTCACGTCTAGTTTAGCCTAATTGTCCTCCACTTCTACAAATAATCCAATAAGCTTAAGCATAAGGTCTATGATCGTAGTACTGGTATTCTATTGAGAATTCATCAAATTTGTAATAGCAAATTGTTAAGCCAATGAGACTTGGCCTCCGAGCAAATCCTCCAAAACTGTCATGATCTCTTTAGAAATGCAGAAATTCTCGTGTTGCTCTTGCAACAGACTACTCATACTCACAAACATATAACATCGAGCAATCGAGTCAAAATCTCTCCAGTAATTCCTTGCTTTGGGCTGAGCTTCAGGAGGGCACGTTTTGTCAAGAACGAATTTGTGTTTCTCATAGTTGAGAACTATCATCAAGTTCCATTTTCATTCTCAAAACTTATCCGCATTTAATTTATTCTCAGTAAGAATGGAACACCCCTTACCCGTATTCCACTCCGGAATCGGGTATGAGGCATTATCAGACTTAACTTGCTTGTACATACAACTTTGGGTTTAAAAATCCATCCCTAACTTAAAACTTCTCATTCAAATGCATAACATCCTTATCATGGGCCTATGAGGCCTTAAACATACATTCGAAAGGTCTCAAAATTAAATCGAAAACTTTTACGTACTTAGAAAAATTTTACCTAAACAGGGGCCACACGCCTAAGTGAAATGGAACACGCCCATATGGGCAGGCCGTGTGGTCACACACGCCCATATTCCTAACCCGTGTGGTATTTATTTTCTAATTCGAACCTACAGGGGTTTTCACACGGCTGGACACACGTCCGTGCCACTGGCCCGTGTCATTCACACGGCATCAACACGCCCGTGTCTTAGCCCGAGTGCCAAAACCATGGCATTTTGTGTAATATCCTAGATTTAGGGTTTATGCATTTAGTGCATAATTCAAGTGTTAGTAGGCTTAATGTGTGATTGGATGTGTTTTAGGGGTTTTGAGAACCCTAGGATGTAGGAGAAGGCTTTAGGAAACTATTGAATTTTAAGTGAAAGAGGGGAAGCTAGGCTAAGGAGGTCTTATGGGGATTTGTAAGGGATTTATGACATAAGAAATGCCTTGGTGAATGACGCCATGTGCAGTGGGCAAGGGCCTTGGTTCGAGTTGCAAAGGAAGTAAGTGGGAGCATTTTTATTTTGCGTCAAGGTGGAGAGGAGTGTTGGACGTCATTGGACTTTGAAAAAGATGAGGATAAGCTTGGTTTTCTTTTTTTTCGGCTAAAAGAGTAAGATAAATGTGGATTTATTTTATTTATTTCGAATGTGTGATAAGGAGATAAAATAGGGGAGAAATGAGGGATATGATTAGTAAAGATAAAGTGGCCGGCCAAGGGACTCTTTGGTTGGTAAAATTCGGTCATGAAGGGGGGCATAAGTGCCGAATTCTAGTTAGTAAGGGTGTTTATCTTGCTACCGAAATTTTGAGTGAATTCTCTCTTTTTCTTCCTTTTTCATTTGAAGCCGAATTCTCCCTTGTCACCATTGCCAAAATTCTTCAAACTCTTCTACTTTCTTTATTTGCTCTTAGCCGAATCTATATCTCTATTCCAAGCTCCTTCATTTATTTTGGTGTTAGCCGAATATCCCATCATCATTTGAAGCCATAGCCGAATCTCAAAAGGGGGTCTTATTCTCTTTTCTTTGCTCAAAGCTTTGAAGCCGAAACCTTGATCTAGTTTATTTATGGCCGAATCCTCTAAGCATTAAACTCCCTCCACTTTTGTGTTTTCTTTCCTCACCATTAAAGTGCCGAAATCTTCTCTTTGGGATCTAGAAGCCAATTCTTTGTGGATGCCTGTATAGTGGTAAGTTTTTCTATCTTAAGCAATCGATTTGGGTTCTTTTCTTTAGTGTGCCAAATTTAAGCTTGGTTGATGGATGGCCGAATGGCATAGTGCCATGATAAGTGTTTCTTTTGTGTAGTGCCAACGTTAAGAAGCATCAAAGGAGGTACTTGGTTTCGATTCCTCAAGGTAAGCAGTTATAACATTCGGCCATAGGCCACTTCCATGAGTTTTGGATGTTAGCCGATTCTAACATGTGCCAAATAGGGATTTCGACAGTTTCAAGAGCAAGGAGTGGTGATTCGGGATTTAGACGAGCAAGGTAAGGAAGTGTTGACTTTCGGCTATAGGCCATATTTTGGGTTTAAGTGTGACCAATTTTGTCTATAATGGTTTAGGGGCAGATCGACAGTGGTTAAGAGGAGCTTCCGGGATTTCTATTCGTTTTGGTAAGATTATTCGATAAGTTCTAGGATTTATTATGTTAGACTATACCGTTATCGATTAACCAGTTGTTCTAATTAAGTGTTCTACGATGGACGTGGATACCAGTCAAGGAGGACAAGGGGTAGTCCCTATCCCTAAGTTTAAGAGGAGAGCAGTCTCTGCAGTGCGGGATTGGCCACCGGGGTGTGGGCCGGCGTCAGAACAGGAAAGTAGGCAGATAGCCGTAGTGTCGCTTAGTGATAGCATCGGGATCGAGAGCGTAGTACTTCAAGTGATCAGGTGTGTGATTAACCCACCGTTTTCCTGGTTTATGTTATATCTGTATGTGTTATGTGTATGTGCTAATAAGTGCAGTGACAATTACGAAATGGATACCCTTAAGGGGTATGCCGATAATCAGGTTAGTACCAATATCTGAATGTGATGTGGTTATTAATGTGAATATGTGACTGAATACTTGGATGACATGTGCATGCATTATTTATCGTAGCATTATTATATGTTGCATGTGCATGGGATGGGAAATGAATATGAAAGAAGGACAGGGTGTACTTCGAGTACGTGGTTTAGTGATGGCTACGAGCCTCACGTGGCATGATGGGTGGCTCTGTGCCTCATCGTGGTTGATATCAGCTATGTGCTATATCATGGTTTGATGAGTAGCTATGTGCCTCATCGTAATTTTGATGTTAGCTACGAGCTACATCATGGATTGGCGCTGACTGAGGTCGCGTTGTGGATTATTTGCGATTTAGTTCGCGTGGACGGCATAAGTTGCCAAATTGGTGTGTAGAGGTTGGAGGGCGATTTAGTAATCCCCTGGTGTGTGGTGGCTGGGTACGGGGGTGTGTAGAGGATGGACCCTAGGCTGGGTTGGGTGCATTTTGCATAAACTTATTATCTGACATGTGGATTAATGTGGAAATGGGCCAAGCCCAATATGTGATGTGGATTAATGTGAAAATGGGCCAAGCCCAATATGTGGACTCATGTGGTTAAATTGCCCTATTATATGATATGTGATGTGGATATGGATCAAGCCCAATAAGTGAAAACATGTGAATAAGTTGCATTGATATCTGATATGTGGGTTAATAGATGGTTTGATATGTGGGTGGAATTCAGTGGACTAATTACACACTGAGTCTGTTTGACTCACCCAAATTTTTACCAACATCGCAGGTGATGCATAAAGCTTGGACCGGGTTGGAGCGGATATGAAGGTGGCCATGCAGAGGACATTTTATTTCATGCAGTTTATTATTAAGTACCTTGATTAATTATTTATTGTAATAAGGGCCTCCTAAAGTATTTAAGGATTTTTACTATGTTTTAAGTTGGATTAACATTTAAACTATTATTTGCAAATGTGTTTATTTTGGGCAACTTATATCTCAAAAGCATATTTTAAAGTTTAAACCCGAATAATCTGTAACATCAAGTTTTACTTAGAATTTTAATTATGAAATGCTTCACCAACGACAACAAATTTTTTTTATGTTTCTATACTTAAGTCAAAAATCTTTTCAAACGTTTTCCCCAGTGGCATTCTGAATTCGGCCGTGGCTTGTGGGCCGGGTTTGGGGTGTTACAGTTTGGTATCAGAGCCCGGTTCAAAACTCGGCTTTGAGGGATTTGGGCCCCAAAACATTTTTTCAAAATGGGCTTTTCAAAACATAAAATTTTATGAACTATCTCAGGGTTATTCTGGCATGGCACCTGTATCTCCGACCCGAAGTCCACCAGGTAAGTAACCCTAAGCTATTGAAGTGATTTGTATATGTGAACTTTATGGGCATTATGGGAACGTAGATTAGTGAACTAGGATCTATTGAACCCTAGGACTAGTCTACTCCAACACAGAATGCATAAGACTTAAGGACAATCAAACAAACCTGTGAAGTAAGTCGCCGAGTTAAGGTGTGGCAACCATTGTGCGCATGACTAGGAGTGGATCCGGTAAGAGCTTGGTATTTAAGCAGTCCTAGTGACTCACCTCCTCTTTACTTGAATCCTACCTGGTGCGTAGTGACGGTTCACCCTAACCAAGAGTACTTATTCATGGGCTAAACCGATGATTAAAACCCTAAAGGGACTAGCCATACTGTTTTATAAAAACCCCAGTTTTAAAGTCACCAAATTACCCTTTTGATTAGTAAAAACCTATTTTGTAAATTTTTTCTGAAATATTCCCGATTTATAAAAATTACCTAAATACCCCTGGTTGTAAAATTACCAAAATGCCATTGGTTTATAAAAAAAAAATTAAATTACCATATTACCCTCGATTTTTACTAAGATATTCCTATTCTGCCAAAAACATCTAAAAACCCTATTTTGCAAAATATCAATATACCCTGATTTTGAAAAATTACTAAATTACCCCTGATTTACAAAATTACCGAAATAACCCCGATTTCTGAAATTTTTGCAACACCTCTGATTTGGAAAGCAAATTTTCAAGTTAACCCCGAGTTTTTGTAAATTTTAAAATACTTTTGATTTGTAAAGATTTTCAATTTGACCCCGATTTATTACTAAAATACCCCTATAGGAGAAATGACGAAATTACCCCTCGGTTGGGAATGGACAAAGATGCCTATAATAGTGTGTTGAATGTGGTGAATGCATGAATGTGAATCTCTGAATTAGAATAGTGAACTTGAGATGAAACTTTGATTGATCAAAAGAACCACTACTAAACTTCTTTTCATAAAACTGCTCGCGGATAAATAGTGGAACAAAGTGCTAATGCATAAAATTCTTTAAATCAGATTAAATCGCGACGTTAGATATGAGCTCTAGTGGAAGTGGTCGAGGTAGAATGATGGTATCGAAACCAGTTGGGTCTGGTCATGGGTCAGAAAGCGATGTGTCGCCTCCAGCGGTGGGCGCGGAGGATCAAGATCAGACAGGAGGAGATGACGCAGTGTCGCAAGCTATGCTGCGAGTGTTAGAGCGAGTCGCAGGAGCTAATATGGGCAATGGAGCTCGGAAATCAGTACCAGAAAGACTTAGATCGAACGGAGCCAAGGTTTTTAGAGGAGTATCTGGGGTAGCTCCGAATGTGGCAGAGTATTGGTTAGAGGCAGTCGAAAGGATAATGGACGATTTGGACTGCACGGTGGAGGAAAAGCTGAAAGGTGTTGTTTCACTGCTCCGAGATGAGGCTTATCAGTGGTGGCTCACTGTCAGACAAGGTACCCCTGCAGATCGAGTGGATTGGGAGTACTTCAAGGCTAAGTTTGAAGGGAAATACGTTGGAGCTAGTTACTTAGACTCGCAGAGAAAAGCGTTTCTAAATTTGGTACAAGGGAGTAAGTCGGTAGCGGAGTATGAAGTGGAATTTCTACGATTAAGTCAGTATGCTAAGGGGATCTTGGCCACTGATTACGAGAGGTGTGTCCGATTCGAAGATGGATTGCGAGATGAGCTGCGGGTGCTACTTGCTCCGCAGAGAGAAAGGGATTTTGCTATTCTAGTGGAGAAGGCTCAGATCACTGAGGAAGTTAAGAGGACTGTGAGACAGAACCGAGATAAGGTTAGGAACTGGAACAAGAGAAGTTTTGGACCGTCGAAGTCATCTGGAGATTTTCAGAAAAGACCAAGGATTGAGAGTTCTGTACGTGCATCTGTACCAGTTGCTGAGAATCGGAGTCGTTTATGTGCCCAGTGTGGGAGAGCTCATGCAGGAGAATGTTGGGGAAATAGTAAGAAATGTTTCCGGTGTGGGTCTAAGGCTCATTTGGTTAAAAAATGTCCTCAAGTGATGGATAGGGCTCGAGGCCAAGGTTTTGTGTAGCCTGGCAGAGGTGGTCAGCAAGTGACAAGGAGTCGTGGTCCGAACCATGGAGGAAATGGTTCCGGCCGAAGTCGTGGAACACCAAGCGGAGGTGCTGAAGGTTCAGATGCGAGGCAACCAAGGTTGGCTTAGGCAATCAGTCGTAGCGAGGAGGAAGTTGGGCCAGATAGGATCGGGTATGTTCCCTAATCCTGGAATTCCTTTATTTCCTTGATTGTTATAGAGCTAGTTCGTTCTTGTACTGCTAGTGAAGTGTATGGAACCTTGAATGCGAATCTTGAGATGGTATCTAGGGAAATGTGTTAGTTTTATTAAGATCAGAGTGCGCAGCCATAGCGTAGTGTGATGAGTTAGGATGCACGATTGTTCGATAGTAAGTTATTTTGAGGACGAAATTATTTTTAAGGAGGGTAGAACTGTAATATCCTAGATTTAGGGGTTATGCATTTAGTGCATAATTCAAGTGTTAGTAGGCTTAGTGTGTGATTGGATGTGTTTTAGGGGTTTTGAGAACCCTAGGATGTAGGAGAAGGCTTTAGGAAATTATTGAATTTTAAGTGAAAGAGGGGAAGCTAGGCTAAGGAGGCCTTAAGGGGATTTGTAAGGGATTTATGACATAAGAAATGCCTTGGTAAAGTGGCTTGAAGGCGCCACTTAGGGCCTTGGTGAATGACGCCATGTGTAGTGGGCAAGGGCCTTGGTTCGAGTTGCAAAGGAAGCAAGTGGGAGCATTTTTATTTTGCGTCAAGGTGGAGAGGAGTGTTGGACGTCATTGGACTTTGAAAAAGATGAGGATAAGCTTGGTTTTCTTTTTTTTCGGCTAAAAGAGTAAGATAAATGTGGATTTATTTTATTTATTTCGAATGTGTGATAAGGAGATAAAATAGGGGAGAAATGAGGGATATGATTAGTAAAGATAAAGTGGCCGGCCAAGGGACTCTTTGGTTGGTAAAATTCGGTCATGAAGGGGGGCATAAGTGCCGAATTCTAGTTAGTAAGGGTGTTTATCTTGCTACCGAAATTTTGAGTGAATTCTCTCTTTTTCTTCCTTTTTCATTTGAAGCCGAATTCTCCCTTGTCACCATTGCCAAAATTCTTCAAACTCTTCTACTTTCTCTATTTGCTCTTAGCGGAATCTATATCTCTGTTCCAAGCTCCTTCATTTATTTTGGTGTTAGCCGAATATCCCATCATCATTTGAAGCCATAGCCGAATCTCAAAAGGGGGTCTTATTCTCTTTTCTTTGCTCAAAGCTTTGAAGCCGAAACCTTGATCTAGTTTATTTATGGCCGAATCCTCTAAGCATTAAACTCCCTCCACTTTTGTGTTTTCTTTCCTCACCATTAAAGTGCCGAAATCTTCTCTTTGGGATCTAGAAGCCGATTCTCTGTGGATGCCTGTATAGTGGTAAGTTTTTCTGTCTTAAGCAATCGATTTGGGTTCTTTTCTTTAGTTGCCGAATTTAGGCCTTGGTTGATGGATGGCCGAATGGCGTAGTGCCATGATAAGTGTTTCTTTTGTGTAGTGCCAACATTAAGAAGCATTAAAGGAGGTACTTGGTTTCAATTCCTCAAGGTAAGCAGTTATAGCATTCGGCCATAGGCCACTTCCATGAGTTTTGGATGTTAGCCGATTCTAACATGTGCCAAATAGGGATTTCGACAGTTTCAAGAGCAAGGAGTGGTGATTCGGGATTTAGACGAGCAAGGTAAGGAAGTGTTGACTTTCGGCTATAGGCCATATTTTGGGTTTAAGTGTGACCAATTTTGTCTATAATGGTTTAGGGGCAGATCGACAGTGGTTAAGAGGAGCTTCCGGGATTTCTATTCGTTTTGGTAAGATTATTCGATAAGTTCTAGGATTTATTATGTTAGACTATACCGTTATCGATTAACCAGTTGTTCTAATTAAGTGTTCTACGATGGACGTGGATACCAGTCAAGGAGGACAAGGGGTAGTCCCTATCCCTAAGTTTAAGAGGAGAGCAGTCTCTGCAGTGCGGGATTGGCATCCGGGGTGTGGGCCAGCGTCAGAACAGGAAAGTAGGCAGATAGCCGTAGTGTCGCTTAGTGATAGCATCGGGATCGAGAGTGTAGTACTTCAAGTGATCAGGTGTGTGATTAACCCACCGTTTTCCTGGTTTATGTTATATCTGTATGTGTTATGTGTATGTGCTAATAAGTGCAGTGACAATTATGAAATGGATACCCTTAAGGGGTATGCCGATAATCAGGTTAGTACCAATATCTGAATGTGATGTGGTTATTAATGTGAATATGTGACTGAATACTTGGATGACATGTGCATGCATTATTTATCGTAGCATTATTATATGTTGCATGTGCATGGGATGGGAAATGAATATGAAAGAAGGACAGGGTGTACTTCGAGTACGTGGTTTAGTGATGGCTACGAGCCTCACGTGGCATGATGGGTGGCTCTATGCCTCATCGTGGTTGATACCAGCTATGTGCTATATCGTGGTTTGATGAGTAGCTATGTGCCTCATCGTAATTTTGATGTTAGCTACGAGCTACATCGTGGATTGGCGCTAACTGAGGTCGTGTTGTGGATTATTTGCGATTTAGTTCGCGTGGACGGTATAAATTGCCAAATTGGTGTGTAGAGGTTGGAGGGCGATTTAGTAATCCCCTGATGTGTGGTAGCTGGGTACGGGGGTGTGTAGAGGATGGACCCTAGGCTGGGTTGGGTGCATTTTGCATAAACTTATTATCTGACATGTGGATTAATGTGGAAATGGGCCAAGCCCAATATGTGATGTGGATTAATGTGAAAATGGGCCAAGCCCAATATGTGGACTCATGTGGTTAAATTGCCCTATTATATGATATGTGATGTGGATATGGATCAAGCCCAATAAGTGAAAACATGTGAATAAGTTGCATTGATATCTGATATGTGGGTTAATATATGGTTTGATATGTGGGTGGAATTCAGTGGACTAATTACACACTGAGTCTGTTTGACTCACCCAAATTTTTACCAACATCGCAGGTGATGCATAAAGCTTGGATCGGGTTGGAGCGGATATGAAGGTGGCCATGCAGAGGACATTTTATTTCATGAAGTGTATTATTAAGTACCTTGATTAATTATTTATTGTAATAAGGGCCTCCTAAAGTATTTAAGGATTTTTACTATGTTTTAAGTTGGATTGACATTTAAACTATTATTTACAAATGTGTTTATTTTGGGCAACTTATATCTCAAAAGTATATTTTAAAGTTTAAACCCGAATAATCTATAACATCAAGTTTTACTTAGAATTTTAATTATGAAGTGCTTCACCAACGACAACAAATTTTTTTTTATGTTTCTATACTTAAGTCAAAAATCTTTTCAAATGTTTTCCGCAGTGGCATTCTGAATTCGGCCGTGGCTTGTGGGCCGGGTTTGGGGTGTTACACTTTGTTTATGACGTCATCACTTCACTATGGTCACATGGACAAGGCACACGCCCGTGTCTTTAGACTGTGTGTCAAATTACATTCCAAATTTTTAGTGCAGACTTCACACGGCCTGGGCACACGCCCATTTGTCTACCCGTGTGGACGTTAAAAGGCTATATTCCAAGTCAAATGCCACCATACATAGCAACCATACTTATACCAATTAACCTCAACATAACTCATGACCCTAAGGCACTTCCAAAACTCACTTCAAAGCTCCACACAAGCAAAAACTTTATAATTTCATCATCATTGAATATAAATAAACTTGTCCTGTATTGGCCCAATTCCAATGACCATTTACAAAATGTCTTTGATAACATAAATAGCCAACACTTTGGCTATCAATATGACATAACAAAATACCCAAGTCCTATAAATGCCATACTCAAAATAAGTCTTTGTTATACCAAAGAGATGTCGATAGTGTGATTTCCAAACTCCGACGTCTCACAATCCTCGAGTTATCTTAGCAATGCTACAAGGAAAAGGGAAATGAGAGGGGTAAGCATAAAGCTTAGTAAGTTTGCATGAAAATAAATAGAAACAATAAGCTCATAATGACATCAATTCATGGCATTAGATAACTATTCAAAGTCTTAAACACTTTGCCATAACTTACTCGTACTTGTTCTTATCTAGCACATACCATGCCACATATGGTAAACATTTCTCGTGAATTACTCACGGGTACCTGTGTTCACTCAATCACATAGCTTTAGTACTAATCTCATTTCTGTCTCTAAGCTTATCTATTTCATCCACTAAATCACTAGGGATATTCAAAGACACATATTCATTGTCATTAACATAAACACGAAGCCAATGCCACATCCTAGATGTGGTCTTACGTGGGGTCATCTCTGAGTGCCGATGCCATTTCCCTGATATGGTCTTATACGGGATCTCAATTCGGTGCCGAGGCCATATCCCAGACATGGTCTTACACGGGACCTTATCCATTTCATGACTCGATAATGGTATTCTCACATTTATTATAGTCCAACCGGCACTTCAACATCTCAACTTTTATCATCTTTCTCATTCACTACCATTACTCAATTTCATAGAATATCATGTATCATTACAATATCAAACATACTAGCATAAATGTTGAACTTATCACATTCAAACTTACCTCAATTTCAAAATAGGCTAGATTGTCAATCTAGTCCGATACTTTGTTCTTTCCCGGTCGAGGTAAATTCTTGGTTCTTCTTGATCTATAATAGCAAATTATCTCTTTTAATTATCACATTAACAAATGCATTCAAGAACCATGCTTTGGCAAAATTACTATTTTGCCATTAGACTTTTGCAAAATGAGCATTTTACCCTTAGGCTCGGAAATCAATTCTAATCAAATTTCTCTCTTTAACGAGCCTAGGTGAACATTTATTTCTCTTATGGCTACCATCAAAACTCAACATTTCACACATTTACTACATATTTTGCAACCTTTACAAAAAGGTCCTTTTAGGTGTTTCCATAGGAATACCTTTCTCAAAAGTTGTTTATTAAACATCTAAGACTCATTTTCTCCCATAAAAATGCAGCAAACAACTTAAAAGCTCACATGCTAAAACTCTAAACTTTTCACCATATTGCAAGATAGTACCCTCTTTAGAAAGCTTAAGCTTTAGGGGTTCCAAAAAGTACAGCTATTATCAAGAAAAAACTGTTAAAATCACTTACTTGTAGGGAGAAGAGTTTGCTAAAATTTTTGAGCTTTGAAACCCCTATTTTGCTTGTGTTTTTTGGTGGAAGAAGATGAGTAAAGAGAAGGATATAATCTTTTCTTTATTTTAATATAAAACAATCAATTTAGTCACCAAACCTTTACCAACATTGACCAATTTTGACTCCCTTGTCCCCTATGGCCGGCCAACCATGATTTAAGGGGCTAATTGCCCTTTAAAGTCCTCCAATTAATATTCTATGGCTATTAGACACCTTTAGCTTATAAAATAGAACTTTTGCACTTTTTGCGATTTAGTTTCTTTTTGCGATTAAGCATGAAATAACTAAAATTAAAGCACTTAAATTTTCATGCACTTATATAATCCTGCTCTAACTCATAAAATCACATAAAAATAATTTTCTCCAATCTTAGATTAGTGATTCTGAAACCACTGTTCCAACTAGCCCCTAAATCGGGATGTTACAATTCTCCCCCATTAAGGATTTTCATCCACGAAAATCTTACCGATAAAAAGGTTGGGATATTTGTTTCTTATGGTCTCTTCGGGCTCCCAAGTAGCCTATTCTATTCCATGTATTTGCCATAGCACTTTAACAAGGGCTATACCTTCGCTTCTCAGCTGTATGACCTCTCGTGCCAAAATCTTAACCGACTCTTCGTCATAAGTCAAGTCTGGTTGGATTTCTACCTCTGTTGGTACTATCACATGTGAAGGGTCTGAACGGTATCGGCGTAACATGGCCATGTGGAAGACATCGTGAATCTTTTTAAGCTCATGTGGCAAGTCCAAACGATAGGCTACCGGTCCTATCCTATTGGTAACTTCATAAGGTCCGATAATACGCGGACTCAATTTGCCTTTCCGGCCAAATCTAAGGACTTTTCTCCATGGTGATACTTTTAGAAACACTTTATCACCTACTTGGAACTCAATCTCTTTCCTCTTCAAATCTGAATAGGACTTTTGTCTATCTAAGGCCGCTTTTAGACATTCACGCATCACCTTTACTTTCTCTTCAGTTTCCTTGACCAAATCGACCCCATGAATCTGATTCTCTCTGAGTTCTGACCAATACAAGGGCGTTCGGCACTTACGACTGTACAATGCCTCGTAAGGCTCCATTTTCAAACTTGACTGAAAACTATTGTTGTAGGCGAATTCCACCAACGGTAAGTATTTTTCCCAATTACCTTGGAATTCCAAAATGCAACATCGAAGCATGTCTTCAAGTATCTGTATCACTCTCTCCGACTGCCTGTTGGTTTGTGGATGGAAAGTTGTACTAAAACTCAATTTTGTGCCTAAAGCCTCTTGCAACGTTTTCCAAAACCATGACGTGAATCTCTGATCTCTATCCAAAATTCTACGAAGTCTTACTATCTCTAACACATATAAATCCGCTAACTTATCAACATAATAATTAACTCGTACTGGTATGAAATGGGCTAACTTCGTAAGTCTATCAACTATAACCTACACAACATCTTTCTTCCTCGGTGACAACGGTAAACCCGTCACGAAGTCCATAGTGATACAGTCCCATTTCCACTTGGGAACCATAATAGGCTGAAGTAGACCCGAAGGTACTTGGTGTTCAGCTTTCACTTGTTGACAAATTAGGCATTTCTACACAAACTCCGAGATGTCTTTCTTCATACTCGGCCACCAATACCATTTCCTCAAGTCGTTATACATCTTCGTGCTACCTGGATGTATAGACAAACATCCACTATGTTCTTCATGAAAAATCTATTGGATAAACTCATCATTTCTGGGCACACAGACCCTATCTCAACACCCATCAGGACTTATCCGAAAGTCCGACTCAGTATTTGACTCCCATAGAACCCTTTTGGCTTGTAAGTCACTGTCACCTTTCTGAGCTTCACAAATCTCTTGGAGAAACAATGGTCTAGCCCTCAACTCGGCTAGAATAGAACCATTATCTACTAAACCCATCTGTGTGTTCATGGCTCTCAGCGCAAACAAAGATTTTATGCTTAAAGCATTGACGACCACGTTCGCCTTTCCCGGATGATAGTCAATCACTAGCTCATAATCCTTGATCAGCTCTAACCATCTTCGTTGCCTCAAATTCAATTCCTTTTGAGTCAATAAGTATTTTAGGCTTTTGTGGTCGGTGAATATCTGACATCTTTCACCATATAAATGGTGTCTCCATATCTTTAATTCAAACACAATGACAACCAACTCTAAATCATGGACCGGGTAATTCTTCTCGTGCGGCTTTAATTGTCTAGAGGCATATGCAATCACCTTGCCCTTTTGCATAAGTACACAACCCAATCCATTCATGGATGCATCACTGTAGACCACAAATTCTCTTCCCGGCTCAAGTTGCACCAAAACAGGAGCCTCAGTCAACAACGCCTTTAGTTTCTCAAAACTCTATTGGCATATTTCTATCCAATCAAACTTCACATCTTTTTGCAATAGTCTCGTCATCGGAGTAGCTATCATAGAGAGCCCCTTGACAAAACGACTATAATAACCGGCTAGGCCTAAAAAACTCCTCACTTCAGTTACACTCGTTGACGGTTTCCATTCAACAATTGTTGAAATCTTACTCGGGTCAGTTATAGTTCCATCTCTCAAGATAATGTGCCCCAAAAATCCAACTTCCTTAAGCCAAAATTCACTTTTACTGAACTTGGCATATAATTGTTTATCTCTCAGAATTTGCAGAACCTTTCTCAAATGCTCGACATGTTTGTTCTCATCTCGAGAGTAGATCAATGTATCATCAATGAAGACCACGACAAATTTATCCAAATATGGTCGAAAAATGCGATTCATCAAGTCCATGAAAACGACTGGGGCATTTGTTAAACCAAAACGCATGACCAAAAATTCATAGTGGCCATACCTAGTCCTAAATGCGGTTTTCGGCACATCTGAGTCCTTGACTTTCAACTGATAATATCTAGACCTCAAGTCTATTTTGGAGAATACCGTGGCTCCCTTCAATTGATCAAACAAATCATCGATTCTTGGCAACGGGTACTCGTTCTTCACAGTTACCTTATTAAGTTGCCGATAATTAATGCATAACCTCATAGAACCATCTTTCTTCTTCACAAATAATACGAGGGCACCCCACGGAGAAAAACTCGGTCTTGTGAAGCCTTTATCCGTTAGTGCTTGCAACTGTGCTTTCAATTCTTTTAGCTCGATTGGAGTTATTCTATATGGAGCAATAAAAATGGGGGCAGTACCCGGAGCTAACTCAATCCCAAATTCAATCTCTCTAATAGGAGGTAACCCTGGAAATTCCTTCGGGAAAATATCTGGATACTCGCATAGTATGGGTACCAACTCAATTCTCAACTCAGTTTCTTTAGCATTCATCACAAAGGCAAGGTAAGCTTCGTACCCCTTTCTTAAATACTTTTGAGTCAACAAGGATGATATCACTACTAATGACCTGTCTTGCTTATCTGGCTCAACACGAATAAGATCCCCACTTTAACAGTTTAATTCAATAAACTTCTTTCCACAATTTACAATCACATCATGAGTAACTAACCAATCCATCCCAAAGATGACATCAAACTCATCAAACGATAGTAACATGAGATTAGCAGGAAAACAATGACCTCTAATCATCAAAAGGAAACCTTTGCATATTCTATCAACCAATACACATTTGCCTAGGGGATTCGACACTCTTATCACAAATTCAGTAGACTTTATAGGCATGCTCATGCTAGAGATTAATTTCATGCAGATATACGAGTGGGTAGACCCTGGATCAATTAAAGCTACAACATGAATATCATAGAGAGAAAATGTACATGTGATCACGTCGGGGGAGGACACCTCTTCACGAGTGTAACACCCCTTACCCGAAACCTTTGCCGGAGTCGAGTATGTGGCATTACTAGACTTGACTACTAGTTTGGGGCATAAAAATTTAAAGCTGTCCAACTGCGTCAGGCTGACTAAATTGACCATAACTCGAGTTACAAAACTCAAAATTTAGATCCATAAATTTTCCTTGAAACTAGACTCATATAAGTTTTTACCATAATTTTTTCCAGAATTTTTCATGTGTCCAATTAGTACAGTTTATTCATCAAAGTTACCCCTATTTCACTGTTTGATAATTCTGACCTATCTTTACAAAAACTCATTTATCTCATTGCACAAAATTTAAATAATGTTCTTGTTTATTCCAATCCAAAATAGACTCATTAAGGATTCTAAACATATAAACTATGCTCCATAATTATTTTTGTACAATTTTTAACAATTTTTCCAAGACAAAACAGGGACTCACGAATTCATTCAGGACAAGTCTCACTAAAACTTAAATATCTCATAATATATAACTTCTTTGCCTAACTTGTTTCTTTCATATCAAAATAGACATAATAAACTTTAATTCTATATCTTATTCACTTTCTAATTCAATTTCTCCTATTTTTGGTGATTTTTCAAAATCACATCACTGCTGCAACTAAAAACTGTTTCATAACAAAAATATGATTAACTAGTTTATAACTTCCTTACTCAATTTATTTAAACTCTATACCTTAACCATACATATATATATGTATACCAAAAACAAATCCCATATATAATTTAGGCCATGATCAAATTTAAAACATCCATTTACATACAAGCAAGTTATAAAATTCAAACATAGAAACGATACATAACCAAAGGAAATAGCCATTTTCGCATGGCTATATTCATGTACAAGATCAAACATTATATGTTTCGAAAACTTCATCTAGCCTATACATGCCTTTTTTAGTCATAGCCAAAATTTAAAAATACCAAAAGAAGACGATAGTGTGGTTGACTTTCTTGAAGATCCTTCTCGAGTCCGTAACGTAACTAAAATCTATAAACAAAGGAGAACATTTCACACAAATAAGCTTACTAGCTTAGTAAGTCCTAAACTCATGATAATAAAACATTCAAATATTAGCGAAATTAAAACATTCAATTTATAGCATTTCACATAAGCACTTAAGTATATTACTTATACAAGGCCGAATACTAATAATTCATTAACCCAAGTAAATCAGAAATCATTTCCTTCGACCTACATTTCTTTAAATTTCCTATAAGTATATCACATGGAAATTTCCTTTATTCTTAACATTTATACTTGAAAACCAAATTTCCATAATAGCACATTTACTCTCAATTTCAATCATGTGATACTCACACACATGCATTTTAACCTCAACATACATAACGTAGTTCTCATAGAATTAGCTTGACCCAAGAAATGTCAATATAACATACCTTACATACTTACCTGAGCCATTGACTAAATAAATTAGCTTTAATTTGCCTTGAACAAATATTCGGTTTCTCTTTTGCAAAACACATCACCGGCTTCAAGCCTGCTAGGCGCAAAGGCCCGATAAGTAGCACCGACACAAGGCCTGCTAGGCGTAAAAGCCCGATAAGTAACACCGGCACAAAGCCTGCTAGGCGTAAAAGCCCGATAAGTAACACCGGCAAGCCTGCTAGGCGTAAAAGCCCGAAGCAAATCAATGTAATCAAACATTCTCCACACACTCTTCATAACTATTATATACATATGTCTAATTCAATTGGGCTCGTTCACATTAAACCAATAAAATCACTATATCATTATGCAATCCAACAATTTATTTCACATAACCAACTTTAATCATCAACCTACTATGCCTCTATACATTCGGCCATAATATAAATAGGTACAAAAAATTCAGCAATTCATACTATTGTATATAATCATAATTAAATCGTTAACATATTTTAACTAAAGGACTTACCTCGGTTGTTGATAGTCCGTGTAAATCGGCTATTCAAGAACCTTTGTTTTGCCTCGATCTAGTTCTTTCTCTTTTTGTTCCCGATCTAAGAAATGTCAAATAAGTTTTATTTACATTCATTCCATCCATTTGCTCAACAAAACAAAATGAACATAGCTTAATTTAAGAAAAACTAGGAACCGAATTTCCTACTTCATTTATTTAATTTTAAAACAATAATCACACAAAAATTTAAACATTCAACTTAATCAATTTAACTCACAATGCACCGCAATACTAATTGCAACCAATTGGGATTTCTCCTCAATGGCCGAATGATCATTAGGTCCCTAGAATTCTCTAAAATTCTTCCTTCTATCGTTTTACCCCTTTCTCTAATTTACTTCAAGCAATTGACTCTTATACTTAGCTCACCCAATAACTATATCTAAGTATAACTAATCATCCATGGCCAATTACACTATACATGTATGACTGAACATCAAAACAAGAGAAAAGAGTTCATGAATGGTGGTCTCACATTCGGCCGAATATAAGGGCATTCCCATGCCTAAATTTAAAACAATTTTCTTACAAGCTCAAGCTACTTCTTCTCATATTATCTAAGTTTATTAACAAACCAAATCATAAATCATCACCATGGCCGAACTTCATCATGCCTAACATTATCAATTTCTATTTGTTTTCAATGGTGATCTAAGAAATCAACCAATTTCAAAGATGGATTGTTAAGTTAAAGTTCAAAATCTCACCTTGCTTAACACATGCAACCGGCCGAATGAAGAAGAGAAATTTTCTTCTCTTCTTGAAGATGGTTTCGGGTGGAAGATGAATGAAGGAAGAGAATTGAAAATAATTTCCTTTTTGTTTAAATCTATTAACACATTATTTTAGCATGCTTTTAATATAATAATACTTAAATTATAATATACTTAGAAAACATAATATTCTTGGCATGCTTATAATTTAATAATACTTAAGAAAAATATTATACTAAGACAATAGATTATTCATTGCATGCTTACCGTCCACCATATTAAATATGGGGAATTTGACATGCAAATCCCTATGTTTAATAAACAAGTCACTTAGCTCTTTTTAATTCATGCTCACTACATTGGTTTTCTTAGCAATTTAATCCTTTTTAGCCAATAAATACTCAAACGTTTAAATTCTTTTACGAAACTTTCACATACATAAATTCACCTATAATAGACACAAGATATAATATTAAAAATATTTATCGGGTTCGGATTCGTGGTCCCGAAACCACCGTTCCGATTAGGGTCAATATTGGTCTGTTACAACGAGCACGAATGGCATAAGTTCTCAACAGTGCTCTACCTTGAACTCCTACAGTCTGCTATCTAGATGAATTCTTGCTACTCATCTCATTTCCCGGGTTTTTCTGTGGTCTTCCCCTAGCTATACTTCTCGGTCTAGTATTCTGTGACTTCTCTTTCTCACCCACCTCGGGGCAATCTCTGATAAAATGATCTAGATACCCACACCTGAAACAAGCCTTCTCGTTTGCTCGGCACTCACAAGAATGACGTCTGCCACACTGCGGGCATTTCGGTCTACTCGGTCGGGCATTGCCAACACTAGCAATCGAAATAGTCTGAGCCTTAGACCTCGAGAACTATTTGCCCTGACTTCGGTTTGAAAACCCAACTGAAGTGGCTGACCGAGTAGCAAAATCCCTTGATTTCTTAGATTAGAATTGGTATGACTTACTCAGTCGCCTCTTTCTCGAGTCACTGGACTCAATCTCGGCTCTGTTTTTCTCTTTAGCCAACTCTTCAGCCTTACAGGCTCTATCTACCAACATCACAAATTCTTTTGGTTCGAGAACTCCGACATATAAACGGATATCCTCATTTAACCCGTCCTCGAACCTTTTGCACATGATAGCATCTGTTGATATGCACTCCCAGGCGTATTTGCTGAGCCTTACAAACTCAAGTTCGTATTCACTCACCGTCATTCAGTCTTACTTTAATTCCAAAAACTCCTTTCTTTTATGGTCGATGAACCTTTGGCTAATGTACTTCTTCCGAAATTCCTCTTGGAAGAATTTCCAGTTAACTCTCTCCCTTGGTACCACTGACACAAGGGTGTTCCACCACTGATAGGCGGAATCTCTTAAGAGTGATACTACACACTTCATGCACTCTTCAGGCGTGCATGACAACTCATCGAATACCCTGATGCTATTCTCAAGCCAAAATTTCGCCCTCTCCGGATCATCATCCTTACTAGTCTGAAATTCCTCGGCCCCTTTTTTCCAGATCTTATCAACTGGAGATCTTTTTCTTCTCACTACCTCAACCACTTGAGGAGCTACAAGAACGGGCTGAGGAATAGGTGGGGGTGGAGGGGGTTGAGCGTTAGGATTCGCTCGAATGTACTCGGTGTACCAATTACTCATCATATGGAGAAAGGCTTCTCGAGCCTCTTCTCCCTGACCCATAGTCTCGGGTCTACTCTCTACTGGCGCAATCCCTTGTGTGGGAGCCGACGCATTACTTGCAGCATCATCGGCTGTAGCTCAGTAAGGAATAGGATCCATTTACTATATAAAAACACAATTCAAATCATCAGGAGTCGTCACACTATCATTACACAATTACTTACGTATGACATGTATAGCTAGACTCATACTCACGCTATCTTAGTCCGAGAATCGACTAAACTGTAGCTGTGATACCACTAAATGTTACACCCCTTACTCGTATTCCACTCCGAAATTGGGTACGAGGCATTACCAAACTTAACTTACTTGTACATACAACTTTGGGCCTTAAAAATCCATCCCCAACTTAAAACTTCTCATTCAAATGCATAACATCCTTATCATGGGCCTATGAGGCCTTAAACATACATTTGGAAGGTCTCGAAATTAAACCAAAAACTTTTACGCACTTAGAAAAATTTTACCTAAACAGGGGCCACACATCCGTGTGAAATGGAACACGACCGTGTGGGCAGGCCATGTGGTCACACATGCCCATATTCCTAACCCGTGTGGTATTTAATTTCTAATTCAAACCTACAGGGATTTTCACACGGTCGGACACACGCCCGTGCCACAGACCCGTGTCCTTTACACGGCCTCGACACGCCCGTGTCTTAGCTCGTGTGCCAAAACCATGGCATTCTGTGTATGACATCATCACTTCACTATGGTCACACGGCCAAGGCACACGCCTATGTCCTTAGACTGTGTGTCGAATTAAATTCCAAATTTTAAGTGCAGACTTCACACAGCCTGGGCACACGCCCATGTGTCTACCCATGTGGACATTAAATATATTCCAAGCCAAATGCCACCCTGCATAGCAACCATACTTATACCAATTCATTTCAACATAACTCATGACCTTAAGGCACTTCCAAAACTCACTTCAAAGCATCCACACAAGAAAAAACTTCATAATTTCATCATCATTGAATATAAATAAACTTGTCCTGTATTGGCCCAATTCCAATGACCATTTACAAAATGTCTTTGATAACATAAATAGCCAACACTTTGGATATCAATATGACATAACAAAATACCCAAGTCCTATACATGCCATACTCAAAATAAGTATAACTTTGTTATACCAAAGAGATGCCGATAGTGTGATTTCCAAACTCCAACATCCCATGATCCTCGAGTTATCATGGCAATACTATAAGAAAAAAGGAAATGAGAGGGGTAAGCATAAAGCTTAGTAAGTTTGCATGGAAATAAATAACAAAAATAAGCTCATAATGACATCAATTCATGGCATTAGATAACTACTCAAAGTCTTAAGCACTTTGCCATAACTTACTCGTACTTGTTCTTATCTAGCACATACCATGCCACATATCCTAGACATTTCTCGTGAATTACTCACGGGTACCTGTATTCACTCAATCACGTAGATTTAGTACTAACCTCATTTCTGTCTCTAAGCTTATCTATTTCATCCACTAAATCACTAGGGATATTCAAAGATGCATATTCATCATCATTAACATAAACACGAAGCCAATGCCACATCCCAGATGTGGTCTTACATGGGGTTATCTCTAAGTGCCGATGTCATTTCCCCAATATGGTCTTATACGGAGTCTCACATTAAGTATCGATGCCTTATCTCGGCTATGGTCTTATACAATTCTCATATTAAATACCGAAGCCATATCCCAGATATGGTCTAATACGGGATCTCAATTCAGTACTGAGGCCTTGTCCCAGACATGGTCTTACACGAGACCTTATACATTTCATGACTCGAGGATACTATTTTCACATTTATTTTAGTCCAACCAGGACTTCAACATCTCAACTTTTATCATCTTTCTCATTCAACACCATTACTCAATTTCATATAATATCATGTATCATTACAATATCAAACATACTAGCATAAATGTTGAACTTATAACATTCAAACTTACCTCGATTTCAAAATAGGCTAGAATATCGATCTAGCCCGGTACTTTGTTCTTTCCCATGTCGAGGTAAATTCTTTGTTCTTCTTGATCTATAATAAAAAATTAGCTCATTTAATTATCACATTAATAAATGCATTCAAGAATCATGCTTTGGCAAAATTACTATTTTGCCCTTAGACTTTTGCAAAATAATCATTTTACCCCTAGGCTCGGAAATCAATTCTACTCAAAATTCTCTCTTTAACGAGCCTAGGTGAATATTTATTTCTCTTATGACTACCATCAAAACTCAACATTTCACACATTTACTACATATTTTACAACATTTACAAAAAGGTCCTTTTAGGTGTTTTCGTGGTAACACCTTTCTCAAAAGTTGTTTATTAAATATCTAAGACTCATTTTCTCCCATAAAAATGCAGCAAACAACTTAAAAGCTCACATGGCAAAATTCTAAACTTTTCACCATATTGCAAGATAGTCCCCTCTTTAGAAAGCTTAAGCTTTAGGGGTTCCAAAAGTACAACTATGATCAAGAAAAAACTATTAAAATCACTTACTTGTAGGAAGAAGAGTTTGCTGAAATTTTTGAGCTTTAAAACCTCTATTTTGCTTGAGTTTTTCGGTGGAAGAAGATGAGTAAAGAGAAAGATATCATCTTTTCTTTATTTTAATATAAAACAATCAATTTAGTCACCAAACCTTTACCAACATTGACCAATTTTGACTCCCTTGTCCCCTATGGCCGGCCAACCATGATTTTAGGGGCTACTTTCCCTTTAAAGACCTCCAATTAATATTCTATAGCTATTAGACACCTTTAGCTTATAAAATAGAACTTTCGCACTTTTTGCTATTTAGTCTTTTTTCGCGATTAAGCATGAAATCGCTAAAATTAAAGCACCTAAATTTTCATGCAGTTATATAATCATGCTCTAACTCATAAAATAACATAAAAATAATTTTCTCCGATCTCAGATTAGTGATTCCAAAATCACTATTCCGACTAGCCCCTAAATCGGGCTGTTACAAAGAATGCTAATGAGAACAGTATGAGACATATTTGAACTAAAAAATAAAGATTTCAAAATTATTGTCTTTGTATTAAGCAAATATTTTTCATTTCAGCAACATATCAATAATTCAGTATGATGCATACGTCTTATATTAAAACCTAAAAAAATTTGTTGCTACGATCGTTCGCACACCAATCAACCATGTCTCCTTAGGGTCCATGATTAACTAGGAAAAACATGGATTACATCCAACCAGTTCGTGAATCTTAATTCTCAAGACTCCGTATGAACTAACGACCATTTAACGTTTGGCCATCATCTCTAGCTTAAATATCGTTTATTGGGAAATTATTTAATAAGATATGATTTTGAGTGTGTAACCATTGACTCAACACCCATTGTGAACATGCTTTCTGTAACACCCCCAACCCGGTCAATACGCCATGACCGAATCTGGCATGCCACAGAAGAAAACGTTTTGAAGAAAATCGAGTTAACAATTCAATTTCAGTGAAAAACTCTTTGTTGTTCCATGTTTGTAGAAATCAGGTGTATAATAAGTTAAAAACTGATAATTCACTTTGAAATTTCGTAAATAAATCTTTAAAACATATTTGCAAATCCATAGATTAGAAAACCTTTTATAATTTTAAAAGAAACCAAAGCGATTAGTTTGAAAACCGTTTCTAATTGAATATGGAAAACTTAAGTTTGGAAACCGTTTGAGTTGTCGAAAACAATTAAGTTGTCATTTATTATCAAGTAGTTTATAATACCCGATGGTAAAGTTTTAAAAACCTTTGCGTCTTGTAGTTTAGAAAACCTTACGCTTATATTATTAAGTTAACCAAGTAATTCAATTAACCATATTCAGAATATCAAATCCAAAGCATATAATAATTCAAAACATAATTTAAAAGGCCTTATTACAAATCCAAATAAAAATGAAAACCGAATTTAAATAAAATAAAGTACCCAAACCAAAGTCCGTGTAAAACTGAATTTATTTAATGCATGGCCACCTCGAGTCCATCCGGCTCCTCATCCGCGATCTATGAATCACCTGAAAAGATAAGGGAGAAGGTGAGTCACCAAGACTCAGTGCATAATCCCTCTCCCGGTTAATGCAACATGCTTACACAAATCATAACCAAGCAATATATATATAATGCACCCAAACCTAGCCATCCATAACTCCATTTCTACCCCGTGTGGTACCAAACCACTGGTGGTGCCAAACCACTGGTGTCCCAAAGACACGATATCCAATAATGTGGTGCCAAACCACTGGTGACCCAAAGTCACGAATAATCAAGTTGTGGGGCCAACCCACGTGTGATACCAAATCACTGGCGACGATCCCAATACATCAAAAGTGGGGCCAACCCACGGTGGTACTAAGCCACTGGGACGAGTCGTTATGAGGTGCCAAACCTCTGGTGTCCCAAAGACACGAAATATCAACGATCCAAGTGTGGGGCCAACCCACGTGTGATACCAAATCACTGGCGACGATCCCAATATATCGAAAGTGGGGCCAACCCACGGTGGTACTAAGCCACTGAGACGAGTCGCTATGAGGTGCCAAACCTCTGGTGTCCCAAAGACACGAAATAATCTGTGGTACCAAACCACTGGAGGTGCCAAACCTCTGGTGTCCCAAGGACACGGATATCAAATCCTTCCCCCTCCTCTCATATCACCCATAACCATGCAATTATTATGCAAATCATGCCATCATGCTCTAATATGAACATATAACAAATATATCGTAGATCATGATATTAAACAACATATATCAACATCATATCGAAACGGACTTACCCGAATCCTTGCTCATAACCATCAAAGTATCATATCAAGATATCACAGTTTTCGGCTTTAATAACATGATTAGTATATTTATGTATATATATTACCGAGTTATAAAGTGTGTAAGATACACACCTGTCACTAACGCAAGCAATAAATCCCGAAGACCCGATCTACAGCACTTGATCTCCTTGTCCTACATTCGGCCAAACCACAAAACTATAAACAAGGCCATTCGGCCACACCAACACATCCCGAAGGGTTATCGTACGAAATACTAAATCTTACCTATTAACTTACCCAAAACGATTGTCAGAGAATTAAGACTTGAGTCGATTACTTCCAAAATCCCGAGGAGTCCCCTTCCAAAACCGATTGAAGAAAACCAAATGAAGACCTACCCTTGATGATATTTGGCCAAGACAAGTCAAGCAGGAAATAGGAAGTTTCGGCTATGGTTGATTTGTAACAACAAAAAGGATTCGGCTAGAGTGGAGAACGAGAAAGGAAAATAAAAGTGAAAATGAAATAGGAGAAGGAGGATTCGAAAATAAAAGAAAGAAGAAAATGGAAGGAGAAAATAAAATGAGGATGGATGTTTTTAACTTTGAGCAAAAGTGAAAGAAATGAGATTTGGGAAGGAGGAAGATTCGGCCAAGAGAAAGTAAAAAGGAAATGTGGTCTTGAGCAAATATCAAAAGAAAGAAAAGAGAGAGAGATGGGAGAAAGAGGTTCGGCCAAACACCTTGTTTGCCGAAAAAGAAAAGTGCACAAAGTGCTAAGTGTGGTTTCGGTATCAAAAGGAAAAATGAAAGAAAGATAATAGAATTTGGTTCCAACAAAAATGAGAGCTAACCCAAAAGCAAAATTGCACCTAATGCCTAAGGTACATTCGGCTAAGGAAGAAAATTTTGAAGAGGAAAAGAAGAAATGCCAAATGGTGCACAAAATGCTAAAATTGGCCAACCAATCCCCCCCAACTTCCTATCAACATTCGGCCAACCCCCCTAGACACCCATACCGTCCACATTCATGTCAAACTTTCTACACAAAACTTTCCATAGCATAACACCTTACATCATGCCTTATGTTCTCACATCAACCTTTAATCAAATGATTTCTTTCCCAAACATCAAGCTTTCCTAATCTATTATTCAACTTGCCATAAAAAGTTAAAGTCCAACTTACCGTATGAATAGTTTGACCGACATTTAATGTAAAGGTGCATAAAATAAAGTCTTCCAAAAGCAATCCATGCTACTCGAACCTCTTCCCTCAAGCAACCCTCCATGCGCCATAACCACCTTGCCACTAACTCCTCATGTGCTAGAATTTAACACTTAATTTAACTTAAGTGTCAGGTTCACCTACCTCACTTCACTAAATTCTTCAAACTAAAAACTATTCTAACTTCATAAATAAATCCAAACCTTCACAAGACTATGCTAAGCACACAAACAATCCTACCCGAGCTAACACAAGTAACAAGATGATACTCAAATTTTTCCTAAAACCCAATTAAACCCGAGAATTCATAAAAACCTCGAAACCTTCCAAATCCATTTAACTAATAAATCCAATTTGCAAAAACACCATTCTCTTATTCTTGAATATTTTAAACGCTCCTAAGCCCAAAGCCCAATCGGCCCAATCCTACTAAGCCCAATTTCGAGATGTTACAATTCTACCCTCCTAAAAAAATTTCGTCCTCGAAATTTCCAACCAACTACTAACACATTGCTCAAATCACACCAGTATGCTTTCGCTACGCACTCTGTCTTTAAAAACCACAATGTACTTTTTAACGTAAACTTGAATCCTTTTCCACACAACCAAACATCTAACCACAATAGCAAACCGATATCTACTACTTATACTAAAAATTTTCCTACATTCTATCATCACTTCCAACCATAACATACTTGACTTGAGGGTGAGGAAACACTCCCAAGCCTTATGCTCCTTAGACCCGCATCTCAAGCATGCTTCTAACCTCCTCCAGCATTTCTCCCAGATGACGCCTCTTGCAAAAATCACAAGCTGGATAGTTTGGTCGTGCCTTGACATGCTTTACAGAACGAGATTGTGACCCTAGAGAACCGTGATCTCTATTCTTCTTACAGTCCACAGACCCAACTCGAAGTGCTTCACCGATTCCTTTAACCTCCTCCAAAACTTCCTTAACTATCTAAGTCAGCTCATCAATCCCAACTCGATCATTAGACCCTGTCTCAGCCACTAGCGATGCTAACGGCTCCTTTTCGGAAATATGCCTCAGTGCCGAAGATCTAGCCCTAGCACCTCGGTTTTTACCACGTCCATGACGACCACGATCTCGAGTGCTCATGTCTAACATCTCGACTTATCTAATTTAAAAGTTTTATGCTTAGTCATCATTCCACTATCTTTAAAACACAGTTTTATGAATAATTCTTATTAAAGAGTTTTGTTTTCGCGAGTACATCCAACCTATAGTTTTGGGTCTCTAGAGTAATTCCTATTACTATTCAGTCATGCCATCATCATCATAATCATATCATCAAAAGCAACAGTTTGAGATACTTACCTGGGCGGATCGGTGCCGGAGACTCAGTACCATGCCTTTCAAATCATATAATTTTAAACAAAAACATTTTAAGACCATACTTTAAATCATTTTGGGCCTCGGGCCCATAGCCGAGCTTTTGAACTTAGCTCTGATACCAATTTCTAACACCCCAAACCCGGTCAATATGCCATGACCGAATCTGGCATGCCACAGAGGAAAACGTTTTGAAGAAAATCGAGTTAACAATTAAATTTTCGTGAAAAACTCTTTGTTGTTCCATGTTTGTAGAAATCAGGTGTATAATAAGTTAAAAACTGATAATTCACTTTGAAATTTTGTAAATAAATCTTTAAAACATATTTGCAAATCCATAGATTAGAAAACCTTTTATAATTTTAAAAGAAACCAGAGCGATTAGTTTGAAAACCGTTTCTAATTGAATATGGAAAACTTAAGTTTGGAAACAGTTTGAGTTGTCGAAAACAATTAAGTTGTCATTTATTATCAAGTAGTTTATAATACCCGATGGTAAAGTTTTGAAAACCTTTGCGTCTTGTAGTTTAGAAAACCTTACGCTCATATTATTAAGTTAACCAAGTAATTCAATTAACCATATTCAGAATATCAAATCCAAAGCATATAATAATTCAAAACATAATTTAAAAGGCTTTATTACAAATCCAAATAAAAATGAAAACCGAATTTAAATAAAATAAAGTACCCAAACCAAAGTCCATTTAAAACCAAATTTATTTAATGCCTGGCCACCTCAAGTCCACCCGGCTCCTCATCCGCGATCTATGAATCACCTGAAAAGATAAGGGAGAAGGTGAGTCACCAAGACTCAGTGCATAATCCCTCTCTCGGTTAATGCAACATGCTTACACAAATCATAACCAAGCAATATATATATAATGCACCCAAACCTAGCCATCCATAACTCCATTTCTACCCCATGTGGTACCAAACCACTGGTGGTGCCAAACCACTGGTGTCCCAAAGACACGATATCCAATAATGTGGTGCCAAACCACTGGTGACCCAAAGTCACGAATAATCAAGTTGTGGGGCCAACCCACGTGTGATACCAAATCACTGGCGACGATCCCAATACATCAAAAGTGGGGCCAACCCACGGCGGTACTAAGCCACTGGGACGAGTCGCTATGAGGTGCCAAACCTCTGGTGTCCCAAAGACACGAAATATCAACAATCCAAGTGTAGGGCCAACCTACGTGTGATACCAAATCACTGGCGACGATCCCAATATATCGAAAGTGGGGCCAACCCACGGTGGTACTAAGCCACTGGGACGAGTCGCTATGAGGTGCCAAACCTCTGGTGTCCCAAAGACACGAAATAATCTGTGGTACCAAACCACTGGAGGTGCCAAACCTCTGGTGTCCCAAAGACACGGATATCAAATCCTTCCCCCTCCTCTCATATCACCCATAACCATGCAATTATTATGCAAATCATGCCATCATGCTCTAATATGAACATATAACAAATATATCGTAGATCATGATATTAAACAACATATATCAACATCATATCGAAACGGACTTACCCGAATCCTTGCTCATAACCATCAAAGTATCATATCAAGATCTCACAGTTTTCGGCTTTAATAACATGATTAGTATATTTATGTATATATTACCGAGTTATAAAGTGTGTAAGATACACACCTGTCACTAACGCAAGCACTAAATCCCGAAGACCCGATCTACAGCACTCGATCTCCTTGTCCTACATTCGGCCAAACCACAAAACTATAAACAAGGCCATTCGGCCACACCAACACATCCCGAAGGGTTATCGTACGAAATACTAAATCTTACCTATTAACTTACCCAAAACGATTGTTAGAGAATTAAGACTTGAGTTGATTACTTCCAAAATCCCGAGGAGTCCCCTTCCAAAACCGATTGAAGAAAACCAAATGAAGACCTACCCTTGATGATATTTGGCCAAGACAAATCAAGAAGGAAATAGGAAGTTTCGGCTATGGTTGATTTGTAACAACAAAAAGGATTCGGCTAGAGTGGAGAAAGAGAAAGGAAAATAAAAGTGAAAATGAAATAGGAGAAGGAGGATTCGAAAATAAAAGAAAGAAGAAAATGGAAGGAGAAAATAAAATGAGGATGGATGTTTTTAACTTTGAGCAAAAGTGAAAGAAATGAGATTTGGGAAGGAGGAAGATTCGGCCAAGAGAAAGTAAAAAGGAAATGTGGTCTTGAGCAAATATCAAAAGAAAGAAAAGAGAGAGAGATGGGAGAAAGAGGTTCGGCCAAACACCTTGTTTGCCGAAAAAGAAAAGTGCACAAAGTGCTAAGTGTGGTTTCGGTATCAAAAGGAAAAATGAAAGAAAGAAAATAGAATTTGGTTCCAACAAAAATGAGAGCTAACCGAAAAGCAAAATTGCACCTAATGCCTAATGTACATTCGGCTAAGGAAGGAAATTTTGGAGAGGAAAAGAAGAAATGCCAAATGGTGCACAAAATGCTAAAATTGGCCAACCAATCCCCCCCAACTTCCTATCAACATTCGGCCAACCCCCCTAGACACCCATACCGTCCACATTCATGTCAAACTTTCTACACAAAACTTTCCATAGCATAACACCTTACATCATGCCTTATGTTCTCACATCAACCTTTAATCAAATGATTTCTTTCCCAAACATCAAGCTTTCCTAATCTATTATTCAACTTGCCATAAAAAGTTAAAGTCCAACTTGCCATATGAATAGTTTGACCGACATTTAATGTAAAGGTGCATAAAATAAAGTCTTCCAAAAGCAATCCATGCTACTCGAACCTCTTCCCTCAAGCAACCCTCCGTGCGCCATAACCACCTTGCCACTAACTCCTCATGTGCTAGAATTTAACACTTAATTTAAGTGTCAGGTTCACCTAACTCACTTCACTAAATTCTTCAAACTAAAAACTATTCTAACTTCGTAAATAAATCCAAACCTTCACAAGACTATGCTAAGCACACAAACAATCCTACCCGAGCTAACACAAGTAACAAGATGATACTCAAATTTTTCCTAAAACCCAATTAAACCCGAGAATTCATAAAAACCTCAAAACCTTCAAAATCCATTTAACTAATAAATCCAATTTGCAAAAACACCATTCTCTTATTCTTGAAGATTTTAAACGCTCCTAAGCCTAAAGCCCAATCAGCCCAATCCTACTAAGCCCAATTTCGGGATGTTACACTTTCATTTATGAGTCATTTTCGGACAATATCTTTGAAAGTCATGCATGACTAGTTGTCTTTAAAAGGAAATCTCATCTATTGAACCCACATGACAAACTTTACCTTGAGGTACGGCTAGGGTAGGAACTTACTCGAAACTTTATCATGCTATCACATAGGAACCATCAATAGAGGTTGTAGGTCTTATTCAAAGACCTTCTCCCACTCAATTTTTTAAAAAACATGCAAGGTTTTTATCCCAAATTTCAAGAATGATCATACAATAGTCCTAGTGGCATTCTTACCTAATCTAAATGACATGCTTCCAATATATGCATGACATGCTATGACAATTTTATAAAATTCACTTTCATTCGCAAGAATCAATCAATCATAAAAATTAATAATTTTGATTCTCCATAGTTTTTCTTTTAAGGGAAAAACCAAAGAATTGAATGCGAACCGTGCACTAGGTATGTTCCCAAGAAAGGGAGGTGAGTCAAATTTCACCGCTTAAAAACCAAGCCTTTCCTAGCCACAACCAATTCTAGGTATGCACTTCTCATTATCACACTTCTCACAATTACCGAATAACATAAAGAAGTGAATAGAACAATACGACACATGTGTTTCCTCATTACCACACTTCTTATTTTTAATAGACCATTGTGGATCATCTCATATATATATATATATCACAAATATAACATTAAATAATATGAATATTATAACAAATTATAAAACAAATATATAATGAGATAGGTAATTAAAATAAAATTGTCAGCCAAGGTTTCAGTGCTTCTATTTCTAGAAAATAAATGGAAAAATAAAATTATATAAATTTTCACCACAAGGCATGTCTTGGGTCTTCAACCGCCATCACATCTTTCATCGTCATGGACTCCTTTTGGAAAAATTACATTTAAGTCCTATTTCCGTTTCCAGCTCACAGAATTCTATGAATTTTAAAAAACAAAGCCCTACGTGGAGATGATAGTCCACGATCTATTTCCTAAGAACCATAACCTCGACAATAAAAACAAATATATAATATCGCATTCATTCCCATATGTAACTCAAAACATGCATAAGATCTAAAGAATGCCACTTTCTATGTAATCAAATCATTCAAAAAAAAAAAAAGAGAAATTCATTTTGATTATCTTTTTATACTTATATATAGAACAAAGCCTGGCTTATAATACCAATTGTTGAAAAAAAGGGTTTGGAAAATGCAGCAGAAAATAACTTTAGGGAAAAACTAGAGTTTAAAATTGTTCCAAAACAATATCTTTGTTGTGAAATCTAAAGTAATAAACACTTAATCAAAATTTTACATTTTCGATTCTTCTAGGATGAGCACTTTGACCGAGTAGTCTTCTCTGCTATCCTCAAGCTCACGTCTGCCGAGTGTGGGCTTGCTTCGAATAAAAAAATTCACGAAAATTACCAGCGGGCTAATTTTGCAATTTCTCTAAACTTTTGGGTCAAGTTGAACTAGAAAAATATCTCTAGAAATTTTATAAAACAATCTCTTTAGAGAATTTTCTCTCTACAACTTTCTCTTGAATTCAAGTATGTGTAAATAATGACCTAGGACTCTCTTTATATAGGGAGAGTTTAGAGAGTTCAACTATGAATAAACTTAATAACTTTAATATTAAATCTTATTAAAAAATAGAATAAACTTAAAGTAAATTTAATACTAATATAATTTCTTTAATATTAAATTAATAAAATAATATTAACATAAGTATTAAATTAAATTAAATATTAAACTATTAAAATAATAATATTTTTGGAATAGTTAATCTGAAATCAAATTCTTTGGTAGAGTCCTAGTAGGAGTGTAACTCTTCCACTATTCAACCATCGATGACCAACTTTCGTTGGAAACCGGGACACTATCATCGCAGCCACCGACATCGCATTGTAACACCCCTAACCCATATCTGTCATCGAAATAGGGTTACAGAGTATTATTGGACTTATTACTTAAACAAATATGCAATTTTCGTACATTTTTCATAACAAATACAAGTCATTCACAATCAATCATATTGTCCCTAATACGAGCCTACGAGGCCCAAACCATGCATTATAAGTGGTTTGGGACTAGACCGATAAATTAGGAAATTTTTGGAAAGCTTAGAAATTTTTTTTTCAAAAAATACTAGGGGACACATGCCCGTGTGGCTTGACCGTGTAAAGACACGCCTGTGTCACAGACCATGTGGACATTCGAAATGGGATCACATGGCCATGTCCCAACCCGTGTCCGATTTGCTAAACAGGTTTACTAGAACCATAAGAAATTTTCTTTGTTTCAGTAAAAGATTATTAATATTATGCTTATTATGATTTGGCAGTATAATTGGTGACTGATTGTTTTGGCAATTCCTTGCATTCATGAATATTCATACATTATTTTCTTGAGGACAAGCAATGATTCAGGTTTGGGAGTTAGAGTTATATTTCAGGCATCTAAATGGAATTAATTGTTTGTAATTAAGTAAATACATCTGCATTTTTAGGATAACTTTAGAACATTACATAACAATGCTTGGATTGCACTATAATGGTCATTATTTGTTACTTTTAACACTTAGGGAGAAAAGGTGTGGTTTTGTGTGAACATTGGTGTAGGAAGAAGAAGAAGAGGAGGAGGAAGAAGAGGAAGAAGGAAAATAAGGAAAATGAAACATTGTCATGGCAAATGGTAAGATTGATTGCCAACAGAATTGACATGGCAACTCCGGGAAGATGACTCAGCACTCTAACCACGTCACTCTCAGCCAGTTGTATGTGTACCAGAAAAACCAACCTAAAAAGAGGAATGAAAAATGTGTGCTGAGGTGGAACGAATCTTATAAATAAAAGAAGGGGAAAGAAGAGAAGAAATTTGCGTGAGAACAGAAAATCTGTGACAATAGTTTTCACTCTACGCAGAGAAGAAATCCATTGGAAAATTCTAGAGAAAGAAGGGTAGTAGCTAATAGAGTAGAGCACAGGCGTGAAGAAAGGGAAGAGACATCTACCCTAGGTTCACGACCAATCTGAAAATCAGAGAGGAGCTGGAGTGTGGCGAGAAATTCCTACATTTTTTGCTTTATTTTCCTAATTTCTGTTATTAGAACTTATGTGAGAATGTTGATAAATGATTTTATTTTGATGTTAACTTTTCCACCCATGAACTAAATCCTTTCTGGGTTGGAGTTATTTTGGGTGAATGTTTTATCACATTTAATGCCCATGATTAGAGATTGCCTATATCATTGTTTCATTCGATTTATGTTTATTTTAAATACAAGCATGCAAGCTCTAGACATAGTTAGTTGTGTGATGTGCTCTTAAGTATTTTTAATTCTGAAAAGGTTAAATATACTGGATCTTGAATTGTTTGATGCAAGCGAGTACTCGATAGAATATTCATAGCACTCTAGACATAGATGTTGCAAGTTATACAGAGAAGAACGTTCATTATGGTTATTAATCTAGAGTTTTGTAGACATACAGTAACTTAGATTTCTAGCTTAAGATCTAGCTATTGACAGAGGCAGATCACAGTAGTGATTCTCTGGGCAGTAGATTAGATAATATTTTGCCAAGGCACTATTTTAGCAGCGAAAACACTTTTTCTTTTCTCTATAATTTGCCACAGCATTTTATTTGTCATATCAATTCTTTGTTTCTTTTTTTTTTTTTTTTGCATTTGATTTCATTAATTCATTATTCAACATCTTATTCAACTTGAGAATATTTCCTATTATTCATTATAGTCACTAGGATTATAATAACTTAGTCAATTTCTTACCAAATTTCGATCCCTGTGGAGACGATATATACTTATCACTTTATTACTTGAATAGCGTGTACACTTGAACAATTGCATTAGTTATTCACATGCAACACAAGGCATATCCAGGAACACACTACTGCTTGAATTAATCACAGACGTCCAAAAAGAGTCTTAAATGCAACCGTGGATCTTTAGTAGGTAATCCACTGAACTGTCCTACTGTTTCTAGCATTTGAAACATCACTGACTTCAACTCAAAATGTTGAGCCTGAATATGTGGCCTGACAATGCTTGGATTCAAATCATCCAAGATTGGCATTACATGTTCTCTAATAGGTTTGTCTCTATCCTCTATCACCCGAGGTATATCAGCAACCCTACTGAAACACCCATAACCCGGCCCACGAGCTTTGACCAGATTTGGTATGTTCCTCAAGTAAACCGGTTTCAAATTTCTTTTGTTACTTAGAAAAAACTTGTGTGATTAAAAAAAATGTGTTTGGGTTGGGCTTGTGTTGAAAACGAATCCAAATTTTTTTTCCTTTATATTAAAAACCCTTTTATCTTAGGTGACAAAATATTTGGGGTTTAGTTTAAAAGAAAATATTACTTAAACTTTAATAGATAAACTCTTGAACATAATAAGATAAATGGAAAACAATTCAACTATGGCCTTATGGCCTTATTACATCAAATAATTTCCAAATAATTCAGAGTACTTAAATAAAGATAAAGTGTCCAATAAAAATAACAACTTCAAGATGAGCATGGCCACCACAAGTCCTGCCGCCACGGTCCATCACTGTTCATCACCTGAAACATGGTCCCACAACGGGGTGAGTCAACAAACTCAATGTGTACACAACACTAAGTCATAATAGAATCAGGCATACATATGATACACATTCAAATCATAGAATACATTTAATGATGCATTCCTAAACCCAAACCTAATTAGCCATCCGCTACACTCCCCCGTACCAACCTGTACACTGTGGGGACTACTAAGTCGACCCTCCTTCCGCTACACTCCATATCGCGGTCTTAGGTCACCGCATTCATGGTCTTAGGTCACCACGTTCAGATTACTGTGGTCTTAGGTCACCACATTCAGATTACTATGGTCTTAGGTCGCCACATTCAGATATCACGGTCTTAGGTCACCGTGTTCGTGGTCTTAGGTCACCATATTCACTTCCCCTTTCAATAACCAATATGCCCCATTTTGTAATATGCATTAATATGCCAAAGTTCACATTCTTATCATAGTCTCATGTTACAAATAACATTTTTCATATTCCTAGTAGGAATAGGAAACGTACCTGAGTACTTAGTACCATAATATGGTACCTTAGCCACTTTCATATTCTTAATATCACATATATATATTTAATCATACATAGCCATAAAACATATTAAAAATTAGTGTGGGGTACACACCTGATTCGCTTAGCAATTCCTTGAGATCCCGAAAAGCTTGATCTAATGCTTAGATCCTTAATCCCTACATTTGATTTATCACTTATTACTTTAATAAAAAGCCATTCGGCCATAATTCCCAAATCCTATTAGGATTAGTATTCTTAAACTTACCTTGTTGCCGATTGGGACACCAACAAATCCCGAAATTAATCCTTGCTTTCCTAGGGATATCGAAATTCCTATAACCTTACGTTAGATTTAATCTAATCATCAAAACATAAAGCATGGCCTTTGGCCAAATATACATACGTCTTACCTTAATCTTAGAAATCCCAAAATATTCTTCCTTGTAGTCGACAGTTGTAGAAACCCGAGAGATCCTTTGTAGATTCGGCCATAAAACAATAGTAGAGATTAGATCTTAGTTTTTGACAAGCCTAAAAGAAAGAGAATGAGAACCGAATTGGATCTTACCCTTTTATATGGAAATCGGCAACTCCTTTACTTGAAGCCCTTCAAAGATTCGGCTATGAAGACTTGGAGACTAGATGGCTAAGATCACTTATGTATTCGGCTTCAACTGAATTGAAAAGAGAGGGATAATAG
Source organism: Gossypium australe (assembly GCA_005393395.2). Classification (NCBI taxonomy): domain Eukaryota; kingdom Viridiplantae; phylum Streptophyta; class Magnoliopsida; order Malvales; family Malvaceae; genus Gossypium; species Gossypium australe. Next base: position 57,912,522 of record CM016622.1, read on the forward strand.
GCTCAGGAAGAATCGGCACTTAATGGAAGAAGTTGTGGCTTGAACAGAGGGTTTTTCGGCTTTGGAAAAAGAAAAGAGAAGAGGGGATTTTTGCTAGGAGAATTTTCGGCAGAGAGAAGAGAAGAGAGGCTAGGGAATTCGGCAAAGAAAGGAGAGAAAGAAAAATTGATGAGTAGCCCTATTTTCTTCCTTTTATAGCCGAAATTATCATCTAAGGAATCCCTTACTTGGCCACCACTCTTCTATTTTGATAACTTTATCTCTTTAATTTAAAGAAAAAATAAAGAATAATCCTTATTATCTCTTAGAAATAATCCAAAACAAAATCCTTTATTTATCCCCTAATTAGCCGAATTTAAAAGAGAATGAAACTCCTCTTTGGCAAGCCTTGTGCCGTCCACCTCTGTGCTTCTAGAAGCAAAAATAAAACTTCTTTTATTTGCTTCCCATGTGACTCGAACTCAGGCCCAACACCCTTGCATGTGGCGCCATTTCCAGAGGCCCTAAGTGGCATCTCCAGGCCACTTTTCCAAGCCCGTTTTGTGTGTCAAATTTCACATACTTTTTCTCTTAAGGCCACCTTGCCTCAGTTTCCTCTTTTAAACTTTAAAACTCGACATTTCTAAGTCATTTCTAAGTTTCCAAAAATTTTTGTTTGGCTCTTTAAACTTGACATTTCCTTACATTTCCAAGTTTCCAGAAATGTTCACTTTCCTCTTTTGAATCATTTCCAAATCATTTCCTAGTTTCCAAAAATGTTCACTTTCCATTTTTAAACTTAACATTTCCATACATTTTCAGGTTTCCAAAATGTTCATTCCTAAATCTTTTCCATACATTTCCAGGTTTCCAAGAATATTCAAAATTTATTCATAATACTTAAGACATGTCATTTCGTACAATTAAACCGAAAATGCATAGGCCCTTTTCAGGATGTTACAGTTCTACCCCCTTAAAATAATTTCGTCCTCAAAATTTCCTATCTAAAATAATTGAGGGTATTGCTGTCGCATTGTCTCTTCTGGTTCCCACGAAGCTTCTTCCGATCCATGATTGCGCCATAACACTTTGACTAGAGGAATTGACTTCCTCCGTAGCACCTTAACATCACGTTCCAATATCTGAATCAGCTCTTCCTCGTACGATAAGTCTGGCCTTAGCTCCACTTCTTCAACTGGTACCACATGAGACGGATCCGATCGATAACGACCTAACATGGATACATGGAATACGTCGTGCATCTGCTGCAACTCTGGTGGCAACTCCAATTGGTATGCCATTGGCCCAACTCGCTTCAGTACTCGATAGGGCCCTATAAACCTTGGGCTTAACTTCCCTTTGCGACCAAACCTCATCACCTTCTTCCAAGGCGAAACCTTAAGGAACACTTGGTCTCCCACTTCAAACTCTATTTCCTTTCGCTTAAGGTCGGCGTACGACTTCTGCCTATCAGAGGCTTCCTTTAACCGTGCCCTGATTATTTCAACCTTTTCTTTAGTTTCTGCCACTAATTCTGGACCCAAAACTCGATGTTCTCCTAACTCAGTCCAACAAGTAGGAGTTCTACACTTCCGACCATACAACGCTTCATATGGTGCCATCCGAATGCTAGCCTGATAGCTGTTGTTGTAGGCGAACTCAGCTAAAGGCAAGTAATCTTCCCAACTTCCTCTGAAATCCATCACACAGCCTCTCAACATATCCTCCAACACTTGTATAACCCATTCAGACTGCCCGTCTGATTGTGGATGAAAAGCCGTAGTGAAGTCCAACTTAGTGCCTAAAGCTTGATGAAGTGCCCTCCAAAACCGAGACGTGAACCTTGGGTCTCTATCTGAAATAATTGACACCGACACTTCGTGTAACCTTACAATCTCCGCCACGTATAATTTGGCTAACTTCTGAAGTGAATAGTCAACTCTTACCGGGATGAAGTGCGCGGACTTGGTCAAACGGTCCACTATTACCCATACGGAGTCCTTCTTAGTAGGCGTAAGGGGAAGCCCACTAACGAAGTCCACGGTAATTCTCTCCCACTTCCATTGTGGAATCTCGATTGGTTGAAGCAATCCCGATGGAACTTGGTGTTCAGCCTTAACTTGCTGACACGTTAGACATTTTCCCACGAATTCAGTCACTTCCCGCTTAAGATCAGACCACCAAAATTGTTCCCTTAGATCTCTGTACAGCTTAATGCCTCCAGGATACATAGCATAAGGGCTACTATGCGCCTCCCGAAGAATTCTTTGTCTTAACTCCTCGTCCCTCGGCATACAGACTTTTCCTTTGTAGCACAATACTCCTTCGTCATTAACGCCATAATCCTTTAATTCTCCGTTCTGTACTTGCTGTAACTTAGCACTTAGGTCCTTATCAGCCAACTGTCCCTCTTTTACCTCATTGAGCCACGTGGGCTTGACTTGCAACTTTGCCAACAGGCTTCCATCATCATACAAACTTAAGTGAGCGAACATAGCTCTTAGATCCGACACAACCTTCCGACTTAGGGCATCAGCTACCACATTCGCCTTGCCCGGGTGGTACTCTATCGAGCAATCATAATCCTTCAATAACTCCACCCACCTTCGCTGCCTCAAGTTCAACTCCTTCTGAGTCAATAAATACTTAAGGCTCTTATGGTCTGTGTAGATTATCGACCTTTCTCCATAAAGATAGTGCCTCCACACCTTAAGAGCGAAAACCACTGCCGCCAATTCCAAGTCATGGGTTGGATAGTTAACCTCATGAGGCCTTAACTGCCGAGACGCATAAGCGACTACTTTTCCATCTTGCAGTAGCACACAGCCTAATCCCGTATGCGAAGCGTCACAGTACACCACAAAATCCTTTCCTACCTCCGGCTGAATTAACACTGGAGCTTCCGTCAACACCTTCTTAAGCTTTTCAAAGCTTCCCTGTTGTTTATCCGTCCACTCAAAGGGTACTTCCTTCCTTAGCAAACTTGTCAAAGGCGCGGCTATTGACGAGAACCCTTCCACGAACCTTCTGTAATAGCCTGCCAAACCTAAGAAACTTCGGATCTCAGCCATGGACCTAGGTGGTTTCCAATCCAACACTGCCTCGATATTCCTAGGATCCACTCTTATTCCCTCTGCGGATACCACATGTCCTAAGAATGCCACCTCCTTAAGCCAAAATTTACACTTGCTGAATTTGGCATAGAGCTTCTTCTCCCTTAACATTTGCAGCACAACTCGGAGATGCTCATCATGCTCCTCTTCAGACTTAGAGTACACCAAGATATCGTCGATGAACACCACGACGAACCTATCCAAGTAGGGTTGAAAAACTCGGTTCATCATATCCATGAACACGGCTGGACGTTCGTCAATCCAAACGGCATTACCACAAACTCAAAATGGCCGTACCTTGTCCTAAAAGCTGTCTTATGGATATCTGCCTCCTTCACCTTCAATTGATGATATCCTGACCTTAAGTCTATCTTTGAAAATACTGCGGGTCCCTTCAGCTGATCGAACAAGTCATCGATCCTTGGTAAAGGATACTTGTTCTTAATGGTCAGCTTATTCAACTGACGGTAATCTATACACATACGCATAGTTCTGTCCTTCTTCTTCACAAACAGGACCGGTGCTCCCCATGGAGACACACTGGGTCGAATGAACCCACGATCCAACAATTCTTGGATTTGAGCCTTGAGCTCAACCAACTCCTTTGGTGCCATTCGATACGGGGCAATTGACACAGGAGCTGTTCCCGGCAGCAAGTCTATTCCAAATTCCACCTCCCTATCTGGGGGTATTCCTGGTAATTCCTCCGGAAACACATCTTCAAAATCCCTTACAGTTCTAACTCCACTGATACCTTCTTCCTTTCCACCCAACGCACTTACGAAGGCTAAGAACGCCTTGCACCCTTTCCTAACCATTTTCTCTGCCTTCAACGCCGAAACTACGTTAGACAGGTAGTTTCTCCTTTCTCCGATCATCACTACTACTTCATCTTCCAAAGTCCTTAGTTCCATACATTTAGCCGCACAATCCAACACGGCTCGGTGCTCTACTAGCCAGTCCATTCCAAGTATGAGTTCAAACTCCCCAAAGGGTAGTTCCATTAAGTCAGCCCGAAAGTTCACTCCCTGAATCTCTAGGGGTACATTCTGAAAGATCTTATCCACTACTACAGTTTGGCCTAATGGGCTTAATACAGTCATCTGCCTATCAGAAAGTTCAGAGTCTAGGCCTAGTGTTTCCACTACACTACATGCAACATAAGAATGGGTCGAGCCCACATCAATCAGAGCAAAATAGGGCTTGCCAAAAATAAAGAACGTACCGGTTATAACGTCCGGCGCGTCTCCTTCCTCCCTCCGGCGAACCGCATAAACCAAACCCGGTTGCCTTGCCTCAGCATTAGCAGCACCTCTGCCCTGTGTTCCACGTCCTCTGCCAGTACCATTACCTCTGTTATTCGAACCACGACCTCGTTGAGGCTGCTGTCCCCCTCTACCAGCCTGACTAACATTCTGAGCTGCTGGTCGACTTTCATCTGATTGCTTAGGACAATCATTGATCACATGGTCCTTGGACCCACACCTAAAACATCCTCCTGTTTTCTTCCAGCACTCTCCTAAGTGCTTCTTTCCACACACATCACAAGGACGATACCGCCCTTCTGAACCAACTTGTTAACCTCGCGGCCCATCAATTCTAGGCCTCTTATGAACCTTTCCAGATGATCCAAAACCTCTTTTGGGCCTATTCCGGTCCATAGCCTGCTTGGTAGAATCCTTGATTCCTTCAGCCACTTTAGCCTTTTCCACTAACGCAGAAAATTCCCGCTCCTGATGCGGCGCTATAAACAATCTTAGATCATCCCTTAGTCCGTCCTCAAAACGGACACAGCGCTCATGCTCAGTTGCCACTACTCCTCCGGCATACCGGCTCAACCTTAGAAATTCAGCCTCATATTCTGCAACAGACTTGTTCCTTTGAACCAGCCCCAGAAAACCCTTCCTTTGCTCATCAGTATACCTGGTTCCCACATACTTCTTTTGAAATGCTTCCTTAACATATTCCCAGGTCAGATCCTCAGCTGTGGCACCGTCCCGCACAGTTAACCACCATTGATACGCTTCATCGCGTAACAGTGCCACCATTCCTTTTAACTTCTCCTCAGGGGTCAGATCAAGCTCATCCATGATGCGCTCAGTTGCTTCCAACCAGTACTCAGCTGTACTGGGTGCCACACCAGATACTCCACGAAACATTTCGGCTCCATTAGCTCGAAGCCATTCAGGCACAGAATTTTGATTTCCCGAATTTCCTCCTGCACCAGCCACCAAATCCAAAACTCGCAGCACAGCCTGCGACACAGCATCCTCCCCCGTCTGAGCCTGCTGCTCAACACCAACAGCTGGGGGTGGTGGTGGCGGTGGTACCTCATTATCAGACCCTTGACCCGATCTAACGGGTTCTAACCTAATCATTCTTTCTCTACCGCGTCCACGACGACCACATCCTCTAGAGCTCATTTCTAACGTCGAGATCTGATTAAGAAGTTTTATGAATTAGTACTTTTGTTTCACTTGATTACCCGCGAAGAAATTTTATGAAAAGAGTTTTTGGAGTGGTTCTTTCGTATTCATACATGCACACAGTCTTTCCATTCATTCATAAATCCATCAAACAATTATGAACCTTCGTTCATTCAAAGAAACGTTGTAGTTTTCATTGTTATTGTCTTTCCTCTACCCAGGGGTATTTTCGTAATTTGTCCTACAGGGGTATTTTCGTAATTTTTCGAAAGAAAAGTTCCTTGGTGATTTTTGTCAAAAAGTATTTTGGAATTTTTAAATTCTCGGGGTATTTTGAAAAATTTTAAAATCCGGGGGTAGTTCGGTAATTTTGGACCTCGAGGGTATTTTGGTAATAAACCAGGGTAAATTTGTAAAGTTTAATATTTCCGGGGTATTTCCAAACTTTGCAAAACTTTGAGAGTTCTTTTTGAGACTTGTACTTTCCAAAACGGTGATGTTGCAAAATTTTGGAAACCAGGGTCATTTTGGTAATTTTGTAAGTTAGGGGCAATTTTGAAATTTTCCAAAAATCAAGGTATTTTGATATTTTGCAAGTTAGGGCTTTTGAACATTTATAAAATGATGAAATTTTGGCAAAAACTGTTGAGTAGTTGGTCATTTTATAAATCAAGGGCATTTTGGTAATTTTACCACTAGGGGTATTTTTGTAATTTCATGAATCGGAAATTTTTCGAATTTTTTTTTTAGAGATAGTTTTCACAAATTAAGAGGGTGATTTTAAGAGTTTTAAAACTAGGGTTTCCATAAAAACAGGGCTAGTTCCCTTTCGGGTTTTAGTTATAGTGTTTAGCCTATGACCGAGTCCTCTTGGTCAGGGTGAACCGAAGCTACGCACCAGGCAGGATTTAAATGGAGAGGAGGTGAGTCACACGGAATGCTTAAGTACCAAGCTCCCACTGAAACCATTCCTAGACATGCGCACAGAGGTTACCACACCCACTGAGCCCTCTGGGTTAGGGTGAACCGAAGCTACGCACCAGGTCGGATTCCTGCGAAGAGGAGGTGAGTCACTAGGACTGCTTAAATACCAAGCTCTTTCGGATCCAATCCTAGACATGCGCACAGGGGTTACCACACCCTAACTCAGTGACTTAGCCATAGGTTTGTTTAATGGTCCTTAAGTCTTATGTATTTGTGTTTGAGTAGACTAGTCCTAGAGTTCAAGTTCCTATCATACTATTCTACGTTCCATTCCTTTTCTACCCTTCTATAAATCACATAATCACACAGATGGTTAGGGGTACTTACCTGGTGGACTGCGGGTCGGAGACTTAGGTGCCATGCCATAACCTGCCTATTTTCAGAAATACTTCCATAAAACTCATTTGGGCTCGATTTGAAAACGTTTTGGGCCTTAGCCCACAGGCCGAGAGTTTAAAACTGGCTCTGATACCAAACTGAAACACCCCAAACCCGGCCCATGAGCTTTGACCAGATTTGGTATGTTCCTCAAGTAAACCGGTTTCAAATTTCTTTTGTTACTTAGAAAAAACTTGTGTGATTAAAAAAAATGTGTTTGGGTTGGGCTTGTGTTGAAAACGAATCCAAATTTTTTTCCTTTATATTAAAAACCCTTTTATCTTAGGTGACAAAATATTTGGGGTTTAGTTTAAAAGAAATTATTACTTAAACTTTAATAGATAAACTCTTGAACATAATAAGATAAATGGAAAACAATTCAACTATGGCCTTATGGCCTTATTACATCAAATAATTTCCAAATAATTCAGAGTACTTAAATAAAGATAAAGTGTCCAATAAAAATAACAACTTCAAGATGAGCATGGCCACCACAAGTCTTGCCGCCCCGGTCCATCACTGTTCATCACCTGAAACATGGTCCCACAACGGGGTGAGTCAACAGACTCAATGTGTACACAACACTAAGTCATAATAGAATCAGGCATACATATGATACACATTCAAATCATAGAATACATTTAATGATGCATTCCCAAACCCAAACCTAATTAGCCATCCGCTACACTCCCCCGTACCAACCTGTACACCGTGGGGACTACTAAGTCGACCCTCCTTCCGCTACACTCCATATCGCGGTCTTAGGTCACCGCATTCGTGGTCTTAGGTCACCACGTTCAGATTACTGTGGTCTTAGGTCACCACATTCAGATTACTATGGTCTTAGGTCACCACATTCAGATATCACGGTCTTAGGTCACCGTGTTCGTGGTCTTAGGTCACCACATTCACTTCCCCTTTCAATAACCAATATGCCCCATTTTGTAATATGCATTAATATGCCAGAGTTCACATTCTTATCATATTCTCATGTTACAAATAACATTTTTCATATTCCTAGTAGGAGTAGGAAACGTACCTGAGTACTTAGTACCATAACATGGTACCTTAGCCACTTTCATATTCTTAATATCACATATATATATATATTTAATCATACATAGCCATAAAACATATTAAAAATTAGTGTGGGGTACACACCTGATTCGCTTAGCAATTCATTGAGATCCCGAAAAGCTTGATCTAATGCTTAGATCCTTAATACCTACATTTGATTTATCACTTATTACTTTAATAAAAAGCCATTCGGCCATAATTCCCAAATCCTATTAGGATTAGTATTCTTAAACTTACCTTGTTGCCGATTGGGACACCAACAAATCCCGAAATTAATCCTTTCTTTCCTAGGGATGTCGAAATTCCTATAACCTTACGTTAGATTTAATCTAATCATCAAAACATAAAGCATGGCCTTTGGCCGAATATACATACGTCTTACCTTAATCTTAGAAATCCCAAAATATTCTTCCTTGTAGTCGACAGTTGTAGAAACCCGAGAGATCCTTTGTAGATTCGGCCATAAAACAATAGTAGAGATTAGATCTTAGTTTTCAACAAGCCTAAAAGAAAGAGAATGAGAACTGAATTGGATCTTACCCTTTTATATGGAAATCGACAACTCCTTTACTTGAAGCCTTTCAAAGATTCGGCTATGAAGACTTGGAGACTAGATGGCTATGATCACTTATGTATTCGGCTTCAACTGAATTGAAAAGAGAGGGATAATAGGCTCAGGAAGAATCGGCACTTAATGGAAGAAGTTGTGGCTTGAAAAGAGGGTTTTTCGGCTTTGGAAAAAGAAAAGAGAAGAGGGGATTTTTGCTAGGAGAATTTTCGGCAGAGAGAAGAGAAGAGAGGCTAGGGAATTCGGCAAAGAAAGGAGAGAAAGAAAAATTGATGAGTAGCCCTATTTTCTTCCTTTTATAGCCGAAATTATCATCTAAGGAATCCCTTACTTGGCCACCACTCTTCTATTTTGATAACTTTATCTCTTTAATTTAAAGAAAAAACAAAGAATAATCCTTATTATCTCTTAGAAATAATCCAAAACAAAATCCTTTATTTATCCCCTAATTAGCCGAATTTAAAAGAGAATGAAACTCCTCTTTGGCAAGCCTTGTGCCGTCCACCTCTATGCTTCTAGAAGCAAAAATAAAACTTCTTTTATTTGCTTCCCATGTGACTCGAACTCAGGCCCAACACCCTTGCATGTGGCGCCATTTCCAGAGGCCCTAAGTGGCATCTCCAGGCTACTTTTCCAAGCCCGTTTTGTGTGTCAAATTTCACATACTTTTTCTCTTAAGGCCACCTTGCCTCAGTTTCCTCTTTTAAACTTTAAAACTCGACATTTCTAAGTCATTTCTAAGTTTCCAAAAATTTTCGTTTGGCTCTTTAAACTTGACATTTCCTTACATTTCCAAGTTTCCAGAAATGCTCACTTTCCTCTTTTGAATCATTTCCTAGTTTTCAAAAATGTTCACTTTCCATTTTTAAACTTAACATTTCCATACATTTTCAGGTTTCCAAAATGTTCATTCCTAAATCTTTTCCATACATTTCTGGGTTTCCAAGAATATTCAAAATTTATTCATAATACTTAAGACATGCCATTTCGTACAATTAAACCGAAAATGCAGAGGCCCTTTTCAGGATGTTACACCTACCATTCAGACTTAACGGATTTTCTCTGTCTGTATCATTTCCAATCCTCGCCATCTCTCACAATTCATTTTTCCTTCTCCTCAAAGGTCTCTCAATTTTAGGATCAAAATAATACTCTTCGTTCTCGGGAATACCTCTACTCATAAACTAGTAACAAACCTGAAAAAGAATCAAAAGCAACTAAGTAAGCTCAAACTAACAAAATTAAATCGATAATAACAAACCAAAATTCACCATTTTGTTGATCCCCGGCAATGGTGCGAAAAACTTGTTACATGTGAATATGTATGTGAATGTGAAATTATACACGTCGAATCAAGTAATAAAGTGATAAGTGAGATCATTCCCACAAGGTCGGAATAAGTAAAAATATGGTAGAGTTATTAGTATAAACTATACTAATTAGGCTAATGGCAAAGTAAACAGATTGGTGATTTGAAGTGAAGTATTAATTTATGAAATATAAAAATCAAATAATGAATAAAAAGATGTGGCAATTATACGAGACAAAGTAGAGAGAATTGATGTTGTTGAATGGGAAGGTTGGAATTACTTGGATTATATATTAATAATAATGTCATGGAAAAATCTTGACCAAATTACTGCTCAGAGTATAACTACTGCATTCTAAAGCTATAATTCTAAGTCTGTGTATGTTTACAAGTCTTAAGAACAATACCTAACAATATTCTTCCTTACTCTGTACAGATCACAACTCTATGTCTAAAATGCGATGAGTATTCGCTCGAGTACTCGCTTGTATCATTAGATTACAATCCAACTTATTTAACCTTTTCAGAATTAAATCAAGCCTAAGGATATAGCACACATTCATCTATGTCTAGAGCTTGCATGTAAAATAGTAAATCTACTCAAAATATCACCATGATCATTAAGTGTATCAAGATAAATCCAGTAATTCCAACCCAAATGAAATTAGCTCATGGGTTGGGATTTAAAATCCAAAATTAGAATAACATTCAACATTACCATTAACAGTTTAAAAATCATAGAAATTAATTAACAGAATGAAGGTAGAACTACAAGAAGCTTTCGCCACTCCAGCTTTCACTTCAACATTGCTAAATCATGTAGGACCCAAGGCTAATTGTTCATCCCTTTCCTTGTGTCTCTGCTCCCCTCTTAAGCTGCTACCCTCTCCCGTTTTCTCTGGAATGTTTCACAAGCTTTTCTGGAGAGAAAACTACTCTCCAAATTCCAACTCTCCAAATCCTCGTGTAAAATCCATGTGTTTTAGTCCTCTATTATTTTTTTCTCTTTCCTCTTTTATAAGGTAGGTCCCTCTCTCTCAGCACACACTTTTTCTCCCTCTTTTTCAGTTGGATTTATCTGGTACACGTCCAGCTGGCTAAGAGTGATGAGAACTGAGTGTTGCGTCAGCATTTTACTAGAACTGCCATGGCATTTGTGTTGGCAATCTATCCAACATTTTTTCATGGCAATATTTCACTTCCTTCATTATATTCCTCTTTTTTATCCTTTTCTTCATTTTTCTTGTACCTGTTGCATACAACAACCAATTCCCTTCTTCCCAATAGTAAAAGTATATGAAATGACATTTAAGGCGCAATCCAAGCGTTATTATGTAATGTTCTAAAAATGACCTAAAAATACAAATATAGCTACCTAATTACAGGTATTTAATCAAGCTTAGAGGTTCAAAATGTAACACTTTTCAAGAGTTATCACTAACCCATATAGTAACACGGTAAGAACAATTAGACTAGAGTGCGTCAACGTGAGTGGTGAACCAAAGGTATTCTTAAGGCCCTTTGTAATAGGAATGATTAAGAAATCACGAAAGAACAAAATGAAGAATGTGAATAAGGTAACGATGATAGGAATAAGAAGTTATGATCTCGGAATGAAGCGTGACATCAATGACGCAATGAATAGAATCTTAAGAATGTAACCACCTAAGTTAAAGGTAGGAAAAGAACTAGGGAGATGAATATGGAATTCTCATGTATGAATCAGGTCAAGGAGGATTTGCTCATTAAGTTCTCATGAACTCACTTTTGTGTCTTTTATGTCACACATAAGCACATTCGAGGCTATACTAGGAGGGACAATGCCAGGGCTATGCCAGAGGAATGGCAAGATGGGTTGTTATGCATATAGAGCAAGGGGAGCAACGTATTCAAGTTTGACATAAACATTGTGGATAGGTTACAAAAATTGTTTATAAGCCTTGTGGTGTGTACATAATGTGTTAGTATTATAAATGTTGCCAATAATATTATTTATAGGCAGAATAAGTGGGTCACATGTACTTGTAAGTACTCACCGTGATTGCCCTAAGTCGGTTGAGCCAAAAACTATTCAAAATTTGAGATCAGATAACGCGCCTGTAACATCCCGAATTAGTGGGCTTATGCATTTAATGTGTAGACATGTTCAATGTGTTAATTTGAGAATTAGAGGAGCAAATTGGGCTCAGGCTTGGGCTGAGGTCTTGGGTGAATATTTTGTTTAGACACTTTAGGGCTTAAAATATTGTATCTATAGTTTAAAATATCAAGTTGGGCTTGTGTCCTAGTGGCAAAATGGCGACACTAAGAGGGAAGGGAGTTGGCGTCAATGGCAAAGGAGGAGGCCCAAATTTTGGCTACTTGGAGCCCAAGTTATAGGGCCAAATTCGGCACTTATGATACGAACCGGCTCGGGGTGAGTCGAAACGTATGCGGGTTGCCCAATCGTCTACGAGGAGGAATCAAGCCTTTGGGAAAATAATCGAAAAATTTAAATGAGTTTGCGATAGCTTTTAAATAAATAGGAGTTGGTTCGGTTTGATAAAATAAAAATAAAATAGATAAAAAGGATAATTGGATGGAGATGGATAAAAAAACTTAAACGAGAAGCGTTTCAACACTAAAGAGTGTCACTCCGGGTTCTATAATGTTTAAGGTGAAAAATGGTAATCAAAGATGGAAATAGAAATACGAACTTAACTTAAGAAAGATTCAACACTATATAACAGTGTCACCCCGTTTCTTATATCGTTAAGGTGGAAAGATGAAGATAGGTTGATGAACGCCGCACCAAACGAAATTTGGTGATAAGTTCAATCAAGTCGAAGACGCCACAAGCAAGCTTGATAAGTCTAACGAAACTTGTACGAAAACGAAGAGGAGATAAGCTCACTCAAATGAACAAAGTTCATAAAATTTCATTCATAAAAATTCTGTATTACAACTGAAAAGAAATAGACTATTTATAGAAAGTTAAAATTCCCACACAAGGACAAGCATTGTCGTCTCCACCATTGCTTAATCCATGCCATGCCATCCACCTTATCATGTTTGGCCTATTTAAAAGTCCCCTATAATATTCCATGGCCGTCCAAACATTCTTCAATTAGCATATGTTTTGTTTCCATTTTTTTATGCTTATACTTCCAATATTTAATCCACTCCATTCCCATAATATTCCATTCATGGATTTTAAATTCCATGTGCTTTTTGTGCCGTCCAAAAACAATCAACACACTTGCCAATTTTAATTTGTTTATTCAAGACAAGCTTTCCGTCCATGCTTGAAGAATAAAATAACTTCCCTTGTTATTTTAATCCTTGCCGTCCCACTACTCTCTCCATAGCACAAGCTTTTGTTTATTTAATTCATGCTTCCATTCATCATGCTGATCAAACTTGCTTATTTTAATGCTCCACCATGCCATCCATACCCATGCCGTCCAAGTCTCATGGATGTGCTGTCCATTTGTTTTAATTCCTAGCTATTTAAAATTCATTCAACATGCTCCATTTAAGCTTGTGCCGTCCATATCCCCCCGCAATTCAACACATGTTTTCTTCCATTTGTTTATTTCTCCATTGCCTTGTATTGCTTTTATTCCCTTAAATTATGCCGTCCATGTTTGAATAAAATACTTCCCTTGTGCCGCATGCTCTAACCAAGCCTCATTATTTATTCTTCCATTAATCCTCATGCTATCTCCAGTTGACTTTTTAAATTGGTTTCATCCATAATATTCCTTCACCATTAAATAGTCGGCCAAAAAGATGTCAATGGCTTCACGTAGGTATCGTGCATTGCTCCTTCAAATGTGCATAGAATTCAAAATGCAGGAAACATGTCCACCAAATTAATTTAGCCACCATGCATTGCTCCTTCAACCGTGCATAATTTTGCTTAAATTATTCCACATTGGGCGGTACCTATAAAACACATAAACCAACATCAATTTGAATGAAATTTTAACTGACAAAATTTAAAGACTTTATTTTAAACACTAGACATATTAAAACTATATTAACTAAACAATTTAATTAATATAAAATAACATGTAGCAAAAATAATAAATGACTGAATTAATTAATTAACTTAAACTAAATTAATTAAATTTCATTCTAGCAATTTAATTAACTTGAACTAAGTAAACTAATTTTTATTCCAACCATTAAATAATTAGAGTGAGCTATTAACGAGCTCAATGAGCTAGAATGAGCTCGGATGAGCTTAAATTGAGCTCAAATGAACTAATCCGGCTCAATTTGAAAGTGCAACAGAGTGCATATCCGCTTCACAGCACTTGGGGCATTGAAGTCGAGCTTCATCGACATGGAATTCGTTGGCGCCCCAGGTGTGCTCGTATCAACTTAAAAGGGAGCAATAAGGGGACGGCAACAAGGCAAAAGTTTAGGGATTTTTAATAAAAAAATATGTAGATATTATGCTGATAAAGGAGGGAGGAGTTAGAGCTAATTAAGTCTCCTTTAGATGAGTTAGTAGATTAAGATAAAGGACAAAAGATAGGATTTATCTGCAAGGTTAGGTAAGTGCCGAAATTTCTATAAATAGGGGGGATAGCTAATCAATTCTGGCATTTGAGCCCTACTCTTTCTTCTTTTCCTGTGCCGAAAATTTGAAGGCCCTCTCACTTGTTTTCTTTTCTCATCTTTTCTCTTCCAAAAGCCGAAAATCACCATTGTTTTCTCACCTTTTCTTTCTTTTTTCTTTGAAATTTCCTTTTAGCCGAATCTTCTGATCTCCATTGTTATCCTTCTCCCACTCACTAAAAGCCGAAAATCCCTATTGAATTCTTCTAAAAGCCGAAAAACACATCAGCCTTCTCTTCTTTATACTTTTCTGGGATTTTCTTAAAAGCCGAAATTTCTAGATCTCTTCTCTTGTGTTTGCCGAATTTTTCTGCAAGAGGTAGCCGAAATCTTCTGAGGAGGTAAGGATCGAATATGTTAATCTTTCAATCTATTCCAGCTTTTAGAGATTCTAGCCAAATGGCTAAATGGCTAACTAATCGGGTATTTTCTCTCATTTGCGGCATTCCGGGATTTGAAGGGGATTCAATCGCTTAGATCTCTAAGCCAGAGTTCAGTAGCATTCAGATCGTATTACTTTCGGGATTTCAAGGTAAGGAGATCTGTAATTTAAACATATAATTTGGGTAAAACACTAACCCTTGGCCGATTATAGGAGAGGCCTTATCTTCGCGATTTTCCAGCTTTTGAGTAAAGTTGTAGACAAAGGGCATTAGATCTGATTAGTGAAGATATCGACATAAATAGTAGTACTACGCATTAATCAGGTGTGTAACTTCCCACACCATTTAGATTGTCTGCTAATATATGTTATTAAATCTGCTTATACTCTATTAAATGCTGAAATCTCAGCATAACGTTTGAAAACCCGAGGAGGGTAAAAGCGAATCACCAGGTTAGTGATCTCTGTCATTCATAAGTGAATGTTTCTACTAATGATGTGTTTTTGTGATTGCGCGGGGTTGGGTAATTGATGAAAGGGGAAGTATTCTGTTGTAGTGGCTTTTTGCCATGATCTGTTGTAGTGGCTTCTGCCATGATCTGTTGTAGTGGCTATTGCCATGATCTGACGATGTGCAGCTAACTGCAGCATGACTGCTATCGATGGTGTGTAGCGGTGTGGGTTGATTGTAGAAATCCCCAATGGTGTGTTCGACAGGTAAGGGTGGTGTGTAGCGGATGGAAACCTAGGTTTGGGTTGGGCTTTGCATAATTTCTGTTATTTCATGTTTTGATATCTGTTCTGTGGGGCTAAGGCCCAATCTGATGGTGCATGAGGGTTGCACACTGAGTCTCGTGACTCACCCTATTATTTAACATTTTTCAGGAGACACGTAGAGCATCGGACCGGGCTGGAGAGGAACGCAAGGTGGCCATGCATGAGATTATTTTGGATACTGCGACAGCTTTTATTTTATTTGCTTATAACTAATATTTTGGATTAGTTGAGTTTTTATTTCATTGTAATAAGGCCATGGGCCATTAGATTTTCTTTTATTATTCAGGTTTTATTTTGGGCTTTTATTATTATTAAACATTTGGATTTTTCATTTCAATTAAGCTAAGGCATTACCAAATTTCGGTTTCTAAAACACTAAGGCATTAATTTAAAATGTATATCTTTTACAAACTATTCAACCATTTAGTTTTCCCGATTAAAAGGTTAAACTCAAGAAAAATATTTCCCGAAATTGCGATAACTTTTAAAATCTCCTTAGTGACATGCTAGATCCGGTCATGGTGTTTGGGCTGGGTTTAGGGTGTTACAAATTGGTATCAGAGCCCAGTTCAAAACTCGGCTCTGGGGGTTTTTGGGCTCAAAACGTCTTCTAAAGTTGGGTTTTCGTAACATGCATATTTATAAATGATACAGGTCTGTTAGCTCGGCATGGCATCTGCGTCTCCGGCCCAAGTCCGCCAGGTAAGTATTCTAAACTATTGTGTGACATATATATGTGGGCTTGATGGGCTTATGAGACGTAGGCTATTTAGATTAGAACTTGATGAACTCTAGGCTTAGCTTAAACAACTCCTTAAAACTCATAAGACTTAATTTCACTAAACAAACACGTGAATGAGTCGCAAGACTAGGGTGTGGCAACAGGCATGCGCATGTCTAGGATTGGATCCGGAAGAGCTTGGTACTTAAGCAATCCTAGTGACTCACCTCCTCTTCGTTGGAATCCTACCTGGTGCGTAGTGATTGTTCACCCTAGCCACGAGGATTTGTTGACGGGCCAAAATCTATAATTAAAACCCAAAAGGGACCAGCCACCTTATTTTTACAAAGTTGTTGAAATACCCTTATTTTGAAAAAATACCAAGATACCCATGATTTGCAAATATACCCCGATTTACAAAGTCAACGAAATTTTTCCTTAGGGAAAAAAACACACAACACACGACAACGACCAAAAACCCACAAACACCTGAACACTGCTATTATTCTTTTGAAATCAAATTCTCCAAGATACCCCTAGTTTTAAAAAATATATATATAAAATATATACCCCTTAGTTTTGTAAAATTTTTGAAAATACCTTTGATTTGTAAAAAAAAAAAATTAAAATATCCCTGATTTGTAAAATTACCAAATTACGCCTGATTCGTAAAATGACAAAAATACCCCCAGATTACAAAATTACCAAAATACCCCTAGATTGCGAAAATTACCAAAATATCCTAATTTCATGAAATCAACAAGGAACTCTATTTTGAAAATTACGAAAATACCCCTGTAAGATAAAATTACGAAAATACCCCTGGGTAGTGGAATAACGAAAATAACCCTATGTGTTGAATGTGGGTGCATGGATGTTGTCTGTATGTTGACTGCTGAATGTATGTAGTTCCTAGAATTAGGAGATGCGAACTTGAGACTGAATTGTAGATATAATTGCAAATTCGAAAGAACTACTCTTAAAATTACTAATCATAAGACTGTTCGTGGTTAATCAGTAGAAAGAATTAATGAATCATAAAATTCTTAATCAGGTAAACGCCAAATGGAAATTTGAGTACAAGGGGTCGAAGACGTCCGCCGCGTGGACGCGGTAGGGGTAGGATGACCTTGTCTGAGCCAGTAAGGTCTGGCCACGGATCAGGAAACGAGATGCCGGATCCGTCAGCTGTGGAGGGAGAGTTACGTGATCAGGCAGCCGGAGATGATGCGGTATCTCAGGCGATGTTGCGGGTCTTCGAAAGAGTTGCTGGGGTAGGCACGGGTTCAGGAGCCCGGAAATCTGTATCCAAACGACTCCGAGCCAACAGAGCGGAGGTGTTTAGGGGAGTTTCTGGCGTAGCCCCTAACACAGCTGAGTATTGGTTAGAGGCAAGTGAGCATATAATGGATGACCTTGACTTCACTGTAGAGGAGAAGTTGAAGGGGGTCGTGTCTCTTCTTCGAGACGAGGCTTATCAGTGGTGGCTCACGGTAAAGGAGGGTACTGCTGCAGACCGGATTGACTGGGATTACCTTAAGGAATCGTTTCAAGGAAAGTATGTTGGGGCCAGCTATGTGGATGGCCAGAGGAAGGCATTTCTGAATTTGGTGTAGGGAAGTAAGTCTGTATCTGAGTACGAGGCGGAGTTTTTGCGGTTGAGCCGTTACACTCGAGGGATTGTGGCGACTGATTATGAGCGTTGCGTATGGTTCGAGGATGGACTAAGGGATGAGCTGAGGGTATTATTAGCACCGCAGCGGGAAAGGGACTTTGCGGTTTTGGTTGAGAAAGCTAAGATATCTGAGGAGGTTAAGCAGACTGAGAAACAGAATAAAGATAAGGATAGGAATAGGAATAAAAGGGATTTTGGGCCGTCAGTATCATCTGGAAATTTTCAGAAAAGGCCTAGGTCTGATGGGCCAGCTCGTGCTCCGACAACTGCTACTGGGAGTCAGAATCGATCATGTAACTCGTGCGGAAGGGTACATTATGGGGAGTGCAGAAGGAGAACTGGTGGATGCTTCAAGTGTGGATCCACGGAGCATATGATTAAGGACTGTCCACAGGTGAATCAGGCACAGCCCGCGGGATGAGGTTCTGATTAGGCTGGGAAAGGTGATCAACAACCACCAAGGGGCCGCGGACAAGCTAGGGGCGATAATGGTAATGAACATGGTCGTGGAGCACCAGGTAGAGGTGCAGGTTATGCTAAGGCGAGGCAGCCAGCTTTGGTCTATGCAGCCCATCACCAAGGGGGCGGAGACGCTCCAGATGCGAATAATGGTGCGTACCCTACCATAGTATACTAAGTGTTTATTTTGGCTTTAAAATTAGAGTGTGCAGCGAAAGCATAGTGGCGAGACTTAGGTAGTACGATTACTAGTTAGTTGGAAATTTCGAGGACGAAATTTCTTTAAGGAGGGTAGAACTGTAACATCCCGAATTAGTGGGCTTATGCGTTTAATGTGTAGACATGTTCAATGTGTTAATATGAGAATTAGAGGTGAAAATTGGGCTCAGGCTTGGGCTGAGGTCTTGGCTGAATATTTTGTTTAGACACTTTAGGGCTTAAAATACTGTATCTATAGTTTAAAATATCAAGTTGGGCTTGTGGCCCAGTGGCAAAATGGCGCCACTAAGAGGGAAGGGAGTTGGCGTCAATGGCAAAGGAGGAGGCCCAAATTTTGGCTACTTGGAGCCCAAGTTATAGGGCCAAATTCGGCACTTAAAAGGGAGCAATAAGGGGACGACAACAAGGTAAAATTTTAGGGTTTTTTAATGAAAAAAAATATGTAGATATTATGCTGATAAAGGAGGGAGGAGTTGGAGCTAATTAAGTCTCTTTTAGATGAGTTAGTAGATTAAGATAAAGGACAAAAGATAGGATTTATCTACAAGGTTAGGTAAGTGCCGAAATTTCTATAAATAGGGGGGATAGCTAATCAATTCTGGCATTTGAACCCTACTCTTTCTTCTTTTCCTGTGCTGAAAATTTGAAGGCCATCTTACTTGTTTTCTTTTCTCATCTTTTTCTCTTCCAAAAGCCGAAAATCACCATTGTTTTCTCACCTTTTCTTTCTTTTTCTTTGAAATTTCCTTTTAGCCGAATCTTTTGATCTCCATCGTTATCCTTCTCCCACTCACTAAAAGCTGAAACTCCCCATTGAATTCTTCTAAAAGCCGAAAAACACATCAGCCTTCTCTTGTTCATACTTTTCTGGGATTTTCTTAAAAGCCGAAATTCCTAGATCTCTTCTCTTGTGTTTGCCGAATTTTTCTGCAAGAGGTAGCCAAAATCTTCTGAAGAGGTAAGGGTCGAATATGTTAATCTTTCAATCTATTCCGGCTTTTAGAGATTCTAGCCAAATGGCTATATGGCTAACTAATCGGGTATTTTCTCTCATTTGCAGCATTCCGGGATTTGAAGGGGATTCAATCGCTTAGATCTCTAAGCCAGGGTTCAGTAGCATTCAGATCGTATTACTTTCAGGATTTCAAGGTAAGGAGATCTGTAATTTAAACATATAATTTGGGTAAAACACTAACCCTTGGCCGATTATAGGAGAGGCCTTATCTTCGCGATTTTCCGGCTTTTGAGTAAAGTTGTAGACAAAGGGCATTAGATCTGATTAGTGAAGATGTCGACATAGAGAGTAGTACTACGCATTAATCAGGTGTGTAACTTCTCACACCATTTAGATTGTCTGCTACTATATGTTATTAAATCTGCTTATCTCTGTTAAATGCCAAAATCCCGACATAACTTTTGAAAACCCGAGGAGTGTAAAACCGAATCACCAGGTTAGTGATCTCTGTCATTCATAAGTGAATGTTTCTGCTAATGATATGTTTTTGTGATTGCGCGGGGTTGGGTAATTGATGAAAGGGGAAGTATTCTGTTGTAGTGGCTTTTTGCCATGATCTGTTGTAGTGGCTTTTTGCCATGATCTGTTGTAGTGGCTATTGCCATGATCTGACGATGTGCAGCTAACTGCAGCATGACTGCCATCAATGGTGTGTAGCAGTGTGGGTTGATTGTAGAAATCCCCAATGGTGTGTTCGGCAGGTAAGGGTGGTGTGTAGCGGATGGAAACTAGGATTGGGTTGGGCTTTGCATAATTTATGTTATTTCATGTTTTGATATCTGCTCTGTGAGGCTAAAGCCCAATCTGATGGTGCATGAGGGCTGCACACTGAGTCTCGTGACTCACCCTATTATTTAACATTTTTCAGGAGACACGTAGAGCATCGGACCGGGCTGGAGAGGAACGCAAGGTGGCCATGCATGAGATTATTTTGGATACTGCGACAGCCTTTATTTTATTTGTTTATAACTAATATTTTGGATTAGTTGGGTTTTTATTTCATTGTAATAAGGCCATGGGCCATTAGATTTTCTTTTATTATCCGAGTTTTATTTTGGGCTTTTATTATTATTAAACATTTGGATTTTTCATTTCAATTAAGCTAAGGCATGTACCAAATTTCGGTTTCTAAAACACTAAGGCATTAATTTAAAATGTATATCTTTTACAAACTATTCAACCGTTTAGTTTCCCGATTAAAAGGTTAAACTCAAGAAAAATATTTCCCGAAATTGCGATAACTTTTAAAATCTCCTTAGTGACATGCCAGATCCGGTCATGGTGTTTGGGCTGGGTTTGGGGTGTTACAAATTGGTATCAGAGCCCGGTTCAAAACTCGGCTCTGGGGGTTTTGGGCTCAAAACGTCTTCTAAAGTTGGGTTTTCGAAACATGCATATTTATAAATGATACAGGTCTGTTAGCTCGGCATGGCATCTGCGTCTCCGGCCCAAGTCCGCCAGGTAAGTATTCTAAACTATTGTGTGACATATATATGTGGGCTTGATGGGCTTATAGGACATAGGCTATTTAGATTAGAACTTGATGAACTCTAGGCTTAGCTTAAACAACTCCTTAAAACTCATAAGACTTAATTTCACTAAACAAACCCGTGAACGAGTCGCAAGACTAGGGTGTGGCAATAGGCATGCGCATGTCTAGGATTGGATCCGGAAGAGCTTGGTACTTAAGCAATCCTAGTGACTCACCTTCTTAAATGCCGAAATCCGGCATAACGTTTGAAAACCCGAGGAAGGCAAAAGCGAATCACCAGGTTAGTGATCTCTGTCATTCATAAGTGAATGTTTCTGCTAATGATATGTTTTTGTGATTGCACGGGGTTGGGTAATTGATGAAATGGGAAGTATTCTGTTGTAGTGGCTTTTTGCCATGATCTGTTGTAGTGGCTTCTGCCATGATCTATTGTAGTGGCTTTTTGCCATGATCTGTTGTAGTGGCTATTGCCATGATCTGACGATGTGCAGCTAACTGCAGCATGACTGCCATCGATGGTGTGTAGTGGTGTGGGTTGATTGTAGAAATCCCCAATGGTGTGTTCGGTAGGTAAGGGTGGTGTGTAGCGGATGGAAACCTAGGATTGGGTTGGGCTTTGCATAATTTCTGTTATTTCATGTTTTGATATCTGTTCTATGGGGCTAAGGCCCAATCTGATGGTGTATGAGGTTTGCACACTGAGTCTCGTGACTCACCCTATTATTTAACATTTTTCAGGAGACACGTAGAGCATCGGACCGGGCTGGAGAGGAACGCAAGGTGGCCATGCATGAGATTATTTTGGATACTGCGCAGCCATTATTTTATTTGTTTATAACTAATATTTTGGATTAGTTGGGTTTTTATTTCATTGTAATAAGGCCATGGGCCATTAGATTTTCTTTCATTATTCGGGTTTTATTTTGGGCTTTTATTATTATTAAACATTTGGATTTTTTGTTTCAATTAAGCTAAGGCATGTACCAAATTTTGGTTTCTAAAACACTAAGGCATTAATTTAAAATGTATATCTTTTACAAACTATTCAACCATTTAGTTTTCCCAATTAAAAGGTTAAACTCAAGAAAAATATTTCCCGAAATTGCGATAATTTTTAAAATCTCCTTAGTGACATGCCAGATCCAGTCATGGTGTTTGGGCCGGGTTTGGGGTGTTACAGTGCCTGTGAGAGGAATACCTTCGAAGAATGTAAGAGAAGTCAGTGGTTGAGACACTATTGCAAGATCTAAAGCCAGAGCACTGCCACAGCCTATGCTATTCGAGCTCGTGAGGAAGCTTAATCACCAGATGTTATAACGGGTACTTTTATACTTTATGATACTTCTGTGATTGCATTGATAGACCCTGGTTCAATACATTCGTATATATGCATGAATTTAGTATTCAGCAAGACTTTGCCTATAGAGTCTACTAAGTTTACTATAAAAGTATCGAACCCCTTAGGTAAAAGTGTCCTGGTTGACAAAGTATGCAAGAACTGACCGTTAATGTTTCGAGATATGTGTTTCCCTACTGATCTGATGCTTTTGCCATTTCATGAGTTCGATATCATTTTGGGTATGGACTGGTTGTTTTTGCATGATGCTGTTGTAAATTGTAAAAGAAAGACTATTGATTTGAGATGTCCGAATGATGAGATTGTACGAGTTGAGTCTAATGATTTGAATGGATTGCCTGCTGTGATATATGTTTTGAAAGCTCAAACTTATGTGAAAAAGGGTTATGAGGGATATTTTGCTTATGTGATTGATTCAAAAGTGTTTGAGAAGAAAATTGAATCAGTGCCTATTGTTTGTGAGTATTCTGATGTGTTCCCTGAAGAGTTACCGGGTTTGCCTCCGATTCGTGAAGTTGAGTTTGGTATTGAATTGTTGCCTAGTACTACACCTATATCGATAGCTTCGTATAGAATGGCAACAGAGTTGAAAGAGTTAAAGTCACAGTTGCAAGAATTGACTAATAGAGGGTTTGCTAGACCGAGTTTCTCACCTTGGGGTGCTCCTGTTCTGTTTGTGAAAAAGAAAGATGGCACAATGAGGATGTGTATCGATTACCGTCAGTTGAATAAAGTGACAATAAAGAATAAATATCCGTTGCCCCAAATAGACGATTTATTTGATCAGTTAAAAGGAGCTACTGTATTTTCTAAGATTGATCTGAGATCGGGATACTACCAGTTGAGAGTTAAAGATTCAGACATTCCGAAGACTACTTTCAGAACGAGGTACGGGCATTATGAGTTTTTAGTTATGCCATTTGGACTAACCAATGCTCCTGCTATTTTTATGGATCTGATGAACAGAATTTTCAGATCGTACCTAGATCGATTTGTTGTGGTGTTCATAGATGACTTGATTTATTGACGTGATGAAAATGAGCATGTTGAACATTTGAAAATTGTGTTGCAAACTTTGAGAGAAAAGCTATTGTACGCGAAATTTAGCAAATGTGAATTCTGGTTACACGAGGTTAGTTTTCTGGGACATATTGTGTCAGCTTCTGGAATCCGAGTGGATCCCAGTAAGATTTCTGTTATTCTGAATTGGAAACCTCCAAGAAATGTATCTGAAATCCGTAGTTTTCTGGGTTTAGCTGGTTATTATCGTTGATTTGTAAAAGGATTTTTAGTGATAGCTACTCCGTTGACTAGATTACTTCAGAAAGATGTTAGATTTGAATGGTCGGATAAATGTCAGAAAAGTTTTGATCAGTTGAAAACTCTGTTAACAGAAGCTCCAGTGTTAGTACAGGCAGAATCAGGTAAAGAATTTGTTATATACAGTGATGCTTCGTTAAATGGTTTGGGATGTGTTTTGATGAAGGAAAGCAAAGTTGTAGCTTATGCCTCGAGACAATTAAAGCCTCATGAAAAGAATTATCCGACACACGACCTTGAGCTAGCTGTGATTGTGTTTGCACTTAAGATTTGGCGCCATTATCTGTACAGTGAGAAATGTCATGTGTTTTCAGATCATAAAAGTATAAAATATCTGACGACTCAGAAATATTTGAACCTGCGTCAAAGAAGATTGTTGATGATAATGAGTTATTAGCGAAACGAGTTCTGTGTGATTCAAATTCTAAATCTGAATTTTGGGTTGTTGATGATTGCTTGATTTTCCTAGGTTGTATCCGTGTTTCGAGAAATTCAGAGTTGATCCAACTGATTTTAAGTGAAGCACGTAATAGTCGTCTATCTGTTCATCCAGGAAGTACAAAGATATACCATGATCTGAAGCAACACTATTGGTGGTCTGGTATGAAACGAGACATTTCTGACTTTGTTTCGAAATACTTAATCTGTCAACAAGTGAAAGCCGAACATCAAGTTCCGTCTGGTTTGCTACAGCCAATTCTGATTCCTGAATGGAAATGGGATAGAGTGACGATGGATTTTGTTTCTAGTTTGCCTCAAACTCCGAGAAAGAAAAGATTTGGGTCATAGTTGACCGATTCACGAAATCGGCCCATTTTATTTCAGTAAGATCTGATGATTCACTTGATAGATTAGCTGAGCTTTATATTTTCAAGATTGTTAGATTGTTAGAAGAGGAAAAATGGGAGCTGGAAGATTCAATGAGATAGCAATATCTGACTCTGTTTAACGGTAAGATTTTCGGGGACGAAAATCCCTACGGGGGGAGTATTGTAACAGTCTGATTTATACCCTAGTCGGAACTGTGGTTTTGGGACCACAAATCCTAGTCTATATAATATTTTAATATTATTTTCTGTGCCATTGATGGGTGTTTTAAGTATGTGTTAAATTTTCGTAAGTTAATTTGTCCATTTGTGTGTTTATTTTAACAAAAGGATTGAATTGCATTAAATGTGAAAGTTGCTTGCTATTTGTTAAGGTATCAATATGTTGTGGCTTTGTAAAGGTGGAGGCCTTACAATTAAGCCATTATCATGTTTAGTGGACGGCTAAAGTCATGAATGACCATGTAAATTATATGTTATAAATGTATGAATGAAGGCTATTTTGGAAAATGAATTGCTAGCATTAAATTAATGAAACAAAAAGATGAAGTGTTCATGTTTTATTTCTCTTCATTTGACCGAAACAAGCAAGGAAATAAAAGAAATAAATCTAGCTAGGGTATTCGGCCTTTCTATTGCAAATTAAGGTATGTTTTTGCTTTGGTTTTTGATGATTTTTATGTTTTTGAGATTGTTGCTTAGTCTACTATCAAGCCCGTGTCTCAATTTGATGAATTGATGCTGTTCATAAAATGTGCCATTGACGATATGTTCAGCTTTGTGATGATTTATGGTGTTAAATGAAAGATTTGAGCTAGATGAACATACTTTGTTCTTGAAATTTTGTTGAATTTAGCTAATTAGCGCTAAATTGAGAAAATATTATTTTTGAGGACTAAAGTACAAATTTGATGGAAAATATGGGCTTGTATGTGATGTATGAACATTCGGCTAAGCATGATTATGTAATGATTTTGTGAATTTGATGTTTTGAGAAAAATGGACTAAATTGAGAAATTGTGCAAATATGAGGGTTAATTTGCAAATGGCCCTAAATGTGTGTCCTTGGGTTTAATTGAATAAGTTAGTGAATAAAAGAGTTAATTCTGAATATGTATAGATCAAGAACTGAGGAAAACGGACTTAGATCGCGGGAAAATGAAAGTAACCGAGTAGCCGTTTCCATTTCTATTAATCGAATCCGAGGTAAGTCATTATGCAAATAAACGTATTCGTATTGAATTATGTGTTCTTATGACTACTGTTATCGATGAATACTTATTATAAGATCTGTTCATGAATTCCGAGATAAGGATTACTTAGTGACAATGTCCGAGAAGTCCCGTACGAACCTAGGAATAGATAGGATTAGCTATGTCATAACATAGGTATTTGTTCTGTTTTTATCATGCAAGACCACGTCTGGGACGTTGGCATTGATTTGAGATTTCGTGTAAGACCTCGTCTGGGACGTAGGCATCGGTATGAGCGTTACGAGTAAGACCACGTCTAGAACGTTGGCATCGATATGATCTTTACGTGTAAGACCATGTCTGGGACATTGGCATCGTATTAATTAGTGTAAGACCCTGTCTAGGATAGTGGCATCAATATCCGATTACATGTAAGACCTCGTCTGGGACATTGGCATTGTACGAATATTTTGAGCTTTCTGAGTATCCTACTAGATTCCTTACGGTTCAACAGGCAAGTCTGTGATACGAAATGGCCATGTAAATAGTGAATCTGTTTCAGGTACGTTGATTCATACACTAAGTGTGTATATAAGGTAAGTTCCTATGTGATCTTACTATGATGATTATGTATATTTGGATAACAATATGAGATGTGATAGTAAGCATGAAAGAGCTTTGTATATATGAGACTTTTGAATTGATGAGTGTGGCAAATATGGCCAAGTACATGGACCAAAGTATATACGTGATAATTTGCTAAGTGATTTAGATGTGCCAATGTATGTACAAGTATATATGCCTTCTATGCTAAGTTTGTTTGTATTATGACTTACTAAGCTTTTGGAAAGCTTACTCCGTGTGTGCATGTTCTTTGTTTTATAGGTTGTCAAAGCTACTGAAGGCTCGGGACCATCAAGGATCATCATCACACTATTCAACTTGTTTATGGTACATTTTGGATATATATTTTGCTGGATATGGCATGTATAGGCTAGTCTTTTGTATTTGTAAATGAAGTGAATTTAGCCATGTGATTTGGCTACTTATATGTTGGTATTTTGTTTAAATGAAAGTGATATATGAAGTATACCTTGGTATGGTTGAAGCACATGAATTGGTCAAGTTTTTGGGTAAGCATTTGGATGAATTATACTTGATATACATATATTTTGGTCTTGGAAGTTGGCATGGTTGAAATGGATATTGAATGTTTAGATTGAATGGATATTTTGGTTGTCTAGTATGCAAGAAATGTGTTGGTAAATATTGCTTGTAGGTAAGACCCAAGTAGGTGGCATTTTGGCCTTTAAAATGGCCTATAATGTCACACGGTTGTGGCACACGAGCGTGCCTAGTAACTGTGGGGCTAAGTCAGTAGCTAGCATAAGAGTACACGGCCTCGGCACACGGACGTGCCTAGTAGCCGTGTGATTTTTGACAGGATCGACCACGGCCAAAGTATACGGGCGTGCTTGATGGTCATGGAGCAAAGGTCAATTTCGACCACGGGGAGGACACAGGGTGTGTCTGGCAGCCGTGGGAGGCACACGACATGCCCACACGGGCGTGTAACCCCTGAAACTTAGAAAAGTTTTAAATTTTCGAGAATGTCTGTATGTGTTTCAGTTTAGTCCCGACCCAGTTTATAAGCATGTTTTAGGTCTCGTTGATCGCAATAAGGGACACTATGATTGTATTGGATGTGATACTTGATGAATTGTCTGATTAAGTTTCCGATCTGTCAGGTAACACTCTTAACCCATTTCGGCGACGGACACGGGATAGGGGTGTTACATTTGGTTGGTATCAAAGCTACGGTTTAGTCGATTCTTGGACTAACATGGCGTGTCAGAGTCTAGCTATACATGCCATATATTTGAACTGTGATAGTGTGATGAATCCTGACGTGTAAAATGTGATTTTCGTATAGTAATGGATCGCGAAAGAGCCGTAGTTGACGACGTAGAAAGTAATGTGCCTACTCCTGCGCAAAGGACAGCACCCTCTGATTCGAGACCGGCTACGAGTGGTCAAAAGGGAGAAGCTAAACAAGCTTTCTTCCAGATGATGAGTGAGTGGTTCACTCAATTTGTAAAGAATGACCCTACTGTTTCGCAACCCCCGCCCCCGGTTAATCCCCCTCAGACATCTGATATACCTCTGACTGCAAATCTGAATCCGTGGAATAAGCCTTCGGTTGACAAGATCCGTAAGTATGGGACCGAAGAGTTTTGGGCTACTAATGATGATGATGCTGAAAGGGCTGAGTTTTGGTTAAAAAATACTATACGGGTATTCGACGAAATGTCTTTAACTCCGGAAGAATGCATAAAGTACG
Organism: Gossypium australe; assembly: GCA_005393395.2. Taxonomy (NCBI): domain Eukaryota; kingdom Viridiplantae; phylum Streptophyta; class Magnoliopsida; order Malvales; family Malvaceae; genus Gossypium; species Gossypium australe. Next base: position 57,940,742 of record CM016622.1, read on the forward strand.
TTGTCTCATTACTCCGAGATGCAGCTTATCAATGGTGGAAAATTTTGATTTCTGTTGTTCCGAAAGAGAAGTTACATGGGACTTCTTTCAGAGTGAATTCCGGAAGAAATATATCAGTAAGAGATTCGTCGATCAGAAACGAAAGGAATTTCTAAAACTAAAACAGGGCCGAATGACTGTTTCGAAATATGAACGAGAGTTCGTGAGACTGAGTCAGTATGCTCGGGAATGTGTATCATCTAAGCTATAATGTGCAAAAGATTTGAAGATGGCCTTAATGAAGACATTCATTTGCTAGTCGGGATTTTAGAAATAAAATAGTTCGTTGTACTCGTTGATCGAGCGTGTAAAGCTGAGGCACTCGGGAAAGATAAAAGAAAAGCTGAGTCTGAAGCTCGAGATATGCGAAAGAGATTTTAGAGTAAATCATTTTAGTCTGCTCCGAAAAGATTCAGAGATAATCAAAGTCGTTCCAGAGATAATGTGGGACATTCGAATAGAAATCAAACTACAAATGAGCTCCAAAACCCAAGCAACTTCAGTGGCCAATGTTGGTAATGTTCGGACTGAGAGACCTGAATGTAAACATTGTGGAAAAATGCATCCGATAAGTTGTAGATTAAATGGTAGAGCTTGCTTCAGATGTGGATCACTTGATCATTTTATCTGTGATTGCCCTGAGTTGGTTGAGCCAGAAACTGTTTAGAATTTGAGATCGGATAACGCACCTGTGAGAGGCAGACCTTCGAAGAATGTAAGAGACGTCAGTGGTAGTCAGAGAACTACGAGAGACACTATTGCAAGATCTGAAGCCAGAGCGCCTGCCAGAACGTATGCTATTCGAGCTCGTGAGAAAGCTTCATCACCAAATCTTATAACGGGTACTTTTATACTTGATGATACTTCTGTGATTGCATTGATAGACCCTGGTTCTACATATTCGTATATATGTATGAATTTAGTATTCAGCAAGACTTTGCCTGTAGAGTCTACTGAGTTTACTATAAAAATATCGAACCCCTTAGGTAAAAGTGTCCTGGTTGACAAAGTATGCAAGAACTATCCGTTAATGTTTCGAGATATTTGTTTCCCTGCTGATCTGGTGCTTTTGCCATTTGATGAGTTCGATATCATTTTGGGTATGGACTGGTTGTTTTTGCATGATGTTGTAAATTGTAAAAGAAAGACTATTGATTTGAGATGTTCGAATGATGAGATTGTACGAGTTGAGTATAATGATTTGAATGGATTGCCTGCTATGATATCTATTTTGAAAGCTCAAACTTATGTGAAAAATGGTTATGAGGCATATTTTGCTTATGTGATTGATTTGAAAGTGTCTGAGAAGAAATTTGAATCAGTGCCTATTGTTTGTGAGTATTCTAATGTGTTCCCTGAAGAGTTACTGAGTTTGCCTCCGATTCATGAAGTTGAGTTTGGTATTGAATTGTTGCCTAGTACTACACCTATATCGATAGCTCCGTATAGAATGGCACCAACAGAGTTGAAAGAGTTAAAGTCACAGTTGCAAAAATTGACTGATAGAGGGTTTGCTAGACCGAGTTTCTCACCTTGGGGTGCTCCTGTTATGTTTGTGAAAAAGAAAGATGGCACGATGAGGATGTGTATCGATTACCGTCAGTTGAATAAAGTGACAATAAAGAATAAATATCCGTTGCCCCAAATAGACGATTTATTTGATCAGTTAAAAGGAGCTACTGTATTTTCTAAGATTGATCTGAGATCGGGATACTACCAGTTGAGAGTTAAAGATTCAGACATTCCGAAGACTACTTTCAGAACGAGGTACGGGCATTATGAGTTTTTAGTTATGCCATTTGGACTAACCAATGCTCCTGCTATTTTTATGGATCTGATGAACAGAATTTTCAGACCGTACCTAGATCGATCTGTTGTGGTGTTCATAGATGACATCTTGATTTATTGACGTGATGAAAATGAGCATGCTGAACATTTGAAAATTGTGTTGCAAACTTTGAGAGAAAAGCTATTGTACGCGAAATTTAGCAAATGTGAATTCTGGTTACACGAGGTTAGTTTTCTGGGACATATTGTGTCAGCTTCTGGAATCCGAGTGGATCCGAGTAAGATTGCTGCTATTCTGAATTGGAAACCTCCAAGAAATGTATCTGAAGTCCATAATTTTCTGGGTTTAGCTGGTTATTATCGTCGATTTGTAAAAGGATTTTCAGTGATAGCTACTCCATTGACTAGATTACTTCAGAAAGATGTTAGATTTGAATGGTCGGATAAATGTTAGAAAAGTTTTGATCAGTTGAAAACTCTGTTAACAGAAGCTCCAGTGTTAGTACAGCCAGAATTGAGTCAATAATTTGTTATATACATTGATGCTTCGTTAAATGGTCTGGGATGTGTTTTGATGCAGGAAGGCAAGGTTGTAACTTATGCCTCGAGACAATTGAAGCCTCATAAAAAGAATTACCCGACACACGACCTTGAGCTAGCTGCGATTGTGTTTGAACTTAAGATTTGGCGCCATTATCTGTACTGTGAGAAATGTCATGTGTTTTCAGATCATAAAAGTCTAAAATATCTGATGACTCAGAAAGATTTGAACCTGCGTCAAAGAAGATGGTTAGAGCTGTTAAAAGATTATGAGCTCGTGATAGATTATCATCCGGGTAAAGCGAACGTTGTTGCTGATGTGTTGAGTAGAAAATCATTGTTTGCACTACGTGCTTTGAATGCTCAATTAAATTTGTTTGATGATAGTTCTGTGTTAGCTGAGTTAAAAGCGAAACCATTGTTTGTACAGCAAATATGTGATGCTCAGAAATCTGATAATGAGTTATTAGTGAAACGAGTTCTGTGTGATTCGAATTCTGAATCTGAATTTCGGGTTGTTGATGATTGCTTGAGTTTCCGAGGTCGTATCTGTGTTTTGAGATATTCAGAGTTGATTCAGCTGATTTTAAAGGAAGCACATAACAGTCGTCTATCTGTTCATCCGGGAAGTACAAAGATGTACCATGATCTGAAGCAACACTATTGGCGGTCTGGTATGAAACGAGACATATCTGACTTTGTTTCGAAATGCTTAATCTGTCAACAAGTGAAAGCCGAACATCAAGTTCTGTCTAGTTTGCTACAGCCAATTCTGATTCCTAATAGAAATGAGATAGAGTGGCGATGGATTTTTCTTCTGGTTTGCCTCAGACTCCGAGAAAGAAAGATACGAATTGGGTCATAGTTGACCGATTGACGAAATCTGCCCATTTTATTTCAGTAAGATCTGACGATTCACTTGGTAGATTAGCTGAGCTTTATATTTCTGAGATTGTTAGATTGCACGGGGTGCCACTATCCATTGTGTCAGATAGGGATCTAAGGTTTACATCGAGGTTCTGGAAGAAATTATAGGAAGCTTTAGGCACGAAACTGCATTTCAGTACAGCTTTTCATCCACAAACAGATGGTCAATCCGAGCGGATCATTCAGATTCTTGAAGATATGTTAAGATGTTGTATACTTGAGTTTAACGGTACATGGGAACACTATTTGCCATTGATTGAATGTGCATACAATAACAGTTTTTAGTCAAGTATCAAAATGGCACCTTCTGAAGCTTTGTACGGACGTAAATGTCGTACACCTCTGTATTGGACTGAGCTGAGTGAAAATAAGCTACATGGGGTTGATTTGATAAAAGATTCAGAACAGAAAGTGAAACTGATCTGAGATTGTTTGAAAGCAGTATCTGATCGTCAGAAGTCTTATGCAGACTTGAAACGAAAAGATATAGAATTTGAGAACCGCGACAAGGTATTTCTGAAAGTGTCTTCGTGGAAGAAAGTACTCCGATTCGGACGTAAAGGAAAATTAAGTCTGAGGTTCGTCGGACCGTATGAGTTCATTGAACGAGTTGGGCCTGTTGCATATAGATTAAGGTTGCCCTCTGAGCTAAAAAAGATACACAATGTATTTCATATTTCGATGCTCCGTAGATATCGATCCAATCCGTCACATGTGATTGCCCCATCTAAAATTGAAATCCGATCAGATATGACATATGACAAGGGGTTAATCTGTATCTTAGCTCGTGAAGTGAAAGAGTTGAGAAATAAGAAAATTCCGTTAGTGAAAGTACTATGGAATCGACACGGAATAGAAGAGGCAACATGGGAGCCGGAAGATTCAATGAGATAGCAATATCTGACTCTGTTTAATGGTAAGATTTTTGGGGACGAAAATCCCTACAGGGAGAGAATTGTAACAGTTCGGTTTATACCCTAGTCAGAACAGTGGTTTCGAGACCACAAATCTTAGTCTGTATAACATTTTAATATTATTTTTTGTGCCATCGATGGGTGTTCAAGTATGTGTTAAAGTTTCGTAAGTTAATTTGGCCGTTTGGGTGTTTATTTTAACAAAAGGATTGAATTGCATTAAATGTGAAAGTTTCTTACTATTTGTTAAGGTATCAATGTGTTGTGGCTTTGTAAAGGTGGAGGCCTTATATGACAATTAAGCCATCATCATGTTTAGTGGACGGCTAAAGTCATGAATGACCTTGTAAATTATATGTTATAAATGTATGAATGAAAGCTATTTTGGTAAATGAATTGTTAGTATTAAATTAATGAAACAAAAAGATGAAGTGTTCATCTTTTATTTCTCTTCATTTGACTGAAACAAGCAAGGAAATAAAAGAAATAAATCTAGCTAGGGTATTCGGCCTTTCTATTGCAAATTAAGGTATGTTTTTGCTTTGGTTTTTGATGATTTTTATCTTTTTGAGATTGTTGCTTAGTCTACTATCAAGCCCGTGTCTCAATTTGATAAATTGATGTTGTTCATGAAATGTGCCATTGACGATATGTTGAGCTTTGTGATGATTTATGGTGTTAAATGAAAGATTTGAGCTAGATGAACATACTTTGTTCTTGAAATTTTGTTGAATTTAGCTAATTAGGGCTAAATTGAGAAAATATTATTTTTGAGGACTAAAATGCAAATTTGATGGAAAATATGGGCTTGTATGTGATGCATAAACATTCGGCTAAGCATGATTATGTAATGATTTTGTGAATTTGATGTTTTGAGAAAATTTGACTAAATTGATAAATTGTGCAAATATGAGGGTTAATTTGCAAATGGCCTTAAATGTGTGTCCTTGGATTTAATTGAATAAGTTAGTGAATAAAAGAGTTAATTCTGAATATGTATAAATCAAGAACCGAGGAAAATGGAATTAGATCGCGGGAAAATGAAAGTAACCGAGTAGCCGTTTCCGTTTCTATTAAATCGAATCTGAGGTAAGTCATTACGTAAATAAACGTATTCGTATTGAATTATGTGTTCTTATCACTATTGTTATCGATGAATACTTATTATATGATCTGTTCATCAATTCTGAGATAAGGATTACTTAGTGACAATGTCCGAGAAGTCCCATACGAACCTAGGAATAGATAGGATTAGCTATGTCATGACATAGGTATTTGTTCTGTTTTTATCATGTAAGACCACGTCTGGGACGTTGGCATTGATTTGAGATTTCGTGTAAGACCTCGTCTGGGACGTAGGCATCGATATGAGCGTTACGTGTAAGACCACGTCTGGGACGTTGGCATCGATATGATCTTTACGTCTAAGACCATGTATGGGACATCGGCATTGTAACATCCCGAATTTGGGCCTAGTAGGATTGAGCCCAATGGGCCTTGAGCGTAGTAGCGTTTAAAATTTTTGGAGAACAAGAGATCGGCTTTAGTGCAAGTTGGACCGATTGGATAAGTGATTTTGGAATGTTAGAGGGCTTCTATGAAGTCCCGGGATCAAACTTTGGCTTTAAGGAAATTTTGGTTTTCTTTTTAAATGGACTTTAGAATTTGGACATAGATTTAAAATTAGTTGTGCATGGTTTAAGATACAAATGGGCTTGTGGCCCAGTGGCAAAGTGGCGCCACTTAAAGAGCAGGGAAGTGGCGTCAACTGAGGAGGCCCAAATTCAAGTTGCATGAAGCCCAATTATTTTAATTAAATAGGTTAATTTTTGGCATTAGGGTTTATTCTCCCACTCTCTTCTTCAATTTCGACATTAGGGTTTCTCTATTCTCCCATTCTCTATATAAGCCGAAATCCCTAAGCCTATTCTCTCATCTTCACTTCTATGCAAAAGCCGAAAGTCTATTATTTTTTTCTGTTTTCTTCTACAAAGCCGAAACCACCGTTTTCTTCTCATCTCCATAGCTGAATACCTCCTATTCTCTTTTGCCGATCTCTTCACTAAAAGCCGAATCTCCATAGATTTCTTTGAATCATCTTCTCTTTTTGATTTTCACAAAAAGCTGAAATCTTCTAGGAGTTGCCAAATTCTCTGTAAAGGTAGGTGCCGATTTCTTCTGATCTGTTCTTCTTCTCTTTCGATTTTTAGAAGACAAAGCCGAAAGGCTAATGGATTGATGGTTTCTTGTGTTTACGTGTTGGGCAACATTCGGGAATTGAAGTAGATCGCTTAGATCTAAAAGCCGGAACCGTTAGTCTCTGAACCTCATATCTATCTTTTCGGGATTTCAAGGTAAGGGGTTCTCTTTAGATTCCCGTTAGATTCACTATTGTAATTGTGATCTTAACCATATGTTATGATAAGGTCTTTTAATGGAATCAAATATCAATCAGGCGAAGGAAGGGATTGGATCTGTTAAACCAATCCCTAAGTTTAAGAAACAAGCGGTGTCGGTGGTTCGGGATTGGCCACCGGGTTGTGGACCGGCTTCAGAACAACATCTTAGACAGATAGCAGTCGTATCGGCTTCTGATAGTGTCGACATAGAAAGTCTTGCCTTGTCTGTAATCAGGTGTGTAGATCTCTAACACACTAATTAATCTGTACTAAATATATGTTATGGGCTAAAATCCGGAAAAAGACTGTATAGTAATCTGTACTAAATATATGTATGGGCTAAAAGCCGGAAAAAGGCTGTATAGACAGTTGGATTACCCAAAAAGGGTAGGCAAGGAATGCCAGGTACGTAATCATAGAAACTTCTCTATATGTATCGATGTATGTAATAAACTGTGATCTTTTAGGTAGTATATTGTTTTGACTTTGCATGGATGTATGCATGGGATGGGATAAATATGATGAAGGGGAAGAGCATGATAGGTCACTTGGTGATCGGTGGTTATACCACGAATTCAAATGTTAGGTCACATAGTGATCGGTGGCAAAGCCATACTTAAATGATTCTTGATTAATAGGAATAGGCAGTACGGCTGTCGATATGGTGTGTAGAGGTTGGTGGGTTGATTGTAGAAATCCCCGAGGTGTGATGGTTGGTACGGGCTGGTGTGTAGAGGATGGACTTTTAGGTTGGGTTGGGCCATGTTGCATGTAAATATTTTGTTGCCATTGTGTATGGGCCAAGGCCCATAATGTGTTTGTGGGCCTCAAGCCTTTTATGTGTTTCGGGATTTGCACACTGAGTCTTGGTGACTCACCCCTTTATTTTTCCTAAACCTTTCAGATGAGCAGTAGATCGTGGACGTGGGAGCCGAGGCGGACTCGAGGGGCCATCAAGTTTTTATTTCCATAAATTATTTTTGGTTTTCCTTTAAGTTTTAATTTTGGGACCATTTATGTAATAAGGCTCCATAGCTTAGGTTATCAATTTATAATTGTTAATGTCTTCATTTATTTTTTTTTAAATTTATGTTCAGCAAAAGAGCAAAGGTTTTCTTCCAATATCACTTACTTAATGAATACTTGTATAAAGAAACTGAATTTCCAAAGATCATCCAAGTGAAGGTTTTTAACGTAAACCCCGTAGCATACCAGATCCGGTCGTAGCGTTTGGGCCGGGTTTGGGGTGTTACAGGCATCGTATTGATTAGTGTAAGACCCTGTCTAGGACAGTGGCATCGATATCCGATTACATGTAAGACCTCTTCTAGGACGTTGGCATTGTACGACTATTCTGAGCTTTCTGAGTATCCTACTAGATTCCTTACGGGTCAACGGGCAAGTCTGTGATACGAAATGGCCATGTAAATAGTAAATCCGTTTCAGGTATGTTGATTCATACACTAAGTGTGTATATAAGGTAAGTTCCTATGTGATCCTACTATGACGATTATGCATATTTGGATAACAATATGAGATATGATAGTAAGCATGAAAGAGCTTTATATATATGAGACTTTTGAATTGATGAGTGTGGCAAATATGGCCAAGTACATGGACCAAAGTATATACGTGATAATTTACTAAGTGATTTAGATGTGCCAATGTATCTACGAGTATATATGCCTTCTATGCTAAGTTTGTTTATATTATGACTTACTAGGCTTTTGGAAAGCTTACTCCGTGTGTGCGTTTTCTCTGTTTTATAGGTCGTCAAAGCTACTGAAGGCTCGGGACCGCCAAGGATCATCATCACACTATTCAACTTGTTTATGGTACATTTTGGATATATATTTTGCTGGATATGGCATGTATAGGCTAGTCTTTTGTATTTGTAAATGAAGTGAATTTAGCCATGTGATTTGGCTAGTTATATGTTGGTATTATGTTTAAATGAATGTGATATATGAAGTATACCTTGGTATGGTTGAAGCACATGAATTGGTCAAATTTTTGGGTAAGCATTTGGATGAATTATACTTGATATACATATGTTTTGGTCTTGGAAGTTGGCATGGTTGAAATGGATATTGAATGTTTAGATTGAATGGATATTTTGGTTGTCTAGTATGCAAGAAATGTGTTGGTAAATATTGCTTGTAGGTAAGACCCAAGTGAGTGGCATTTTGGCCTTGAAAATGGCCTATAATGTCACACGGTTGTGGCACACGGGCGTGCCTAGTGACCGTTGGGCTAAGTCAGTAGCTAGCATAAGAGTACACGACCTTGGTACACGGACATGCCTAGTAGCCGTGTTATTTTTGATAGGATCGACCACGGCCAAAGTACACGGGCGTGCTTGATGGCCGTGGAGAAAAGGTCAATTTCGACCACGGAGAGGACACACGGGTGTGTCTAGCAGCCGTGGGAGGCACACGGCATGCCCACACGGGTGTGTAACCCCTGAAACTTAGAAATGTTTTAAATTTCTGAGAATGTCTATATGTGTTTCGCTTTAGTCCTGACCCGGTTTATAAGCATGTTTTAGGTCTCGTGAACCGCAATAAGGGACACTATGATTGTATTCGATGTGATATTTGATGAATTGTCTGATTAAGTTTCCGATCTGTCAGGTAACGCTCTTAACCCATTCCGGCGACGGACACGGGATAGGGATGTTACAGATATGTTTTATTAGGTATAAGAGGATTGGCCAAACTAACTCAATTTTTTGATAGGCGAGTAATCTATGGAATTACAAACGGAGTAGGCATTACAAGTGTTTTTGTGGGAGAAAGTGTAAAATATCTAGGGGGAAGTCGTATCTCGTTTTATCTATTATTGTATTTATTTTATGTATTAATTTTTTTAGTAATTTCCTACTTTTTTATTTTAATTTTATGTAATGTATATATTTATATATTAATATATTTATAGATTTTTATTTATTTATTTATTTTTAGAATATTAAAAAAATTATTATTATATAATTCGAATTGAACCACAAGTCCACCTATACATGCCAATATAACCTTGACCAAGACATCAAAATCTACCAATATAATCGCTAGATAGTGTGATAGATCTCCGACGAGCTTCCAAACCGATCTAGCTTCTAATAATCTGAAAAGTAAAGGAAACAACTACGTAAGCAATGAATGCTTAGAAAGCTCGTATAAACCTTTAGTATGACATTACAATTCAACAATGAACTGTATAAGTTAAATATAAACCTATACCAATGTCTCAATATTTATCAATTACATAACCATCATTTTACAAATGAGTAAGTCTATCAACACCACATATACTTATCATTCTTAGCATAGTAAGATTTTATAAGACTTTGAACCCTTCCATTTACTTACTTTCCATTGCATTTGTGACAGACCAATTTTGACCCTAATCAGAACGGTGGTTTCGGGACCACGAATCCGAGCCCGAGTAATATTCTAATAATTTATTTTATGTCTATTATATGTGAATTAATATGGGTGAAAGTTTCGTAGAAGAGATTTATCGTTTAAGTACTTAATTTGATAAAAAAGATATAATCGCGAAAAGCGTAAATGTTGCATGCTAAAGTGTAATGTACCAAATTGCTTGTGGCTTTTTAAGTGAGTGTCCTAAAAGGGCAATTAGCCATTTACCATAGGGATGGACGGCAATGGGCTAAGTTAGATAGGAATATGTGTTAGTTTAATTATATTTTTATTTTATGCTTATGTTAGTATTTTATAAAGAAATAATGTTAGTGTGCATGTTAAATAAAACATAAGATAATGCCACAATCTTCTTCATTCTCTCATGGCCGATTTTAGCTAGTGAAAAGGGGTAAATTGATTTTTTTCTCTTGCTTGGGAGGACTTGCATGTCAAGTTCCCCACAATTTAGTATGGTGGACGGCAAGCATGCTATGAAAATTATAGTTTTAGTATTTTATAGCTAAAGTAGTATTATTATAATGAGCATGCTAATATGTGCTAGGAAATTAAAAACAAAAAGAAGTATTTTCCTATTTTAATTTCTCTTCTCTCCCCACCTTCTTCACCGATTCAAATTGAAAGAGGAGAAGAAAACTTGAAACCTCCATTGTTTCGGCTTGCATGTGGTAGTAACGTGAGTAGTTTAGCTTGAGTGTGGAAAAATTTTTACATATTGAATTCGGTTACTTTGAATGCAAAGGAAATCATGTTAAAATTTTGATATTTGGCATGTTAATATTCGGCCTAGGATGAGTACTCTTGTGTGTATTTTGATTTGAAAAATGTTTAATATTGATTCAAAAACAACATGAATTACTTATGAGACTTAAATAAGTTTAAGACTTGTGATTTCAATTATATGGGAATTATAGAAATTATTTTTGGAATTGAGCATGAAAATGCTCTTATTATTCGGTTGAAATGGATGATTATAAATGGTGAACATTTAGCTTGTTGTTCGATCTTATATTGAAGAATACACATGGGTACATTGAGTTAACAAAATTCGATTATAAAAGAAGTAGTTAAGAGTGTAAAAAGATTGTTTTAATTTATGCATGATGGTGCCTTATATTCGGCCTAAAGTGAAGAAGATTGTTCATGAAATTTTTCTATGAATTTGATACTAGGATATATATATATATTGTGAAATCGGTCAAGGATGAATGATTATATTTAGATAGGATTATTGGGTGAAATGGTATGAGAAGTCAATTGCCTAAATTAAATATAAGAAGGACTAAAATGATAAAAGGGAAGATTTTGGAGACTCGTAAGAGTCTAATAGCCATTCGGCCATTGAGGAGAAACCTCAATGTGTTGTGTTTTTGCATCGTGGTACATTACGGATTAAATTGAATAAGTTGAGTGTTTAAATTTTTGGTATGATTACTGTTTTAAATTATGTGCATCTTGAGTTGAGCAAATGGATAGAATGGATGTAAATAAAACTTACTTGATATTTCATAGATCGGGATCAAAAGAAGAAAGAACTTGATCGAGGGAAGGCTAAGGTGACTGAATAGCAGAAAATTTTAAGCATATCGACAACCGAGGTAAGTCCTTTAGTTAAAATATGTCAATAAATTAATTATGAATTTAGTGAATAATGAATTGTGGAAAATTAGAGTATAAATTCATATATAGCCGAATGTGAATGTATAGTATTGAAGTGGATTTATTTTGGCTAGTGCAAGGTGAATAAGTAAGATCCTGAACTACCTTATGTTTAAGGGTTATTTATAAATCTAATGAATGATAAAATTTATATAAGTTTGGTGTAAAATCATGAGTTGACCGAATGTGATGATGATGGATTGGATTGATTTTCAATTTTTTTTTAATGCAATGTAAATAAATACATATGATTCGATATGTGATCATGAAATGTGAAAAGTATGTAAAACCATTCTGACCTTCGGGCTTTGAGCCTAGCAGGCCTCGTGCCGGTGACATAATCGGGCTTATGCCTAGCAGGCCTTGTGCCGGTGTTAATTATCGGGCTTTATGCCTAGCAGGCCTTGTGCCGGTGTTACTTTTCAGGCTTTTACGCCTAGCAGGCCTTGAGCCGGTGTTACCTTTCAGGCTTTTAAGCCTAGCAGGCTTCACGCCGGTGATGTATTTTACAAAAGGGAAGTTGAATCTTAACTCAAGACAATTTAAAGCTAACTGATTGAGTATACGGTTCAGGTAAGTATGTAAGGTATGTTATGCCTACTACTACTACTATGGAAATTCGGTTTGCATGTATAAATGCTTGGAATACAAGAAATTTTAATATGGTAGTGTGATTGTTATAAATGCTATAGTTACATAACTTGGGGTATGTGATACTTGTAAAATATATTAAGTCGTATTGCGAAGTAATACAGGTTTATGGAATCGAAGTATAATTTCTTCGGTTAATGTACTAATAAGATTCGGCTTTATGTAGATAAATTATCATAATTAAATGTTTGTGGGAAATGTCATAAGTTGATTAATTTAAATGTTATGCTATTATAAATTTAGGACTTACGAAGCTAGTAAGCTTAATTATGTGAAATATTTCCTCTGTTTTATAGATTTTGGGTTACGCTACGGGCTCAAGACGGATCGTCAAGGAAGTCGCCAATACTATCAATCTATATTTTGGTACTCTTTCATTTTGGTTTTAAACAAAGGCTTGTATAGGAAAAAGGCTTGGTTTTTGTTTGACAAAATTTCACGGTTCATGTATATAATGGCCATGCGAAAATGGCTAAATTTCTAGTTAAGTACGTCGTTGTGTTTTTTATATGTATGTTGGTTTATGATGGCAAGGTTTATGCTTTCTTAATCAAAGTTTAATCATTTTGTTAAGGAAATGTTTATATACGAAATGAATCCTTGAATTAGGAATGTAGGTAGGTTCGGTTAGAAGCTAGTCTTTCATAAAATGCAACAAAACAGCTTGTAGTAACAGCAGTGATGTGAGTTAGAAAAATCACCAAAAATAGGGTATATTGAATTAGGAGGTGAATAAGATATGAAATTAAACCTTATTGTGTCTATTTTTACCTGAAAGAAACAGAGTAGGTAAAAGATTTATATTTTATAGGATAATTAAGTTTTAGTGAGACCTGCTCTGAAGCTCTGAATGAATTCGTGAGTCACTATTCTGTTTTGGAAAAATTGTCAAAAATTGTACAAAAATAATTAGGAATCATGGTTTATATGTGTAGAACCCTTAATGTGTCTATTTTTCATTGGTATAAACAAGAACAGTATATGAAATTTGTGAAATGAGATAACTGCATTTTTGTAGAGACAGGTCAGAATTGTTAAGCTGTGTAATAAGGGTAACTTTGATGAATAAACTGTACTAATTGGTCACATGAAAAATTCTGGAAAAATTATGGTGAAAATTTATATGAGTCTAGTTTCAAGAGAAATTTACGGATCTAAATTTTGAGTTTTGTAACTCGAGTTATTGTCAAATTAGTCGGCATAACACAGTTTGACAGCTTTAAATTTTTATGTCCTGAAATTGTAGTCAAGTCTAGTAACGCCTCTTGCTCAACTCCGGCGACGGTCTCGGGTAAGGGGTGTTACATTTGATTGGTATCAGAGCTTACGGTTTAGTCGATTCTAGGACTACCGTAGCGCGTGTGAGTCTAGCTATACATGCCTTTTGTATATATATTGATAGTGTGGTGACTTCTGACAGCCTGAACTTTGTTTTATTTAGTAAATGGACTCTGAACCAGAAAGAGCTGTAGCTGATGATGTGGAGAGCGTGGCACCTGACCGTACCCACGGATCAGCGCCGATAGACTCTCGACCTATTTCGGGTAGCCACGAAGGAGAAACTAAGCAAGCCTTTTATCGGATGATGAATGAGTGGTTTGCCCAATTTATTCAAAATAACCCGGCTGTACCCCAACCTCCGCCCCCGAATAATCCAACTCCGGATCCTCTAGCTCCCCCAATGATAGACCCAATGAGATCTAGTAGGCCCCCAGTTGACAAAATTCGTAAATATGGGGCCGAAGAATTTAAAGCCAATGACGATGATGATGCTGAGAGAGCCGAAATGTGGCTTGATAACACTATTCGGGTACTTGATGAGTTGTCTTGTACTCCGGATGAATGCTTGAAGTGTACTATATCCTTATTACGGGACACTGCATATCACTGGTGGAATACACTAGTATCAGTGGTTCCGAAAGAAAAAGTGACATGGGATTTCTTCCAAACTGAATTTCGCAAGAAGTATATTAGCCAAAGATTTATTGATCAAAAACGAAAAGAGTTCCTTGAGCTGAAACAAGGACGAATGACTGTAACGGAGTATGAAAGAAAATTTGTCAGGCTCAGCCGTTATGCTAGAGAGTGTGTCTCTACTGAAGCCATTATGTGTAAAAGATTCGAAGACGGCCTAAATGAAGATATAAAGATGTTTGTTGGCGTTCTTGAAATCCAAGAATTTGTAACTTTAGTTGAGAGAGCTTGCAAAGCTGAAGAGCTCGGGAAAGAGAAAAGAAAGGCTGATACAGAAGCCAGAGACATCCGAAAAAGGTCTTCGGGTAAAGTTTTTCATTCCACGAGCAAGAAGCCCAGAGATGACTACAGCCGACAGAAAGCTACTACAGATCCGCCTAGACGGGATCGACCTCCTATGAGCTCCCGAGCTACCTCAATAGCCAGTGTTGGTAACATTCCACAAAATAGAGTTGAATGCAAGTACTGTGGGAAATGGCACTCAGGGAGTTGTAGATTCCATGATCGGTCTTGCTATAAGTGTGGATCGTCAGATCATTTTATCAGAGAGTGTCCGAAGTTAGCTGAGCAGAATACAGTTCAGAACACTACACCGAGCAACGTGCCAATGCGAGGTAGACCACCCAGACATTCAGGCAATGTAGGTGGTAGCCAGAAAGGAACGAAGAACACTACAGATCGATCTGAGGCTAGAGCTCCAGCTAGAGCATATGCTGCGCGAGCTAGAGAGGATGCTTCCTCCCCCGACGTCATTACCGGTACTTTCACTCTTTTTGATACTACTGTGATTGCACTAATTGATCCTGGTTCGACTCATTCTTATGTGTGTGAAACTTTAAAATTTGGCAAGACTCTGCTAGTTAGTCTACCGAGTTTGTAATTCGTGTGTCCAACCCTTTGGGTAGATGTATGCTTGTTAATAAAGTGTGTAGAGGTTGCCCGTTGATGGTACGAGACTATTGCTTTCCAGCTGATTTGATGTTGTTGCCCTTCGATGAATTTGATATAATCTTGGGTATGGATTGGTTAACTTCACATGAGGCAGTGGTGGATTGCAAAAGAAAGTTTATTGATTTGAAATGCCGAAATGGTGAGACAATCAGAATAAAATCCTGTGATGTAAATGGGTTACCTACGGTAATATCTTCAATGGTAGCCCAAAAGTATGTGAGAAAAGGGTGTGAGGCCTATTTGGCTTATGTACTGGATAATAAAATGTCCGAGAAACTAATGAAATCGGTACCAGTTGTATGTGAATACACCGATGTGTTTCCTGAAGAGCTATCGGGCTTACCCCCAGTACGAGAGATTGAGTTCGGCATTGAATTAGTGCCGGATGCGACCCCAATTTCGATAGCCCCTTACCGAATGGCGCCTACTGAATTAAAAGAATTGAAAGCGCAGTTGCAAGAATTGACAGAGAGGGGTTTCGCACGACCGAGTTTTTCCCCGTGGGGTGCACCAGTTTTATTTGTGAAAAAGAAAGATGGGACAATGCGAATGTGTATCGACTACCGGCAACTAAATAAGGTAACTATAAAGAATAAGTACCCGTTACCTTGGATTGACGATTTATTTGACCAGTTGAAGGGGGCTTCAGTGTTTTCGAAAATAGATTTGAGATCGGGCTATTATCAATTACGAGTCAGAGATTCAGATGTGCCAAAGACGGCATTTCGAACGAGGTACGGACATTATGAGTTTTTGGTTATGCCTTTTGGACTTACTAATGCGCCTGCTGTTTTTATGGATCTAATGAACCGGGTCTTCCGACGGTTCTTGGATCAGTTTGTAGTAGTGTTTATTGATGATATATTGATCTACTCCAAAAATGAAGCGGAACACGCTGAGCATTTGAGAGTAGTACTACAAACTTTGAGAGATCAACGGTTATATGCAAAGTTCAGTAAGTGTGAGTTCTGGATGAATGAAGTCAGCTTCTTGGGTCATGTTGTTTCAGTGTCAGGTGTTCGGGTGGATCCAAACAAAATAGCAGCTATACTCGAGTGGAAACCACCAAAGAATGTTTCCGAGATCCGAAGTTTCCTAGGCCTCGCGGGATATTATAGACGATTCATAAAAGGTTTTTCCGTAATAGCTACACCCTTGACGAGACTACTACAGAAAGATGTCAAATATGAGTGGTCAGAAAAATGTCAGAAAAGTTTCGAGCAATTGAAAGCCCTTTTAACCGAGGCTCCAGTGTTAACTCAGCCCGAATCGGGTAAAGAATTTACTATTTTTAGTGATGCTTCTTTGAATGGGTTGGGTTGTGTTCTAATGCAAGAAGGCAAGGTGATAGCCTACGCTTCAAGACAATTGAAGCCACATGAAAAAAATTATCCAACTCACGATCTGGAGTTGGCAGCCATTGTGTTCGCATTGAAAATTTGGCGTCACTATTTATTCGGTGAAAAATGTCATGTTTATTCAGATCACAAAAGTCTAAAATATTTAATGACTCAGAAAGATCTAAATTTGAGACAACGCCGATGGTTAGAATTGCTGAAAGACTATGAATTAGTGATTGACTACCATCCGGGGAAAGCTAATGTTGTTGCGGATGCGTTGAGTCGAAAGTCGTTATTTACTCTTCGTGCATTGAATGCACGGGTGACTATGTCTGATGATGGTTCGATCTTAGCAGAGTTACAAGCGAGACCGATGTTCATTCAGCAGATTTGTGATGTACGAAAGTCGACAAAAAGTTGATTGTTATTCGGAGTCAGTGTGGAAGTGGTACAGAATCAGATTTTCAGATTGATGCAAATGATTGTTTGAATTATAAAGGCCGATTGTGTGTTCCGAAGAACTCAAAATTGATACAGATGATCCTGTGCGAGGCCCATAGTGGTCGACTATCGATACACCCGGGTAGCACAAAAATGTATAACGATTTGAAGCAGTTTTATTGGTGGCCTGGCATGAAAAGGGACATATCTGAGTTTGTTTCCAAGTGCTTAATCTGTCAACAAGTGAAAGCCGAGCATCAGGTACCGTCCGGATTACTTCAACCAATCATGATACCCGAATGGAAATGGGATAGAATCACAATGGATTTTGTATCTGGTTTTCCTATGACACCGAGTAAGAAAGATGCTGTATGGGTTATCGTTGATAGACTGACTAAATCAGCCCATTTTGTACCGGTACGCACCGACTATTCACTTGATAAGCTTGCCGAACTATATGTGTCACAGATTGTGAGGTTGCACGGCGTACCGAGTTCCATTATTTCAGATAGGGACCCGAGGTTTACATCACGGTTTTGGAAGAAATTGCAAGATGCTCTAGGTACTAAACTTCATTTTAGTACAGCCTTCCATCCACAAACAGACGGTCAGTCTGAGCGAACTATTTTGATACTTGAGGACATGCTGAGGTGTTGCGTTCTCGAGTTTGAAGGTACGTGGGAACGATACCTACCGTTGGTCGAATTTGCTTATAATAATAGCTTTCAATCTAGCATAAAAATGGCACCTTATGAAGCCTTATGTGGTCGAAAATGTCGCACACCATTGTATTGGACTGAGCTCAGTGAGAATAAGATACACGGGGTTGATTGGATTAAAGAAACTGAACAGAAGGTGGTTGTAATTAGAAGTAATTTGAAAGCTGCTTCGGATCGTCAAAAGTCCTATGCCGATTTAAAACGCAAGGACATTGAATTTCAGGTCGGAGATCGGGTGTTCTTGAAAGTTTCTCCGTGGAAGAAAATACTCCGATTCGGTCAGAAAGGCAAGTTGAGTCAGAGATTTATCGGACCGTATGAAATCATCGAGCGTATAGGGCCTGTGGCTTATCGATTGAAATTGCCCCTTGACTTAGAAAAGATACACAATGTATTTCATGTTTCGATGCTTCGCAGATACAGATCGGATCCGTCCCATGTGATCACCCCGTCAGAGATTGAAATTCGATCTGATTTGACTTATGATGAGGAACCGATCCGTATCTTAGCTCGGGAAACCAAAGAGTTAAGAAATAAAAGGGTTCCATTAGTAAAGATTCTATGGAATCGTCACGGAGTTGAAGAGGCTACGTGGGAGCCTGAAGATTCAGTGAGGCAGCAATATCCGAATTTGTTTAACGGTAAAAATTTTCGAGGACGAAAATCCTTAAGGGGGGAGAGTTGTGACAGACCAATTTTGACCCTAATCAGAACGGTGGTTTCGGGACCACGAATCCGAGCCCGAGTAATATTCTAATAATTTATTTTATGTCTATTATATGTGAATTAATATGGGTGAAAGTTTCGTAGAAGAGATTTATCATTTAAGTACTTAATTTGATAAAAAGGATATAATCGCGAAAAGCGTAAATGTTGCATGCTAAAGTGTAATGTACCAAATTGCTTGTGGCTTTTTAAGTGAGTGTCCTAAAAGGGCAATTAGCCATTTACCATAGGGATGGACGGCAATGGGCTAAGTTAGATAGGAATATGTGTTAGTTTAATTATATTTTTATTTTATGCTTATGTTAGTATTTTATAAAGAAATAATGTTAGTGTGCATGTTAAATAAAACATAAGATAATGCCACAATCTTCTTCATTCTCTCATGGCCGATTTTAGCTAGTGAAAAGGGGTAAATTGATTTTTTTCTCTTGCTTGGGAGGACTTGCATGTCAAGTTCCCCACAATTTAGTATGGTGGACGGCAAGCATGCTATGAAAATTATAGTTTTAGTATTTTATAGCTAAAGTAGTATTATTATAATGAGCATGCTAATATGTGTTAGGAAATTAAAAACAAAAAGAAGTATTTTCCTATTTTAATTTCTCTTCTCTCCCCACCTTCTTCACCGATTCAAATTGAAAGAGAAGAAAACTTGAAACCTCCATTGTTTCGGCTTGCATGTGGTAGTAACGTGAGTAGTTTAGCTTGAGTGTGGAAAAATTTTTACATATTGAATTCGGTTACTTTAAATGCAAAGGAAATCATGTTAAAATTTTGATATTTGGCATGTTAATATTCGGCCTAGGATGAGTACTCTTGTGTGTATTTTGATTTGAAAAATGTTTAATATTGATTCAAAAACAACATGAATTACTTATGAGACTTAAATAAGTTTAAGACTTGTGATTTCAATTATATGGGAATTATAGAAATTATTTTTGGAATTGAGCATGAAAATGCTCTTATTATTCGGTTGAAATGGATGATTATAAATGGTGAACATTTAGCTTGTTGTTCGATCTTATATTGAAGAATACACATGGGTACATTGAGTTAACAAAATTCGATTATAAAAGAAGTAGTTAAGAGTGTAAAAAGATTGTTTTAATTTATGCATGATGGTGCCTTATATTCGGCCTAAAGTGAAGAAGATTGTTCATGAAATTTTTCTATGAATTTGATACTAGGATATATATATATATTGTGAAATCGGTCAAGGATGAATGATTATATTTAGATAGGATTATTGGGTGAAATGGTATGAGAAGTCAATTGCCTAAATTAAATATAAGAAGGACTAAAATGATAAAAGGGAAGATTTTGGAGACTCGTAAGAGTCTAATAGCCATTCGGCCATTGAGGAGAAACCTCAATGTGTTGTGTTTTTGCATCGTGGTACATTACGGATTAAATTGAATAAGTTGAGTGTTTAAATTTTTGGTATGATTACTGTTTTAAATTATGTGCATCTTGAGTTGAGCAAATGGATAGAATGGATGTAAATAAAACTTACTTGATATTTCATAGATCGGGATCAAAAGAAGAAAGAACTTGATCGAGGGAAGGCTAAGGTGACTGAATAGCAGAAAATTTTAAGCATATCGACAACCGAGGTAAGTCCTTTAGTTAAAATATGTCAATAAATTAATTATGAATTTAGTGAATAATGAATTGTGGAAAATTAGAGTATAAATTCATATATAGCCGAATGTGAATGTATAGTATTGAAGTGGATTTATTTTGGCTAGTGCAAGGTGAATAAGTAAGATCCTGAACTACCTTATGTTTAAGGGTTATTTATAAATCTAATGAATGATAAAATTTATATAAGTTTGGTGTAAAATCATGAGTTGACCGAATGTGATGATGATGGATTGGATTGATTTTCAATTTTTTTTTTAATGCAATGTAAATAAATACATATGATTCGATATGTGATCATGAAATGTGAAAAGTATGTAAAACCATTCTGACCTTCGGGCTTTGAGCCTAGCAGGCCTCGTGCCGGTGACATAATCGGGCTTATGCCTAGCAGGCCTTGTGCCGGTGTTAATTATCGGGCTTTATGCCTAGCAGGCCTTGTGCCGGTGTTACTTTTCAGGCTTTTACGCCTAGCAGGCCTTGAGCCGGTGTTACCTTTCAGGCTTTTAAGCCTAGCAGGCTTCACGCCGGTGATGTATTTTACAAAAGGGAAGTTGAATCTTAACTCAAGACAATTTAAAGCTAACTGATTGAGTATACGGTTCAGGTAAGTATGTAAGGTATGTTATGCCTACTACTACTACTATGGAAATTCGGTTTGCATGTATAAATGCTTGGAATACAAGAAATTTTAATATGGTAGTGTGATTGTTATAAATGCTATAGTTACATAACTTGGGGTATGTGATACTTGTAAAATATATTAAGTCGTATTGCGAAGTAATACAGGTTTATGGAATCGAAGTATAATTTCTTCGGTTAATGTACTAATAAGATTCGGCTTTATGTAGATAAATTATCATAATTAAATGTTTGTGGAAATGTCATAAGTTGATTAATTTAAATGTTATGCTATTATAAATTTAGGACTTACGAAGCTAGTAAGCTTAATTATGTGAAATATTTCCTCTGTTTTATAGATTTTGGGTTACGCTACGGGCTCAAGACGGATCGTCAAGGAAGTCGCCAATACTATCAATCTATATTTTGGTACTCTTTCATTTTGGTTTTAAACAAAGGCTTGTATAGGAAAAAGGCTTGGTTTTTGTTTGACAAAATTTCACGGTTCATGTATATAATGGCCATGCGAAAATGGCTAAATTTCTAGTTAAGTACGTCGTTGTATTTTTTATATGTATGTTGGTTTATGATGGCAAGGTTTATGCTTTCTTAATCAAAGTTTAATCATTTTGTTAAGGAAATGTTTATATACGAAATGAATCCTTGAATTAGGAATGTAGGTAGGTTCGGTTAGAAGCTAGTCTTTCATAAAATGCAACAAAACAGCTTGTAGTAACAGCAGTGATGTGAGTTAGAAAAATCACCAAAAATAGGGTATATTGAATTAGGTGGTGAATAAGATATGAAATTAAACCTTATTGTGTCTATTTTTACCTGAAAGAAACAGAGTAGGTAAAAGATTTATATTTTATAGGATAATTAGGTTTTAGTGAGACCTGCTCTGAATGAATTCGTGAGTCACTGTTCTGTTTTGGAAAAATTGTCAAAAATTGTACAAAAATAATTAGGAATCATGGTTTATATGTGTAGAACCCTTAATGTGTCTATTTTTCATTGGTATAAACAAGAAAAGTATATGAAATTTTTGAAATGAGATAACTGCATTTTTGTAGAGACAGGTCAGAATTGTCAAGCTGTGTAATAAGGGTAACTTTGATGAATAAACTGTACTAATTGGTCACATGAAAAATTCTGGAAAAATAACGGTGAAAATTTATATGAGTCTAGTTTCAAGAGAAATTTACGGATCTAAATTTTGAGTTTTGTAACTCGAGTTATTGTCAAATTAGTCGGCATAACACAGTTTGACAGCTTTAAATTTTTATGTCCTGAAATTGTAGTCAAGTCTAGTAACGCCTCTTGCTCAACTCCGGCGACGGTCTCGGGTAAGGGGTGTTACAGCATTTACTTACTTTAGCTTAAACAACAACATCAATTCACTAATTAGTATATTTGCTCATGAACTAGGTATATTCATCCATAGCATACGTAAATTTCTCACATATAAGTACATCTTTCCACTCATCATTCCCTTTTCATCATATTTCAATTCAACTATGAACTTACCATTTCATTACCTTTCCTCACCCGTTTCATTTGCGTAACATAAAGGACATAAGCATAACATCGACCATGGCCACAAGCTAGTGCATTTAAACATAACTCTTTTAGAATCAACTACATGATAAACCATTTCATAAGAAATTACCTATTTTGATTTATACCACCTTTTCATGAACATAAGCATATTACCATTTGAACACTTACCATTTCAATGTATTTCATTAAGAGTAAACATGATATAATCTAATCATATGCTTGGCACAAGCCTAAGCATCATCTCCAACACATGTTAGAGCATCAACTCATAGATCACTTGACATAACATAAGGTAATTCATATACATGAAAAACATCATTTGAAATCATAAGTTTCATGAACATAAACATACTTTCATTGAACATTACCTTTTCATTCCTTTTCATGGATTCATGACATAAGTCATTTGAATACCTACCATTCCTTCCCTTTTTATGCCCGCTGAATCGTTTAGAATATCATCGAATACGCGGGGTAGCTCACTCGAAGTGTGATAAACCTATAATCATAATATTTCATTTCCTTTACATCATTGTTCACACGAGTTGTGAAATGGGCCTGCTCACACGAGTTGTGGGTCAGAATGTAAGCTACACGATGTTGCTCACAGGAGCTGTGGAGTATCTGCAACAAATGCCGGACCTCAACCATCGGTAGGACATTTAAGACTAGCACTCGGAAACATGGTAACCCTAATGACATGTCATTTGTATCCTACGAATTCATAAGGTTCAAATGGGGCTCAATAATCGTCACACGTCGTTGGATTTCCATCGTTTCATGACATGATTTGCATTATAACATATATGGTGAATCATTTACATTCTAACAACACATTAACAATCAATTTAATCAACATTTAAGTGATTATAGTTCATACGAACTTACCTGACTAAATTGCAAAAATGTGAAAGTACAAGGGCTTTTTTAGTAATTTTTCATTCTCCTCGATTTTCCACTCGATCTTTATCTAGATTAATAATTTCATTAAATTTATTAATTTATATAGTAAAATAATTTATCTTATGTAATTTAGTCATTTTTGACATTTTTACAAAGTTTCCCTTAACATTTTACTTTTATTCAATTTAGTCCCTGAGCCTAAATCATGCAAATTGACCATTTTTAATGCAAACCCATGCCTACCGAATATTTATGGCATCAAATAAAGCCCACATTTGTAATAATTTCACAACAAATCTATAACAGTCCAGTTTAGACCCTAGTCGAAATAGTGGTTTCGGGACCACAAATCCTAGTTAGAAAAATATTTTAATATTATTTTCTGAGTCTTTAGCATGTGAATTAGTATGTGTGGAATTTCTGTGATTTAATTTGATCATTTGTGTGCTTAATTTGAGAAAAGGACTAAATCGCATAAAATGTAAAAGTAGCCTCCTATTTGATTAAGTGTCTAATTGATGTGTCTTTCTAAGTGTGAGGCCCTTATGTTGTAATTTGGCCATTAGACCATGGGATCGACGGTTATGTGCTTATTTCATATGGCTTGCTTATTAAATTTCAAAGGTTAATTTAGTAAATAATATGCCAACATGAATTATAATAAAACAAAAGCTTATAAATAAGCCATTATATTATGTTCATCCACCGAAATTACAAAGGAAAGAAAAAGAAAAAGAGTTGTTAAGTTTCGACAAGGGTTTAGGTTGATTCTAGGTATGTTTTGTTTTGGTTTTTGATAATTTCTACGTTTTTTGTAATCGTTGCTTAGTGTACTTCAAAACTCGTGCTTCAATTTTGTGAATTGATGATGAATTTGAAATGTGCCATGGATGAATTCATGAGCTTTGTGAAGTTTGGTGATGAAATATGAAATATATGTGATAGATTAACATAGTTTGTCTTTGGATTTTTGATGATTTTGAGTAATTTGGACTAAATTGAGAAAATAATATTTTGAGGGACTAAAATGTGAAATAAATGAAATGTATGGACTTGTATGATCTTAGTGAACATTAGGCTAAGCATGGGTATATAGAGATTTTGTGTATTTTGTGATTTTGTGAAATAGGGATTAAAATGTCAAAATGTGAAAATGTGGGGGCTAATTTGTAAATTGCCCTAAATATGTGCTTTTGGATTGAATTGAATGATTTGGTGAATAAATGAGTTAAATTTGAATATGTATAGATCAAGAACCAAAGAAAACAGAATTAGATCGAGGAAACTCGAAAGTAATTGAATAGTCAAATCCGTTCGTTTACTCAAATCTGAGGTAAGTCTATATACAAATAAATGTATTTGTATTGATTTATGTATGTTCATATGAAATTTCATTGTGATGAATGTGTACGAGATGATAAATATATGAATCCAAGGAAGTATCGACAATGTATCAATGTCCGAGAAGTCCTGTACGAACCTAGGAATAGATAGGATTACATATGTCATGACATAGGTTTCCGATATGTGATATCGTGTAAGGCCACATCTGGGACATTGGCATCGATTTAAGATTTACGTGTAAGACCATGTTTGGGACATTGGCATCGATTTAAGATTTACGTGTAAGACCATGTCTGGGACATTGGCATCGTATTTGATTCGCGTAAGACCCTGTCTGGGACAGTGGCATCGATATCTGAATACATGTAAGACCACGTTTGGGACGTTGGCATTGTACGTCTATTCCGAGTACTTTGAGTATCCTATTTGGTTCCGAACGGTTCAACGGGCAAGTCTGATAAATGAATGACTATATGAATTGTATATTCGTTTCAGGTACGTTTGATGTATATGCTTTATTTAAGCATGGAAGGTGAGTATTATGGACTTGCAAAAGAGAAATATGTGCATTGATGTAATATGATAAAATGTGATACATATATATATATATATATGACTATGATATAAGCAAAAGAGATGCTTTGAGATATGATGTGTTGGTAAGCTATGGCTAAACAAATGAGCCAAAGGAAATGTTATGAATTTGCAATTGAGAAACATAAATGAAACTGTATTATATGATTATGTGCATTTTATGTTAAGTTTATTTGTATACGGCTTACTAAGCTTTTGAAAGCTTACTTTACTTTATGTGTGTTTGCTTTGTTTTATAGATCGTCGAAGCTACGAAAGGCTCGGGAATCGTCGAGGATCATCACCACACTATCAATATCTATTTTGGTACTTTTGAATGTGTATATAGCTAAATATGGCATGTATAGGCTAGTTATTTCGAAATATGTTGGAGATATGTACATAGCCATGTGATATGGCTAGATAAATGGTTGTTTTATGAATAACTAGTCATGTCCTATGATGCTTAGTTTTGGTATAGCTTGATAGCAAATGAAATGGTCATATGAATGGTAAGCTTATTAATGCATTGTTAGCATATTATTGATGGTAAGTTTGTGATGGATTATACTTTGAAATGTATGTGATTGGATTGAACCAATTGTCTTATAAGTTGGTCTGATTATTAAGCTCATAAGTGGGTAGAAATGATGTGCATTTTGGTATGTTTTGGTTGCCTTTGATGCTTGGATTGGTGCTTAATTGTGCTTATAGGAATGACCCAAAGTGTGGGTGACATTTTGGCCTTGTAAATGGCCTATAATTGCCCACACGGTTGAGCACAAGGGCATGTGGCTCGACCGTGTCCCTCGTGGTTGCATTTCAAAACAAGTCAGACTCGAACATGGGCTTGATACAAGGGCGTGTGACTGTCCGTGTGGTGTAAGTCAGTAGCGACCACGGGTGAGGCACATGGGCGTGTCCACGGCCGTGTGGACAAGTCAATATGTATGCCCTGTTTTGACACAGCTTAGACACACGGGCGTGTCTGAGGCCGTGGGAGGCACACGACCTGCCCACACGGGCGTGTGACCTCTATAACTTAGAAAAAAATTTAAATTTTTGAGAATCTCCGTATATGTTTGGTCTAATCCCGGCCCTATTCTAAAGCATATTTAAGGTTTCTAGACCTATTTAAGGGACACTTTGATTTGTTTTGTTGATTTATGCTATGACATGTCTGTAAAAGATTCTAATATGTCCGGTAATGCCTTTAACCCTAGACTGGCAATAGTTACGGGTTAAGGGTGTTACAAAATCCTTGTATTTTTACTATTTCAGCAATTTAGTCCATAATCGATAAATTCATCAAAATTACTTAACAAAATACTTATAAATAATAAATAATATCTCAAATTCATCATTTAATATCTAAAATCACATAGATTCATCAATGGCAACATTAAATATATTTAATAGTTTCAAAATCGAACATACGTGTAACATCCCTTACCCGTATCCGTCACCGGAATAGGGTACGAGGCATTACCGGACTTAATCACATATAACCGATCATTTTCGAGTCACAAATTTCCAGCCAAATTTAAAACTTTTCATATTCAATTATAGAGTCCCTAATATGGACCTACGAGTCCCAAAACATGCTTTGGAAGCGGTTCGGGACTAAACCGAGAACTTTGGAAAATTTCACAAGACTTAGAAATTTTTTCTTCAAAACAGGGTTACACTCAATATGCATCCTAAACAACTCTCATACAGGCATAATTATATCTAATTATCATATCATACTATTGAGTCAAACTTAGCCATTCGACATCAAGACTACTAGCACATTCAACCATTAGGTATTTAGGCCATAACCCACAACTCATCATGTATCATGCAAACACAGCTCACATCACAAGACATTGGCATATAAATAATATGTATAGGCTTACAATCAATTAGCCAATATAAGCCAATTAGCATGGCTACATACTGCAATAACCTTTAACCATTACAAGCCAATACATTTGGCCAAAACATAATAACACATACACAAAATGACTAAGTCCCTATACATGTCATTGACTTAAATTACTTGAAGGCATTGATACCAGTCAAAAGCTTGATAGTGTGATAAAATCTCCGACGATCTCCAACCCGAGCTAGCATCTGTGACACTATAAGAAAAAGGAAAGGAAGGGGTGTAAGCATTATAGCTTAGTAAGTAGGTATGTAAATAATAAGTGATTTATTAACAGGCTTTTATAAATCTTCACAATATGTTTTGAAGATAATACAATCATAATTGCACATAGTTCCACTATTTATTCATGTTCATCTCAAGCTGTCTACTCGAGTTATAGTCACTAAATTATTTATATCTTGAGCTACGGAACTCAAAATTAAGATCCGCTAATTTTCTCTAAAACTAGACTCATATAAATTATTAACATAAAAGTTTCAGAATTTTTGGTTAAGCCAATAAGAGTTTATTCTTTAAAATCTCCCCTGTTCTGTTGTTTGACAGTTTCGACCCTTTTTCACTAAAAATTATTTATCTCATCGTAAAGATTTTGAATAATGTTCCCGTTTATTTCTCTTGAAATTAGACTCATTAAGAAATTTAATCATATAAATTATAAACCATAATTATTTTTATAAAAGTTTTAATGATTTTGTAAAATTGGAATAGGGGATTCCAACATCATTCTGACCCTGTCTCACATAAATTAAAATATCATAGAATATAAAATTTTTTTGTTTACATTGTTTCTTTTATGTGAAAATAGACTCAATAAGCTTTAATTTCATATCTTATTCAACTTCTAATTCAATTTCCACCATTTTTGGTGATTTTTCAAAGACACATAACTACTGCTGTCTCAAAACTATTTTGTTGCTAAATTTACTCTTTCATAATTTCACTTACTCCATTTCATCTTACCAAAGGTTCGGTCAAATATCGAGCACATTATTCATAAATTTTCACACTTATACCTGCACTTATTCATCACATAGTCATATTCAATTACACTTAGTCGTTACATGATTACATGTATTTTCACTTAGTCAATTTCCCGTTGAACTCATTGGAATAATAACAGATACACGGTTGCCTGCACATAAACCCACCCTTGTAGCCGAAGCTATCTGGTGCACATAGTAGCCTGCACTTAGTACTACACATGTGACCAAAACCATCACTCACACGTAGTGGCTTGCACTTAGTACCATACATGTGATCGAAGTTATCAGGTACGCGTAGTAGCCTGCACTTAGTACTACACACGTGACCTAAAACCATCTCGTAGCTCTCTTGTACACATAGTGGCCTACACTTAGTACCACATGTGACCTAGCTACCTCATTCGTATCTTTTCTATTCCGAAGGTTAAACCGGGAATTCTCACTTTTCAACATTTTACCAATTCATCCATAATCAATCACAATTCATAATTTACATCAAATAATTACTCCACATTCAACCATATCTCATTAATATAAAAATATTAAAACATAAATAAAAAACGATGTATTATTTACATACAAACTTACCTCAAAAGCAAAATCGATGAAAAGGACTTATTTGTCAATTACTCGTTTTCCCCTAGTTCTAGTTCCAAACCTCGTTTTCCTTGATCTATAACAACACATTTAATTTATTTATTCATTCTGGTACTCAAATTAGCCTAAATTCACATTTTGGCAAATTTACATTTCCCCTAAACTTTATCATATTTACACTTTTGCCCCTAGGCTCGTAAAATGATTTTTATTCAATTTCCTTGTATTTTAAGCCTAGCCGAACCATTTTCATAACTACAACAGCCCATAATCTCCACTAATTCAAACTTTTATGACAAATTTCATAACTTTTACAAATTAGTCCTTTTAGGCATTTTTACCGAAAATCACTTAGTAAAAGTCATTTCTCTAACCATAAACATGCATTTTCTACCATTAAACACAAGAATACACACATACTCATCATGAGTCAGAACCCTAGACTTTAACCATATCTCAAATGAGTGGTAGAAATAGATAGATCTTGTTACTAGGATTTCAAAAACGTAAAAATCATTAAAAACGGGGCAAGAACAAACTTACAATCAAGCTTGGAAGCTTGAAAAACCCTAGCCATGGTTTCCCCTTGTGAAATTCGGCCATGGGGTTGAAGATGGACAAAAATTGGCTTTTAATTTTGTTTTTAATTCATTTTAATTACTAAATGACCAAAATGCCCCTAACTTAAAAATATTCTATTTCACCTATTTCATGTCTATTTTTGTCCAAAAAATTAACCAATGGTCTAATTACTATTTAAGGACCTCCAATATAAATTTTCATAGCAAGTTGACACCTCTAGCTTCTAGAACTCAAGTTTTGCAGTTTTTACAATTTAGTCTTTTTGACTAAATTGAGTGCCCAAACGTCAAAATTTTCGAACGAAATTTTCACGAAATTATTTTGTGAAATCATAGACCATAAAAATATAATAAAAATAAATTTTCTTATGTTGAATTTGTGGTCTCGAAACTACTGTTTCGACTAAGCCCAAAATCGAGCTGTTACAGTACGGGCTAGCTGGACCTAATTGCAACTATATCAAAAACATCAAAATTACTAAAAATGGGTAAGAATTAATTACCATTCATGAGGAAATCACCATGGCTGAACCTATATTCATTTCCATGGACATTTGGTTGTATTAGGAGAAGAAAACAAAAAAGATGATGATAATTTAGCATTTTGTTTCTTTTAATTAATTTAATTATAAAATTACCATTTTGTCCACTTAAATATAATCCAAATTTCATTCTTTTAGATGTGCAAAACCGTCCACTAAATCCTTAAGTGGTTTAATTACCATTAAGTCTCTTTTCCTTTATTCAATAAGCCATTTAATCATTCAAATCAAATAGTGATCAAATTTTACATCATTTACAATTTAATCCTTTTTTAATTAATTAACTATCGAAACATTAAAACTTCTTAACGAAACTTTAATACAACCTTAATAACACTCCATAAATATTTCATAAATATTTACGGCTCGGTTTATAGAAACGAGGCTCCGATACCTCATTTTCTAAAACCACTTGACTTTAAGGTTTTACCAGTTGAACTTAATTAATCATTTATCTAACATCAATTATCATATCAAAAACATTTTTAAAACCATAATTCACTCATAAATATTAAATAATAATATTTACGAACTTGTCGGATTTGTGACCTCGAAACCACTGTTTCCGACACCACTAAAAAATGGACTGTTATAATATGATAGTTTCAAAAGCTATTAAAGAGGTTGTTTGGCTTAATAGGTTGTTGGAAGACCTGGGAGTTGTTCAAAGCCATATTAGTCTTTACTGTGACAGTTAGAGCACTATTCAGTTAATGAAAAACCAAGATTACCATTCAAGAACCAAACACATCGTCGTGAGGTATGACTTTGTGTGAGAAATCTTTGAAGAATGAAAGATACTACTTCAAAAGATTGCCATGACTGAAAATCTTATAGATAAGATGACCAAAGTGGTGACAACAATCAAATTCAATTACTATTATAACTTGATTAATATCCTGCAAGTTTGAACACTTATGGGTGTTTGGCTCTCAAGAGCGCATTTGAAAACGCTTTTGAATATGACTTCACAAAATTTGAAGAGTGGAAGACAAAAGAAGTCGAGTGAGATTTATAAACTCACCATTTGTTGAAGTTTGCATGTTTTATCCCACATTGAACAGGATGAGAATGATGTCGCCTCATCTCTTATATAAATAAAGGCTTTTAACCTTTGTTTTAAGGCATACCAAAATTAATTGTTCTCCCATTTTTTGGTATATTTTAGTATACATTTTTGTAATCCTCTTAATTAAGGGTTCCATTAGTTTGTAATTTTTTGGCATTAGTAAAGTTATCCTTCGGTGTTGGTGAGCCTGAGGACATAGGAAATTTGTTGAGCCTCGTAAATTTGACGTGTTCTCTCCTATATTATTTTATTTGCATTTATTAATTTTTCTATCGCATTTGATATTCAATAGTAATTTGTCAAGTTAATTTGTTATGCTTGGGTAGCTTCAATTTTCTTTCGGTGTTTTCAATCTAATTTTTGTATTAATATTGAAGCTATATTCATGTGGGATGTTACCCGATATCCCCAATAACTCAAATTGCATTAACAAAAATTTATATATATATATATATATATATATATATATTTGTCTTTATTACACAATCTTGTTCCAATTTGTGCTCAAACACCGGTCAGAACATTAAAAATGGAACATTAATTTGGGACAGACAACAAACTGATGTTCTTTTTTGCACTAACCATGATAATAATAATAATAAAGCTTCAACCACAGCCATTGGTATTTGGTGGCACATCTCTTTCTATAATCAAATGCAATTAGCTAGAAACCCGTAAGACCAATGACAGGGCACATGATAAACACCTCATCCCATAATATATAAAAAATGAAAAAAAAGGTCGAAGAGATTACAAAGTATCCTTGCTTTTTTGGCAAAGTGACAGCATACCCACTACCAATTTTCCTAGCCATAAAGCCATTGGTCGGCTTCAAAAGTTACCTTTTTGGATCTTAAAAGCTTTTAAATGTGAACAAAATGGGAAATTTTGTAGTATTTTGAAGTACCATTTGTTTGCTAAAAGATTTCATAACCTTTATTCATAACTTCTGTAAGTTAAAAGGAAAATTCGTTTAAGTAGGTTTAAATTTATATTCTTTTAATTCTTATAAAGGTAGTGATACTAATTAAATTAAAATTAAAATTATTACATTATTAAATATTTTTAAATTATATTAAAAATTTGGTTAAAAAGGACATGATAGCTTCATAAATCTTGTGAAAAAAAACGTCATTGCAATAAATCTAATAATAATCACATTATAATTGCTACCGTGTGATTTTGATATTTTTCATTGTTAATATTCATTTGATATATCTATTATCTTATAAAAATGGAGCTAAAAATATAAGTTAAATAATAATTTATAGATATTTTAATTAAATAAATTTATTAGTAATTGATACATTTTGAGTATATA
The DNA here is from genome assembly GCA_005393395.2 of Gossypium australe. Lineage (NCBI taxonomy): Eukaryota > Viridiplantae > Streptophyta > Magnoliopsida > Malvales > Malvaceae > Gossypium > Gossypium australe. The sequence goes on from CM016622.1 coordinate 57,972,918, forward strand.
TTTTTATTATATAAATAATTTTAAAAAATTATCATGTATTACTATAAATCTATATGACATTTGTCAACTCTAACCCTATTTGTGAAGTCTAAAAATTCCAATGATAATGTAACAAATATTATATCTATATATATGTTGGAAAAATGTAATTTTTGAAAATTTTGAGGCATTTTCTTGATTGGTAAAGGCATGAGGCCTTTACAACGGTATATAATATGCTCAAATTGATTGAGTGATGAATGAGAAATTAATACTCAAAGTAAGCTACTTGTGAATTTTGCTAAGAAAAATAAAAAACTTAGATCCCACATTGGTTAAAGACCAAGTATGAGATATGTATATATATGAGAACCCACTTAAAAAATTATTGAATGACTAAGCTTGAAACTTTGTCTTGCATACAACAAGTGCGAATCCAAATCCATCGAAGTAGAGGTGCACCTAAATGACGTGGGTGATGCAAAATGTTTGTGGATTGATTGGGGCTCAAAAAAGGCCTGTGAATATTTTAGCCCAATACATATTTTATTTTTCTCAATCTCAGCAGATATTGTATAGAATCTGTATTAAAATGAAAAATATCTCGATTTTATTTTATTTCAATCAGATTGATTTTCAATTTGATATGATTTTATTCAAATTGATTTAAAGGCTTCTTTAATGGAAAGATTTGTATATTTATTTATGAAAATTTCGAAAATTCCTCCATATTGAATGCCTATAAAAGCCTAAAGAATACTTCAGAATTCTTTACGCAGAAAAATAACGAAATTTTCACTCTTAAAATTTCTTTTCTTTTTCCTCTCCAAATTTTCAAATGTTTCTTTGATAGAAAAAGGCAAAGTTTGTTCGTTGATCACTACAAAGGTACTACTGTCGCAATCATATTGTTGTTGTATCCTGAGAGACAGATGACGAACGTTTTTCCAAGTACCATAGGAGTGATCGAATCTATCTTAAGGAAACTGTGAAAACAGGTCTCAATATCTAGTAAAACTCAATTCCCTTTATTCAACTTTTGGTTTTTCCAAAATCTTGTTTATTTAATTGTTTTCAAATATGATGTTTTAAATAAATATAAATATTTATTTAATTTGTTTTATTTAAATCTTGTGCTTTTACATAAATATAAATATTTGTATATATAAATATTTGCTTATATTAATTTGTTTTATTTATTTATATAATTATGTATATTTATATTTGTTCGTTAATATGTTTTGTCCAACAATATATATTTGTAATTTGTATATCTAAAAAATTAATATTTAAGTTGTTTAATGTATTCTTAGATAAAGTCTTAATACAAATCAACATTCCACGTTTATTTAAGTTGCAATAAAAAAGGATAAAGAGTTTTTCCCCATTGTTCTTTATTCTAACCGAGGGATGAACAGTTTATAACTGGAAATTAAGCTCAAGGAATTCAGGATTCATTAATGAAGACCTAATAGCTGTTTTGATTTTTCTTTCTTTTGTTGCCAAACCCTTTTTTTTTTTTTGGGGGGGGGGGGTTTAAATGAGTGCAAAGAGGCAGTGGTATTAAGCGTAGGCTAAAACTTGGCACCCATGTCAAGGGAATTGAAGTCAATTTCAGTGAAGCCACCAAATCCGAAACTGTGATAACCATCTATCGCATTCCCATTTTCCAACAATTCCGATGAAAAAAGCCCAACTTCTCTACATTCTTCCCAGGAATCCAGGCCAGTTAAGTTCCACGACAAGTAGTCATTGAGAAATGCCTCAGACCATATCAAGTTCATCAATGGATCCTCATCGCTCCCCGTCTCCGATGATGTCCTCGATACATCAGCAGCAGTAGAAGAGACATTGGCGTATATTTTGGGCAACTCTAGCTGGTTTTTATCAAGATTCGGGTGATGATCATTGGCTCCATGGCTATAGGATGGCTCATGTTGGGTGTCTGGTTTCTGAAGAGGCTCATGTGTAACAGGATCAATCCCCATCTTAATAAGCTTTTTCTTAATGTGGGTGTTCCAATGATTCTTTATCTCGTTATCAGTTCTTCCGGGCAATCTTGCTGCTATTTTGGACCACCTAAAGATGATGAAAACATAAACATAATGTTAGTTTATAGTAAATAAAAGGTTTCTGTTTTTTTTTTTTACGTGCTCTTGCAACACTTATTCATTTCTGGTCCATTTGGAATTTGGATTACAAGATTAAAACAAATTAAGTATACTTATACAGCAGACAATGGCTATCACGTGGAATCTTCAATTAATCCTTCCATTTAAGCTTTATCTTTAGACATTTTTTCATATCATGACAGTATTCAATTATATTTTTAAAAAAATTCCCCTTTGTATGCACTTTGCCACATCTCCATAGATTCTGCAATGCAAAAATCTAATCATTTTTCATAAAGACCCCACTTGAAAAAAGTAATACAGAATAGGAAGTATTGGTTGAAATAATTACTATATGAATAAACTTTAAAAGCTTCCAAAGAGCAAGTTCATGATGTCAAAAAAGAAAATCATAACCCATAAAAAAATAAAACCAACACTTTCGGTAATGATAAGAATTTATATAAAATCACGATTTCAAGTATTTTAAATGAAAAGAATAGACTTTAAAAAAAGTTTTTGTTCGGTTGTGATCTCTCTTAGATTGATTCTAACAAAATTAATCTCTAATGTGATTGCCAAATATTAAAGATTTGTTAAAAAGAAAAGGAAAAAAAAAAACTCATGCAAACAACCGAGTATAAAATAGAAATTAAGAGAAAATGAAAAAAGCAACCTATTGCCAAGGCGGGCATGCAGGTCAATAACAAGCTGCTCTTCATCTTGATTGAGAAGGCCACGTTTCAAGTCGGGGCGGAGGTAATTGGTCCAGCGGAGACGACAACTTTTGCCACAACGGCGGAGGCCAGCGAGCTTGGGAAGGCTACGCCAGCAACATTGGCCGTGAGTGACAATAAAATTGACCAATTTTCTGTCTTCCTCGGCTGTCCAAGGCCCTTTTTTCACACCAAGCTTGTCGCAACAAGGCTGCCTTCCCATCACTTTGTGAAAACTGAGACTTACTCCCAACAATGTCGAAAGCCCCACTCACCCACCTATATATAGCACTCTTTTCACTTTCTTTGGGTAAATCACTAAGTCATGTCAATTTTTTTTTTTGTCGACTACCTCACCTTCTTTTTCTCTGCGTGCGTCTCACTACCCTAACATTATTGTATTAGAGGAGATTTTGATATGGGGAAAATGTTAACATCATAAATTTAGCTTTTAATATTTATATTTTTTATCAATTTGATCTTTATTTTTTAAAATTAAATTTGACTTGAACTTTTTTTTAAAAATGTCAAATTCTTTTTTTTTAACGGAAATGGTTACTAAAACATTAATTTTTAATGTTGTTAGTTTGGCAACTCGCATGATAATCCATGTGCACGTCATGCTAACATAATATCATTTACCTTATCTTTTATGTCAACAAATAATTCAAAATCCATAAAAATCAAAATCAAAATCAAAATTTAAAATTAAAAAATATATAAAAAGTTCATAAAAATTCAAAAATAAATTAGTATGGAGTATATGTAAATTGTCATGTAGATAGTCGTGTTTAAAAATTTAACATTTTAGTTAGTATTCTCATTAAAGAAAAATTATTTCGTCTCTTTTTCAAAAGTTGATGGTCATTCTTGACTCTTTTTAAAAGGTTAAGGCCAAATTTAGCTAAAAAAAAAGGAATAAAAGCCGAATTGACAAAAATTGTAAACGTTAAGGACTAAATTTGACATTATGATTTTAACTCAATTTCATTAATTAGAATCTAATTTCAATATTTTGTGTATTTAAAAAATGCTTAATGCATAATTTGGTACTAGAATTTGACATTTTTTTAATGTGGTATATGTGTTTTTTTTTTTGTCCAACATGATACATGTATTTGGAAAAAGGTATATATTTTGGTACTTGAAGATAAAAATATTAATTTTTTTAGTGTTTAATTCGGGTTTTTGAGTTGATTTGATGAAAGTTAATTGCTAATTATGAAATTTCATCAAATCAACCTTAAAATCGAAATTATATCACATCCATCAGACTATAACTGACAAGTTAAACACAATTAAAAAAATTCACAATAAATACTAAATTTATTATATTCAAATCTAATAATATTAGCAATTAATTTTCATCAAATTAGCTATAAAAAATTAAACACTAAAAAGTTAACTCCATTTCCTTTGGGGGCCAATAACTTTTGTCAAATACAAGTACTAGATTGGACCAAAAAATAACAAAGGTACCACATTAGAAATAAATTATAAAACTCGGATAACAAATGATATATTAAGCCTCTAAAATATACATATGTACTAATAAATGTTGAGTGTAATAGTAGGACACATTACCTTCTTAAGGAGAGAATGTAAGTTCGAATCCTAGAGATGACATTTGACTGCATTCGCACATGCCCATAAAACAAACAATTTTTATAAAACAATTTTAAAGTGCGACTTTACTGCAAGTGTACAGGTCAGTTGTAATATTTGTAGTGTTACAATGGAACATCGGAGTATTCCAAGGATCGAACCCAAAGGAGTTGGCGATTTAGTGATTCCTATTCAAAAGTGCATGCAAGAAAGGAGTCTAGCTAGCTACTCACTAATTGTTATAGTACGACAAACAATTAATGAAGTTAATTTACTTATCTAAGACAGAAAAAGACTAAATTGTAAATAACGCAAAACATAAAATTACTAAATACGATAAGAGGTGGCGGTTGGTTGATTCCATGTTGTTAATTAACCCTCTACTTAGGGATCTAAATTGCTTACACTCCCAAATTGGCTCTATTTTACCTCTCGGTCTCAACTTTACCAACTTAGACAAATTAGTTTGGTTTATCTCTCGATCTCACCGGCTAACCCGGGACTAAATAATTGGTGCCCAATGAGACCTCCTGATGCGATCCCGGCCGCATCATGTTACGACAAACTCAACGTCACCGAGATTGGCCTAAACATGAGGGGCCCAAGTGCAAAATGAAATTTAATTTCAGTTTATTAACTTGTGTGCAGGTTTTAATTGTTCGAGATTGGGGTGGAAACCATTGCTGGAATAATCGAACAATCACAAATGTCCAGCTCATGTGTTCCATGCAACTTGAAACAAGCTCATTTAACTCGTTTATAGCTCATCCCAGCTCATTGAGCTCCACATTATTTGTTTTTAGCTTGTGCATCAGTTTGTTGGAATATCTATTTCGGTTTAGCTCAATTATAGTGAAACACCCCAAACCCGGCCCACAAGCCCCGACCGGATCTGGTATGCTTCTTGAGAAAAACTCGTTTTGTCGTTTTGGAAAACATGTGATTTTGTGGTAAGAGAATAGATTTGAAGTACGATCTTGTTGAAAACCGGGTTGTGATTTAAGTTTGTTTCTTATTAAATCGTTAACTTTATGTTTTTAGAAAATTTATATATCAAAAGAAGAACCGAATTTAAAACTTATTATTAAGTTGAAAACCATAGGTATTTAGGTGTCAAAATAATTTAAGGTGTTCGTCAAAAATATATAATTATTTAGTTGAAGTTGAGCATAGTAGAATAAAAATTTAAAACGTATAAATAAAACAGTTTATGGCAGCCTTATTACAAAAACATAACCCAAAATAAATCCCGAAATAATAAAAGAAAACATAGTAAGTTTAATTAAAAGAAAACTCATATACTGAGTTAAGCAATGGCCACCACGTAGTTCTCGCTGACCCGGTCCATCACGCTAAATGTCACCTGAAAAAGATATCCCACGAGGGGTGAGTCAACAGACTCAATGTGCAACAGTACACTAAAAACGCAATCGATCATAGCAATAAAGCCCATTTAAATCACATTTAGCCATAAGCCCATAATATAGCAAATCAGATAATCACATGTACATATAAAATAAAATGCAATCCCGAGCCCACCTAGATATCCATCCGCTACACACCACCCGTACCTGCCAATCACACCGTGGGGATTACTAAATCGACCCTCCATCCGCTACACACCATCGAAGGCAGTTGCTGCAGTCAACTGCACATCGCTCTTATAAATTGTGGCATGGCCACCAGATAATTCTGACAAAGTCACCGGAATCATAATATGTGACCGAGGTCACCGGATACATAATATGTGACAGAAGTCACCGAATACAGAATATGTGACATAGTCACCGGATATTGTGGTAAAAACCACCGGAACACTTCCCCTTTATCAATATCACCCATATGCCCATGCAATAAACATATTATTTCGATATCATGCCATATACCCCCAAAATCATAACGGAATCATACACATTTCATATCCATGCTTATAGCATTATTAACGAAGTATTAAGGGTTTAACGTACCTGAATATCATGTACCACTGAATGGTACCCGCAACCATTATCATACATATCTCTTATTAACACATGCTAACATTAATACTATCAATCTATCGGAAATTTAGTGTAAGGCTACACACCTGATAACAGTGAGAACTATACTTTCCCGCTCGTCGATACCTTAAATATTTATCACGCTTGATTAGAACACTAATACTTATAAAACTATACAAATGATAAGTAATCTAAATCCTTACCCTCGGAATCTCGAACAACAACTATATGCGATTTCTCTCCGATTGATGGTTCATAACCTGATGAAGAACCATGAACAAACAATGGCTCGGGGGTACGTACGACTTCAAATAATCGATTTTCGCCGGCAGAGGGTCCACAACCCGATGGAAAGTCTCGGATTCCTGACACAGCCCTTTGTTTGAAATTTGAGGGCATAGCAGAACCACCCCTCTTCCAAACACTATTTACCGCTCTTTTCGAACCTATTTTGTTTGCCCCAAAATCTTACGTTCACGGAAAAAAATAATGATCGAGCGATAGAATCTCCTAAAACGAAATCGATTAATAGTCCATCTAAAACGATATAACAAGTAATATAGAAATCCTTACCTTAACACTTCGATTCAATTTTCTAACGAGTCACGAAGATTACGAATACCCCGAGTTCGGCCTTCTTTGACACTATAAAGATGAATAGGATTGTTTAAAGAAAGAATAAGCAGTACTATTTTCGATCAAAAGACTCTCTAAACAGTATGCATATTCGGCTAGAAAATAAAGAAATGAAAAGGGTTCTTACCACTTGGCTTGAAAGAATGATTATGAAGAGAAAATATGTGAGAAGATGGTTCGGCTAAGAAAACAATTTTGATGGAAATGATGCTAGCAACATTCGGCCATGGAGAAAAGTAGAAAAGAGAAAATGTGTTTCGATTTTTGATAAATTGTGAAAAGAAGAAGAGAGAAGGTTGAGACTTGATGCGATTTGGCTTGGTGACAATAGGGAGATTCGGCTTCAACAAGAGAATGAAGAGAAAGAGTATGAGGCTTTAGGGGTTACGGCAATGGTGAAATAAGGAGAGGGAGATTTCGGCCTTGACAAGGTAAATGAGAAGAGAAGAGAAGAAAAGAAAGGGATGAAAAATGGCCTTAGTGCTATGGTGATTTCGGCACTAGAGAGGAAGAGTTGAGGGATTAGGCAAAAATTGAGGCCAAATGGTCAAAAATAATGACCAAAAGAAGAAAACAAGAATGCTCACAATGCACCAATTGCATTCGGTTTAGGGAGAGAAAATGAGAAGAAAGTTTTGTGAAAAGAGACCCCAAAAATGACCAAACATACTACCATCCTTACCTATGCTACCAGAATATTCGGCCATCCCCCCTTAGACCACAAAACTGTCCATGTTCATGGACAAATTGACCATTCAAAGCTTCCAAAACAAAGCCCTTGATTCATGCCTTATGTCCCCCTAACTTACCAAAACCTTTTGATTCCTTACCTTAAGTTAATCACTTGCCTTTTTCCCTTAGTCTACTATCCATAAATGAAAATGTCCATCCTTACCTTAATTAAAGTTTGACTGACACATGTCATACAAGTGCATAAAAAAAATAAAAGTCATCTAATTGCTAGCCAAGGGATTCGAACCTCTTTCCTCATGCAACTACTCATGCGCCAACACCACCTTGCCAATTGCTCATCTTATGCTAATTTTAGACACTTAAATTAACTTAAGTATCAGGGTCACTTGATCCAGTTCACTAAAATACTCACTATTAAAAATTATTCTAGATCCGAATAATTCTAAGCCTTCATAAGACTATATTAGGCACACAATAAAATCATACCCGAGCTAACATAAGCAACAAGATGATACTCAAATTTTTAGGATGTTACAATTCTACCCCCTTAAAGAAAATTTCGTCCTCGAAATTTACCTGATTAAAAGAGGTGAGGGTATTGTTGCCGAATTGCATCCTCAGGCTCCCACGAAGCCTCTTCCGATCTATGGTTACGGCATAATACTTTGACGAGAGGAACTGATTTCCTCCGTAACACCTTCACACCCCGTTCCAAAATCTGAATCGGCTCGTCCTCGTAGGACAAATCTGGTCTTAGCTCCACTTCCTCAACTGGCACTACATGAGATGGATCCGATCGGTAACGATGTAGCATCGAAACATGGAACACATCGTGCATTTGCTTCAACTCCGAAGGCAACTCTAACTGATATGCCACTGGTCCAACCCTTTTCAAAACCTGATAAGGTCCTATAAACCTGGGACTTAACTTTCCTTTGCGACCAAATCTCATCACCTTCTTCCATGGCGACACTTTAAGAAATACTTGATCTCCCACAACAAACTCTATTTCCTTCCACTTAAGATCTGCGTACGACTTTTGCCTGTCAGATGCCTCCTTTAACCGAGCCTGAATTACCTTAACCTTTTCTTCGGATTCTGCCACAATCTCTGGACCCAAAACTTGACGTTCCCCCAATTCTGTCCAACACGTAGGAGTGCGACACTTCCGTCCATATAGCGCTTCATACGGTGCCATCCGAATACTGGCTTGATAACTGTTATTGTATGCAAACTCTGCTAAAGGCAAAAACTCTTCCCAGCTTCCTCTGAAGTCTATCACACAACCCCTTAACATATCCTCTAACACTTGGATTACTCGCTCAGACTGGTCGTCTGACTGTGGATGAAATGCCGTACTGAAGTCTAACCTGGTGCCCAAAGCCTGATGTAATACTTTCCAAAATCGAGACGTAAACCTCGGATCCCTATCCGAAATAATCAACACCGGCACTCCATGCAACCTCACAATCTCTGCCACATACAACTTCGCCAACTTCTGTAAAGAGTAATCAACCCGCACTGGTATGAAATGTGCAGACTTCGTCAATCGATCCACTATCACCCATACCGAGTCTTTCTTAGTAGGCGTAAGGGGAAGCCCACTAACAAAATCCATGGTGATTCGCTCCCACTTCTACTGCGGAATCTTTATCGGCTGAAGCAACCCTGACGGAACTTGGTGTTCAGCCTTAACTTGCTGACACATTAAACATTTCCCTACAAATTCTGTAACTTCCCGCTTAAGACCAGGCCACCAAAACTGATCCCGTAGATCTCTGTATAACTTACTTCCTCCAGGATGCATAGCATAAGGGCTACTATGCGATTCTTGAAGAATCCTTCGCCTCAGCTCCTTATCCTTTGGCATACAGACCTTACCCTTGAAACACAACACTCCATCGCTATTAACACCATAATCTTCCAATTCCCCATTCTGCATTTGCCGTAGTCTAGCACTTAAATCATCATCTACCAATTGCCTCTCTTTCACCTGACTCAACCATCAGCTTTACCTGCAACTCTACTAACAAACTTCCGTCGTCATAAAGGCTAAGATGTGCAAACATCACCCTCAGATTCGACACTACTTTCCGACTTAGGGCGTCTGCCACCACATTTGCCTTGCCCGGGTGATACTCTATAGAACAATCGTAGTCTTTCAACAACTCCACCCACCTTCGCTGTCTCAGATTCAGCTCCTTCTGAGTCAGCAGATACTTCAGACTCTTGTGGTCCGTATAGATTACTGACTTTTCTCCATACAGATAATGCCTCCATACCTTAAGAGCAAAGACTACAGCTGCCAACTCTAAGTCATGCGTCGGATAGTTAACCTCGTGTGGCCTTAATTGCCGAGACGCATAAGCGACTACTTTCCCGTCTTGCATCAGAACACATCCTAATCCTGTGTGTGAAGCATCACAATACACCACAAAATCCTTCCCTGCCTCAGGCTGAATCAAAATCGGAGCTTCAGTCAAAACCTTCTTAAGCTTCTCAAAGCTCTCTTGCTGCTTATCTGCCCATACAAAAGGTACCTCCTTTCTCAACAACTTTGTTAAAGGTGCAGCTATTAATGAAAACCCCTCTACAAACCTTCTGTAGTAGCCTGCTAATCCCAAGAAACTGTGAACCTCAGCTACAGACTTAGGTGGTTTCCAATCCAACACTGCCTCAATCTTCCGAGGATCCACCCTTATCCCTTCCACAGACACCACATGCCCTAAGAATGCAACTTCCTTCAGCCAAAATTCACACTTGCTGAATTTGGCATAGAGCTTCTTCTCCCTTAACACTTGCAACACTATCCGAAGATGCTCCTCATGCTCTACCTCTGACTTGGAATACACTAGAATGTCGTCTATAAACACAACGACAAACTGATCCAAGTAGGGTTGGAAAATCTAATTCATCAAATCCATGAACGCAGCTGGGGCGTTCGTCAATCTGAACGGCATTACTAAGAACTCATAATGCCCTTATCTTGTCCGGAAAGCTGTCTTATGGATATCCGCTTCCTTCACCTTCAGCTGATGATATCCCGACCGTAGATCTATCTTTGAGAATACCGCCGCTCCCTTAAGCTGATCGAACAAGTCGTCTATCCTTGGCAAAGGGTACTTGTTCTTGATGGTCAACTTATTCAACTGCCGATAGTCTATGCACATCCGCATCATCCCATCCTTCTTCTTCACAAATAGAACTGGTGCTCCCCATGGAGACACATTAGGTCGGATAAACCCACGATCAAGCAACTCCTGGATTTGAGCCTTAAGCTCAACCAACTCCTTCGGTGCCATTCTGTACGGAGCGATAGATACTGGCGCCGTACCAGGCAACAAGTCAATCCCAAATTCCACCTCCCGATCTGGAGGCAATCTTGGAAGTTCTTCCGGAAAGACATCTACAAATTCTCTTACAGTTCTGACCCCTTCAACAGTTGCCTCCTTAGCCTCCAAGGCACTGACCAACATAAGAAAAGCCAAACAACCCTTCCTAACCATCTTTTCTGCCTTAAGGGCAGATACTACATTCGACAAGTAATTTCGTCTCTCGCCCATCACCACAACTTCCTTATCGTCAAAGGTTCTCAATGACATACGCTTAGCAGCACAGTCCACATTTGCACGGTACTTCACTAGCCAGTCCATGCCTAAGATTAGATCAAATTCCCCGAATGGCAACTCCATTAAGTCAGCCGAAAATTGCGTCCCTTGAACTTCTAAAGGCACTTCCTTAAAGAGCTTATCTACTACTACAGTCTGTCCTAAAGGACTAAGTACAGTCATCTTCCTAGGTACAGTTTCAGAGTTCACAAGCAGAGTTCCAGATACTTCACTAGCGATGTATGAATGAGTTGACCCTATATCTATCAAAGCAATAAAGGGTAACCCAAAAATAAGGAACGTACCTGTTATGACATCAGGTGCATCGCTATCCTCCCTGCGACGAACCGCATATACCAGACCTGGCTGTCTAGCCTCAGAGTTACCACCACCTCTGCCCGGAGTTCTGCGACCTCTACCAGAACCATTACCTCTGCCATTCGAACCACGACCCCTTAACAGCTGCTGTCTACCTCTGCCAGCCTGATTAAAACCCTGACCTGCTGGACGGTTCCTATCCGTATCCATCGGACAATCCTTAATCAAATGGTCCTTGGACCCGCACTTAAAACATCCCCCTGTCGTTTTCCAACATTCACCCGAGTGCATCTTTCCACACTGAGCACAAGTACGGTACTGTCCTCCCGTAACAACCTGCTGAACTCGCGGCCCATCAACTCTAGGTCTCTTTTGAAAATTCCCGGATGACCCTGAAGACCCATAGCTCCTCTTATTCTTATTCTGACCTCTGTCCCGGTTCTGTCTCTTGGTCCACTTAACTTCTTCAGCTATCCGCGCCTTATCCATTAAGACTGCAAAGTCCCTCTCTCGATGCGGAGCAATCAACACTCGCAGCTCATCTCGCAACCCATCCTCAAATCTAACACACCGCTCATAATCAGTAGCTACAATCCCTATAGCATACCGACTTAACCGCAGAAACTCCGCTTCATACGCAGCTACCGACTTATTTCCTTGTACTAAATTCAGAAACGCCTCTCTCTGAGAGTCGATGTAGCTAGCTCCAACGTATTTCCCTTCAAACTTAACCTTAAAATACCCCCAATCCACTCGATTCGCAGGGATACTCTCCTTGACAGTGAGCCACCACTGATAGGCCTCATCTCGAAGCAGTGAAACAGCACCTTTCAGCTTTTCCTCAGCAGTGCAGTCCAAATCGTCCATGATCCTCTCGACTGCCTCTAACCAGTACTCCGCTACATTCGCAGCTACCCCAGATACTCCCCTAAAAATCTCAGCTCCATTGGATCTAAGTCTTTCAGCTACTGACTTTCGAGCTCCATTACCCATACTAGCTCCCGCTACTCTCTCTAGAACTCGCAGCATAGCCTGTGATACTGCGTCATCTCCTCCAGTTGGCTCTTGAAATTCCGCCCCAACCGCCGATGGCGGAGCTTCATTTTCGGAACCCTGACCAGACCTAACTGGTTCCGACGCAGCCATTCTGCCTCTACCGCGTCCATGACGACCACATCCCCTAGAACTCATGTCTACTTCGCGTCTTATCTGTTTTTACGAAAATTTTATGCATTAGAGTCTTTTCACTTTCTTGTTTAAAGAAAATTTTATGCAACAGAGTTTTAATCAGTGGTTTTTCCATAGAAGTACACATATACCTAGGGTCCATGTCTCTAAAGTATAGTTTCCTTAGGCTTATCAACTGAAGTATCATACATTAACATACTCACATCAATTTATCAACAAAAGAACTTACCTGGCGGACCTGGGCCGAGAACTAGGGTGCCATGCTTCCATAAAAACCAGTTTAACCAAAACTTTTCACAAAAACTCATTTGGGCTTAATTTTGAAAACGTTGTGGACTTCAAAACCCAAGGCCGAGTGTTTAAAACCTGGCTCTGATACCAAGTTGAAACACCCAAAACCCGGCCCACAAGTCCCGACCGGATTTGGTATGCTTCTTGAGAAAAACTCGTTTTGTCGTTTTGGAAAACATGTGATTTTGTGGTAAGAGAATAGATTTGAAGTACGATCTTGTTGAAAACTGTAAGAGTATGCCCAAAGATCAATCATGAGATGGTTGTAATAACATACTTTATTTACCATATTTATTAATATAAAGCGTTGTCATTATTATTTCAGTTTTTCTTTCTGTGTGTATAGATAAACTGTTTTATAATAATGTCCTGAGAATAATATGATTATTCTTAAAAGATCCTTAGTCGAGTATTATTGTTGACTAGGACAATAATGATGCATTTAAGACTAACATGTAGTTGATTGATGATAAAGAGTTGTCATTGATATGGAATGTCAAAATCAATGCATGAATATGTGTGTTAGAGAACAACATATTGGATTGACCCGCTATGAGTATGTTTCTTGGATTATTATGTAATTGTCACAACATTACTCATAGTGATTAATATGTATATGATCCTCAGACTTGAGATCATTATTATCCCAGCATCGTGAGTTGTATATTTTGATACAGTCAAACGTACACCGTAACAGGTTGTTCTATAAAGGCTGATGTTGGATATACCACAATCTATGTAGAGGGATATAGTTGATCAATAAAGGATAAGTCCCTCCTACATAATAGGAGTAATATCTTAGGCCACTTGATTGAGTGAGACTAGAAATGCATGGCCATGCTCAAATAAGTTGATATGAGATGTCATACTAATTTGTATATCATAGTCTACTCAAGATATCAAGAAACATGGGATGGACTATGCAAGTGTGACTATCCCATGACTTGTATCCGTTCCAGAGATAAAGGACTTAAGGATTAATGCATAAAAGTTTAATCACGAAAGGTTATGTCGAATCATGACTTCTTGTAACTTAGGTAGCAATGATGCATTGCTAGATGCCACTCATTGTCTGTGACAATAGAATCGTTCTAGTATTACTGCTAACGTTGCAAGAACCTACAGGGTCACACCCTATGGTTGAAATGAACGGAATAAAATATAGTTGGTATTGTGCTTGGTTGTCACATAAATTAAATTAATTAAAGAATTAATTTAATTGGACAATCAAATATTGAACATATTATATGTACAAGGATGTTGTACACATAATGATAACATAATTTTATTAATATATGAATTTGATTCATATATAAATTTAAATAAATATAGTTTACCGAAATCCTTATTATAATTAATGTAATTATAATTTTTAGATATAATTAATGTAATTATAATTTTCGGTATTGTATTTATTTAATCTTGTAATATATTCAAGAAATACAAATTATAAAAGGCCCAATTAAGAAGATACCTATTATAAAAGGCCCAATGAGAAAGGCACCCAATATAAAAGGTATTAAAAGGAGACAAAACTTAATAAGAAAACCCTAAGTGATTGCTTGTTAGGTCTAGCAGCCGTCAAGCAAATAAGCCTCCAAAACAGTTTTGGAGATTTCTTCCGTTCATAGTCAAACCGGGTGGATTACGTAGAGGCCGACATCGGAAAAGGTTGAGGCTGGATTCGACAGTAGATCAAAACTCTTGTTGCCAAGGCGTTGCTGTCTACTCAGATTGAAGTTTTGGTAAGATCGAAACCTTTATTTCACTCCGATTCGTTCCTCACACATGGATCCATGGTTTGGATCGCCGGATCTAATTTTATTCTGCTGTGCCATGGGGTACCGGCGTTCCAACAGTGGTATCAGAGCCACTTGTGTGATACGAACTCGGGTTTAAATACTTGGGTGATGCAATTGTATGAGATTCATGTTTTGATCTTATTGTATTTTCGATTGTTTAAATCGTTTAAGCATAACCTGATAACTGTTCCTTTCGGTAATTGATTAAATGTTAATCATGGTTTTGTGGCCTACTTGATTTTATGTTATTACTGTTAATTATTAACAAATCTGTAATAATGTGACGGAGGTATTTATAGTTTCCAGTAAGTGTTAACTGGCTAATGGAACAAGGGTTGTTCCGATATGAAACCTCCAGGATTAAAATCCTAAAAACACGATTCTGTTGATAAAAAGTTATCAAATCGTGAGGTTTCATTTGACTGGGGGTATGCGATTCGTACCGCAGGGGCTCTGCCCCGTACCCCTGGTCCATACTGCGGGGGCTCCGCCCCCGCACCCCTGGTCTATGACGCGGGGGCTCCGCCCCCGCACCCCGGGGATGAGGATCTGAGGATGGCTCCGGCCGCGGGCCTTCGGCCCGCTTCCTCCGACATCCTCAGACCCTCGCAAAAAATTTGTTAATAAAAGAAATTTATAAACTTGATGGGCCACAAAAGGTTGAAAGGATATTTTATAATTCACCTTAAAATATATATATATATATAGAACTATGTATGCTATTTTTGACATGCATGGTGTTTGAAATGCATAGTTATAGCCCAATGACACATTCGATAAAAGGTTGTATTTTTTTTAAATACGGCCTGCGTGCCGTGCCTTACTACTATTCTCTTGTATTTCTCTTCTCATCTTATTCCCTCGTATGTAAAACGAGTTTCTGCATATTGTAATTTGCAAGAGTTGCTGTGGGACAAACGAGAAGGAAGGTGGGACAATGATTGAGAATGATAGCTTGTGAAATGGCTTACACCTTTAGGTTTCTTTTTGGTTTTCCCATTGGCTTGGGTTGAACCACTTTAGTTTATGGGCTATAACTATTGCATTTATTTATTGCTTTATTTATTCATGTATGAGATGCTATGGATGATAATAAACCTTATTGGTAATAAACCCTATTAATTGATGAGATCGATTAGAAGACTAAATGGGCTAAAGTAGACCATAATTGGTGAGATGCAACAACCTTAATAAAATCCCTCTATTAAAATATTAAGTCAAAATGGCCTTCCAATTTTGCCCTCGTTAAGGCCTCGATCAATACTATGTAGGTTCTGCCAAAGCGAAGTACTAGTATTTATCTTGGTTAAACGCGAAGAATAAACAAGTGATATTCGCTGGTTAAAAATTGGTTAATGACTTAACTAGGTTACTCTAATAGGATTAGAAACCTAGAGGCAAGTAAATTGGATAAATCATAAGATGATTAGAACAAGAGTTGTTCACCAAATATTAGGAGTTACATATGATGTAATTAGCAAATGTTGCTTACCTAAATAACCATAATCTTAAGAGTAAAGCCAAAGCTGACTTAAGAGGTGGTGAAATATGGATCCCTAACCTACTAGAAATACTTTTGAGAAAGCTTTTCCGAAATTAATATATGAGGGTTATTAATTTTGAAATAAAATAGTAGGAATATCATTTAATAAAGTCTTTTTAATGATTGATATAAAATTGGTAAATTTACTCACATGCATATTTAATTGTTGTAGATATATTATGGCTGCAAACACTAGCACACTCTCATTGCGATCGGTCCTTGAGAAGGACAAATTGAATGGTTTGAATTTTCTTGATTGGTTCCGTAACTTGAGGATTGTCCTTAAACAAGAACGGAAATTATATGTCATTGAACAACCACTTCCTAATGAACCACCCGCTAATGCCTCGAGGGCTGATAGAGACACTTACAAGAAGTATCTCGATGACATGATAGATGTTGGATGTCTTATGCTTGCCACTATGAATCCTGAACTTCAGAAGCAACATGAGGACATGGTTGCTTATGATATGATCGAGCACCTGAAAGAACTTTATCAGGGGCAAGCACGGCAAGAGAGGTTTGATATCTCTAAAGCCCTATTCCAATGTAAGTTGGCTGAAGGAAGCCCAGTAGGACCTCATGTCCTTAAGATGATTGGCTATATTGAAAGCCTATCTAAGCTTGGGTTTCCATTGAGCCAAGAGTTGGCCACTGATGTTATTTTACAATCGTTGCCAGATAGCTACAGCCAGTTTGTCCTCAATTTCAATATGAATGAAATTGACAAGACTCTACCACAATTGCTCAGTATGTTACGAACTGCTGAAGGCAACTTGAAAAAGGTTGGACCCAAGCCCATACTGATGGTCCGTAATAACAAGGGCAAGGGAAAGGCCAAAGTTCAAACAAAGCCCAAGGGCAAAGGTAAGCCCAAATTTGGAAAAGGAAAGGCTGCGCTGAAACCTAAAGGTGGGGTGTCTAAGGAAGGAAACTGTTTTCATTGTGGTGTGACTGGACATTGGAAACGGAACTGCCCTGCCTATCTTGAAGAAGTCAAGAAGGCTAAAGCAAGCGGAATGTCTGCTTCAGGTATTTATGTTATTGATATTAATTTATCAACTACTACTTCTTGGGTATTAGATACTGGTTGTGGTTCTCATATTTGTACTTCTGTACAGGGACTACAAAGGAGTAGGACTTTGGCTAGAGGAGATGTGGACCTACGAGTTGGAAATGGAGCAAAAGTTGCTGCATTAGCTGTGGGAACATATACTTTATCTTTGCCTAGTGGACTTGATTTATGTTTAGAGGATTGTTATTTTGTGCCCAGTTTGACTAAAAACATTATTTCAATTTCTTGTTTAGACAAAATTGGTTTTGAGATAATTATTAAGAATAATTGTTGTTCATTTTATCTCAATAATGTTTTCTATGGTTCGGCACAATTGATTAATGGCCTCTATATTTTAGATCAAACGAATCCCATTTACAACATAAATACTAAAAGATCTAAAATAAATGACTCAAATCAAACTTATCTTTGGCATTGTCGTTTGGGCCACATAAGTGAGAAACGCATATCCAAACTCCATAGAGATGGTCTCTTGAATTCATTTGTTTTTGAACAATTTGAAGTATGTGAATCTTGCTTATTGGGAAAAATGACTAAATCTCCCTTTTCTGGAAAAGGTGAACGAGCTAGTGATTTATTGGGCCTAATACATTCTGATGTATGTGGACCAATAAATACACAGGCCAGAGGTGGATTTCACTACTTCATTACTTTCACTGATGATTTCAGTAGATATGGGTATGTTTATCTCATGCGCCATAAGTCTGAGTCCCTTGAAAAGTTCAAGGAATTTAAAAATGAAGTACAAAATCAACTAGGCAAAACTATCAAGTCACTTCGATCTGATCGAGGTGGAGAGTATTTGAGCCTAGAGTTTGATGATCTTTTGAAAGAATGTGGGATTGTCTCACAACTTACTCCTCCTGGTACTCCTCAATGGAATGGAGTATCTGAGAGAAGAAATCGAACTTTGTTAGACATGGTTCGATCCATGATGAGTCATGCTGATCTACCGACTTCCTTTTGGGGACATGCACTTGAGACTGCTGCCTTCACACTAAATCGTGTTCCATCTAAATCGGTTCAAAAGACGCCATATGAGATGTGGACTGGGAAACGTCCTAGTATGTCCTTTATGAAAATTTGGGGTTGTGAAGCTTATGTTAAACGTCAGACGTCTACTAAGCTTGAACCCAAATCTGAAAGGTGTATTTTTGTGGGGTATCCAAAAGAAACCAAAGGATATTATTTTTTTAATCCCACTGAGAACAAAATTTTTGTTGCTCGGACTGGTGTCTTCCTAGAGAAAGAATTTACTTCTAGAAAAGGAAGTGGGAGAAAGATTGAACTTGAAGAAATTCGAGAATCACAAGATACCACTGAACCAGAGATTGAACAACAGCAAATTCCACAAGAAATTGAGGAACAAATAACTGCTGTAGAAACACAACCACCGCGCAGATCTTTAAGAGAACGCCGTGCACCTGAGAGATATGGATTTCTCATTACAACGCATGGTGACGTTCTTCTTATAGATCAAGATGAGCCTAGGACTTATCAAGAAGCGGTGACAAGCCCAGATTCTGAGAAATGGCTTGAGGCCATGAGATCTGAGATGGATTCCATGTATGAAAACCAAGTATGGACCTTGATTGACCCACCCGAAGGGGTTAAACCTATAGGGTGCAAGTGGGTTTTCAAAAAGAAAACAGACATGGATGGTAATGTACAAACATACAAAGGGCGATTAGTCGCTAAAGGTTTTCGCCAAATTCATGGTGTTGACTATGATGAAACCTTTTCTCCTGTAGCTATGTTTAAATCCATCAGGATCTTGCTCGCCATAGCTGCATTTCATGATTATGAAATCTGGCAGATGGACGTCAAAACAGCTTTCCTTAACGGGAAACTTGAAGAGGATGTGTACATGACACAACCTGAAGGTTTTGTAAATCCAAAGGATGCTAGAAAGATATGTAAGCTACAGAGATCCATTTATGGATTAAAGCAAGCTTCTCGAAGTTGGAATCTTCGTTTTAACGATGCAATCAAAGAGTTTGGTTTTATAAAAAATGAAGATGAACCATGTGTTTACAAGAAAGTTAGTGGGAGCACTATCACATTCTTGGTACTATATGTGGATGACATACTTATCATGGGAAATGACATACCTACCTTGCAATCTATTAAGACTTGGTTAAGAAGTTGTTTTTCTATGAAGGACTTGGGCGAAGCCACTTATATCTTAGGAGTCAAGATCTATAGAGATAGATCAAGACGACTACTAGGTCTAAGCCAAAGTACATACATAGATAAAGTACTAAAAAGGTTCAGTATGGAAGAATCTAAAAGAGGATTCCTACCTATGAGACATGGTATTTCACTCTCGAAGGAAATGTGTCCTTCAACTCCACAAGAGAGAGAACGTATGAGTAAAATTCCATATGCTTCCGCTATTGGATCTATCATGTATGCTATGTTATGTACCCGTCCAGATGTCTCGTATGCCTTAAGTATGACGAGCAGGTATCAAGTAGATCCCGGTGAAGGTCACTGGACCACAGTCAAGAGTATCCTTAAGTACTTAAGAAGAACTAAGGATACATTCCTATTATATGGAGGTGAGGAAGAGTTAAGTGTAAAAGGTTACACTGATGCCAGCTTCCAAACCGACAAGGACGATTCTCGATCGCAATCAGGTTTTGTGTTTTGCCTTAATGGTGGTGCTGTGAGCTGGAAAAGTTCAAAGCAAAGTACAGTAGCTGATTCTACAACAGAGGCTGAGTATATTGCAGCCAGTGAGGCAGCAAAGGAAGCGGTTTGGATCAAAAAGTTCATTACTGGACTAGGGGTTGTGCCTAGCATATCAGATGCTATAGAACTCCGATGTGATAACAATGGAGCTATTGCACAAGCTAAAGAACCCAGATCTCACCAGCGATCCAAACATATACTTAGGCGCTACCATCTTATTCGAGAGATTATCGATCGAGGAGATGTAGAAATATGCAGAGTACCTTCAGATGATAACATCGCTGATCCCCTGACCAAGCCTCTGACACAGCAGAAGCATGATCGTCACACTAAGTCGCTTGGTATTAGATATATGAGTGATTGGTCTTAGTGCTAGTGGGAGATTGTAAGAGTATGCCCAAAGATCAATCATGAGATGGTTGTAATAACATACTTTATTTACCATATTTATTAATATAAAGCGTTGTCATTATTATTTCAGTTTTTCTTTCTGTGTGTATAGATAAACTGTTTTATAATAATGTCCTGAGAATAATATGATTATTCTTAAAAGATCCTTAGTCGAGTATTATTGTTGACTAGGACAATAATGATGCATTTAAGACTAACATGTAGTTGATTGATGATAAAGAGTTGTCATTGATATGGAATGTCAAAATCAATGCATGAATATGTGTGTTAGAGAACAACATATTGGATTGACCCGCTATGAGTATGTTTCTTGGATTATTATGTAATTGTCACAACATTACTCATAGTGATTAATATGTATATGATCCTCAGACTTGAGATCATTATTATCCCAGCATCGTGAGTTGTATATTTTGATACAGTCAAACGTACACCGTAACAGGTTGTTCTATAAAGGCTGATGTTGGATATACCACAATCTATGTAGAGGGATATAGTTGATCAATAAAGGATAAGTCCCTCCTACATAATAGGAGTAATATCTTAGGCCACTTGATTGAGTGAGACTAGAAATGCATGGCCATGCTCAAATAAGTTGATATGAGATGTCATACTAATTTGTATATCATAGTCTACTCAAGATATCAAGAAACATGGGATGGACTATGCAAGTGTGACTATCCCATGACTTGTATCCGTTCCAGAGATAAAGGACTTAAGGATTAATGCATAAAAGTTTAATCACGAAAGGTTATGTCGAATCATGACTTCTTGTAACTTAGGTAGCAATGATGCATTGCTAGATGCCACTCATTGTCTGTGACAATAGAATCGTTCTAGTATTACTGCTAACGTTGCAAGAACCTACAGGGTCACACCCTATGGTTGAAATGAACGGAATAAAATATAGTTGGTATTGTGCTTGGTTGTCACATAAATTAAATTAATTAAAGAATTAATTTAATTGGACAATCAAATATTGAACATATTATATGTACAAGGATGTTGTACACATAATGATAACATAATTTTATTAATATATGAATTTGATTCATATATAAATTTAAATAAATATAGTTTACCGAAATCCTTATTATAATTAATGTAATTATAATTTTTAGATATAATTAATGTAATTATAATTTTCGGTATTGTATTTATTTAATCTTGTAATATATTCAAGAAATACAAATTATAAAAGGCCCAATTAAGAAGATACCTATTATAAAAGGCCCAATGAGAAAGGCACCCAATATAAAAGGTATTAAAAGGAGACAAAACTTAATAAGAAAACCCTAAGTGATTGCTTGTTAGGTCTAGCAGCCGTCAAGCAAATAAGCCTCCAAAACAGTTTTGGAGATTTCTTCCGTTCATAGTCAAACCGGGTGGATTACGTAGAGGCCGACATCGGAAAAGGTTGAGGCTGGATTCGACAGTAGATCAAAACTCTTGTTGCCAAGGCGTTGCTGTCTACTCAGATTGAAGTTTTGGTAAGATCGAAACCTTTATTTCACTCCGATTCGTTCCTCACACATGGATCCATGGTTTGGATCGCCGGATCTAATTTTATTCTGCTGTGCCATGGGGTACCGGCGTTCCAACAAAAACCGGGTTGTGATTTAGGTTTGTTTCTTATTAAATCGTTAACTTTATGTTTTTAGAAAATTTATATATCAAAAGAAGAACCGAATTTAAAACTTATTATTAAGTTGAAAACCATAGGTATTTAGGTGTCAAAACAATTTAAGGTGTTCGTCAAAAATATATAATTATTTAGTTGAAGTTGAGCGTAGTAGAATAAAAATTTAAAACGTATAAATAAAACAGTTTATGGCGGCCTTATTACAAAAACATAACCCAAAATAAATCCCGAAATAATAAAAGAAAACCCATATACTGAGTTGAGCAATGGCCACCACGTAGTTCTCGCTGACCCGGTCCATCACGCTAAGTGTCACCTGAAAAGGATATCCCACGAGGGGTGAGTCAACAGACTCAATGTGCAACAGTACACTAAAAACCCAATCGATCATAGCAATAAAGCCCATTTAAATCACATTTAGCCATAAGCCCATAATATAGCAAATCAGATAATCACATGTACATATAAAATGAAATGCAATCTCGAGCCCACCTAGATATCCATCCGCTACACACCACCCGTACCTGCCAATCACACCGTGGGGATTACTAAATCGACCCTCCATCCGCTACACACCATCGAAGGCAGTCGCTGCAGTCAACTGCACATCGCCCTTATAAATTATGGCATGGCCACCAGATAATTTTGACAAAGTCACCGGAATCATAATATGTGACCGAGGTCACCGGATACATAATATGTGACAGAAGTCACCGAATACAGAATATGTGACATAGTCACCGGATAATGTGGTAACAACCACCGGAACACTTCCCCTTTATCAATATCACCCATATGCCCATGCAATAAACATATTATTTCGATATCATGCCATATAACCCCAAAATCATAACGGAATCATACACATTTCATATCCATGCTTATAGCATTATTAACGAAGTATTAAGGGTTTAACGTATCTGAATATCATGTACCACTGAATGGTACCCGCAACCATTATCATACATATTTCTTATTAACACATGCTAACATTAATACTATCAATCTATCGGAAATTTAGTGTAGGGCTACACACCTGATAACAGTGAGAACTATACTTTCCCGCTCGTCGATACCTACATATTTATCACGCTTGAGTAGAACACTAATACTTATAAAACTATACAAATGATAAGTAATCTAAATCCTTACCCTCGGAATCTCGAACAACAACTATATGCGATTTCTCTCCGATTGATGGTTCATAACCCGATGAAGAACCACGAACAAACAATGGCTCGGGGGTACGTACGACTTCAAATAATCGATTTTCGCCGGCAGAGGGTCCACTACCCGATGGAAAGTCTCGAATTCCCGGCACAGCCCTTCGTTTGAAATTTTAGGGTATAGCAGAACCACCCCTCTTCCAAACACTATTTACCGCTCTTTTCGAACCTATTTTGTTTGCCCCAAAATCTTACGTTCACGGAAAAAAATAATGATCGAGCGATAGAGTCCCCTAAAACGAAATCGATTAATAGTCCATCTAAAACAATATAACAAGTAATATAGAAATCCTTGCCTTAACACTTCGATTCAATTTTCTAACGAGTCACGAAGATTATGAATACCCCGAGTTCGGCCTTCTTTGACACTATAAAGATGAATAGGATTGTTTAAAGAAAGGATAAGCAGTACTATTTTCGATCAAAAGACCCTCTAAACAGTATGCATATTCGTCTAGAAAATAAAGAAATGAAAAGGGTTCTTACCACTTGGCTTGAAAGAATGATTATGAAGAGAAAATATGTGAGAAGATGGTTCAGCTAAGAAAACAATTTTGATGGAAATGATGCTAGCAACACTTGGCCATGGAGAAAAGTAGAAAAGAGAAAATGTGTTTCGGTTTTTGATAAATCGTTAAAAGAAGAAGAGAGAAGGTTGAGACTTGATGCGATTTGGCTTGGTGACAATAGGGAGGTTCGGCTTTAATAAGAGAATGAAGAGAAAGAGTATGAGGCTTTAGGGGTTACGGCAATGGTGAAATAAGGAGAGGGAGATTTCAGCCTTGACAAGGTAAATGAGAAAAGAAGAGAAGAAAAGAAAGGGATGAAAAATGACCTTAGTGCTATGGTGATTTCGGCACTAGAGAGGAAGAGCTTGAGGGATTAGGCAAAAATTGAGGCCAAATGGTCAAAAACAATGACCAAAAGAAGAAAACAAGAATGCTCACAATGCACCAATTGCATTCGGTTTAGGGAGAGAAAATGAGAAGAAAGTTTTGTGAAAAGAAACCCCAAAAATGACCAAACATACTACCATCCTTACCTATGCTACCAAAATATTCGGCCATCCCCCCTTAGACCACAAAACCGTCCATGTTCATGGACAAATTGACCATTCAAAGCTTCCAAAACAAAGCCCTTGATTCATGCCTTATGTCCCCCTAACTTACCAAAACCTTTTGATTCCTTACCTTAAGTTAATCACTTGCCTTTTTCCCTTAGTCTACTATCAATAAATGAAAAAGTCCATCCTTACCTTAATGAAAGTTTGACTGACACATGTCATACAAGTGCATAAAAAAAATAAAAGTCATCTAATTGCTAGCCAAGGGATTCGAACCTCTTTCCTCATGCAACTACTCTTGCGCCAACACCACCTTGCCAATTGCTCATCTTATGCTAATTTTAGACACTTAAATTAACTTAAGTATCAGGGTCACTTGATCCATTTCACTAAAATACTCACTACTAAAAATTATTCTAGATCTGAATAATTCCAAGCCTTCACAAGACTATATTAGGCATACAATAAAATCATACCCGAGCTAACACAAGCAACAAGATGATACTCAAATTTTTAGGATGTTACATATAGCTTTCTTTAGTTTATGCATTTAGTTACTGCAATAAACTTAAATAATATTTAGTTTAAGTATTAAATGAGTCTTAATAATGTGTTTAGTTATTTTAGTTTAAGTAATTAAGTTATTTAATTTTATTTAGTTGTTTAAATAATTTTGGCAATTAATATGTTCCAGCTTAATTACTTTGCTACAACCATTTAATTTGTTTAATTGTGCTTATAGGTGAATTAATCATTTGAACCAGCTGTTACATGGATGGGCATTTAAAGAAGGGAATAAATTCAGCTGTTATGAAGATGAATTAAAGGCTAGTAGCTGTTATGAGCTTTTCCAAGTAAATGTTTGAAGAGTTTAATGGACAAGGAGCTATTCACACAAGCCATTCAGTTCCAAACATTTTTCACATGATAGTGGTTGTTCCATTTCGTCCATTTACACCTTTGGTTGGTTATATTTAAGCATTTACACAAAGAAGGCTGTTCGTGTGCCAAATGACATTTATTTTTGCTGCTGTCCATTCGGCTGCCCAAGGGGAAATGAAAAGGTTGTTATGACCATTTTAGTTGATCAAGCATTGAACCAAATTTATTCAGCTCATTAGAGCTAATTATTAGCTAATTGGGAAGATTAAACATGATGGCCATTTTCGTTACATATGTTTAGAGTTCATCAAAGGTCTTGTAGTTTTAATTAGCTTAATTAAGCTCATCAATAGCTCAATTAAGTTGAATGGTTGTGTCCATTCGGCTGGGGTTTGTCTCATGCCTATAAATACTTTGTTTCCAGCTAATTGGAGGGGGACTTTTGATAAATTTATGAAGTATTTGAAACTTGTGAGAGTTCAAATCTCCTTGTTCTTTTTGGGACTGATCTGACTTATCAAGCTTGGCTTGTGGCATCTTATCCTTCCTTTGTTTTCTGAAATTATCACTTAGTGGCATTCGTTATGCCTTCGGTTCCTATCTCGTTAGATAGTGGGTCAAGGTTTATTTGCTGATTTCACTTTTCTTATCCATCTAAGTGCTTGTAAGTCTTGGGTCAACAATCTCTATATTGTTGGTTCAGCCTTTGCCTTAGCTAAACCTATCCACTCCTTTCCTAAACATTCTTTGAACCTCTTTTTGATCCTTTCTTCTACCAGTTCTTTAGCCTTTCTTGAAATGAAGCACAACTTACTCAATTTCTCGATCGGGCAATCTAAATGACTTGAATCAACACCGAATCAAGTTCGTATCACCTCCTATTAGTCTCACTTATCTTGATATTCTCTTAGGGTCGTCAATCCTAAGTTTTTAGGTTAATTTATTAGATTTAGTCAAATTTTGTGACCAAGCAATATTTTCATCAACCAACCACCTAGGGTTTAGTTACCCATACCATATTAAAGCTAACAAACATGAAAGAAACAACTATGGAAGCCATTAACATAAACTTGAACAAAAATATGAAAGATTTGATTTTTAACTTAATAAACTTTGTCGAAACCATTTTTTTTTGTTTTGGAAAACGGGGATCGATTTTAAAATGACAAATGGAGTCGCCACCAATCCTTTTTGTTTAGGTGTATCGGGTCACCTATAAAACGTTCTATTTTGTTTAAATGTTGATTTTGGTCTACGAAATTTGAGAAAACGAGTTCGGAAGTCGATTATGTACGAGGAAGGATTAGCACCCTCGCAACGCCAAAATTTGGTACCAAATTAATTAATTAATGTCCTTGTGCCGAAAATTTAAAAAGATTTTAAATTATGATCTTCTTTGACCCATTTGAAGATACTCAAGTTTGAATATTAAGATTCTCTTGTTCCGAAGGAATAAAATATCACATCCAGCACGTTAGGATACGACAATTTAAGTCCTCGAATTCAAGATCATCCCAAAATTCCCAAAACTTATGCATTGAAATTTTTTAAGGGTATTTGGTTATTTGGACAAACGAAAAAACCGAAACCTAGCACGTTAGGGTACGATTGCTCGGATTTCAAACACGAAATATTGCCTCGTCTTTTAAAAGAAAAAATGTGGGAAAAATTACGAAGGGATACTTAGTTATTTGGTCAAATGGAAAATCGAAACCCAACACGTTAGGGCACGATTTCTCAAATTTCCAATCACTAAATATTGCCTTGTTTTGAGAATTTTTAAAATATGCAATCATAAAACCAAATCTCAAAATGCATTAATCGATTCTGGATAAAGCGAAGCATCTATTATAGGAGCTGAATATTTTGGCATTTAAACCACAAAGCAATATCAAGAAAAACAAACATAGCCTTAAGCGTAAAATAATATGTGAACTCAACATTATGCAAATGAATATTGATAATATAAACAATTTAAAAATATAAATACACAATAGCAATTATTTCATGGCATATTCTATTTCAAAAGGCACATTTCAACAATCAAAGACAAATAAAATAAAAGATATAGTAATCCTACCAAATTTACAAGGCAAATTAGTACAAAATAAATTTTAAATAATAGCAAATAAATTTAAAAGAACCTAAAAATATTTGGAATCAACAATTTATGAAACGATTTAAAAAACAATGTAATAATTTACAAATAAAATTATGAAACAATTAATATGCAAGAAGGAATTTAAAATGTATGACGTTTAAAATAATCTAAAACCGAACATACTTATTATAAAAAATTTAATAAATAATGTATATAAAAAAATGATATAAGAAGTATTTGAAATAAATAAAATATAATTTAAAAATAGGGTCTTTTAAAGAGATAAATTATATACCTAAACAAATTTAAAAGAATATATATATATGTATATATACGTGAATAAATTTAAAAGAAAATATTTACATAAAATAATACGAATTCAATAATATATATACATAAAAAAATAATTTAATATAAATTATATACATGTATATAAAAAGAATATATATATATATATATATAAAACTTAATGAAAATAACATGGAGAAATAAATAATATCTAGAACCATTAAAAATATATATATAATATTAATTTTAAAAAGGAATAATTACAAAAAAAATAAACAAATGATTAAATAAATAATTAAAGGACTATATTGAAATCAGAACAAAATTAGAGAGCAAAAAGCAATAAATTAAAAAGAAATCGAAATAGGATTGAAACACAATGCACGTAAATGATCAGGGACTAAACCAGAAAATATTTCCAAAGCCCAAAACGCAACGTGTACATGGGGACTAAATTAAAACAGAACAAAAATTAAAGGCGAAATTAAAATAAAATAAAACTTAATTAGAAAAGAAACAAAATGCGGAAGGACTAAAAGGGTAAATAACCCATCAGAACCAAAACAAGCGGATCTTTCGGGTTTTCGGGTCGGATTCGGGTCGGCTCCCCTAAATGGCGCCATTTTAGCCCCAAAAGAACTTCTGTGAAACAGCGTCGTTTCGCATCTCTTTATATACCAAAAAATAAAAAAAACCTCATTTTTAAACCCTTTTCTGAAAAAACTTAAAAGAAAAACCTCCCTAATTTAAAATTCCCTCCCTTGGCCGGCCTTAGGGTTCCGTCGCCTGTCCTCCGTGCCACCTCTGTGGACGGTGGCCAGCATTGCGCAAAAAAGGAGCCCTTTAGCCCCCACTTTAAGGCGGATTCGGAAGCCAAACCTTCCTAGCCTAGAAAGCTGAGAAAAGAGGGTATTTAAACCCCTTTCATGTCCGATTTCGCCACGGCATAGGGCCTCCAGCAACTCGACCTCAAGATATTTTTGATGTGTTGTTTTTTACTGTATTTTAATCTATTTCACTCGTTTCAAAAAAAAAAGAAAGAAAAACTTATAGGCATATATACTGATTCGTATAGAACCGAAAGAAAAAAAAATATCCTGAACCTCTTTGCTTTTCTTGTATTTTATTCTATATTCATGAATCGTCAATACAATGGTTTGTTTCAGCCCTTTAAAGCCAAAATCGGAAATAAAAAAAACAAAAATCAAAAAATGAAAAATCACAATTGTTTTTCCTTTTTTGCTTTCTCTGCTGCTATATGTTGTCGTGGTCTGTCTCTTTTCGCAGGTATGGGCGTGCGTGGCTGTACGGAGGCCGTACGTGAAGAGGCGGGGCCTGCGTGTGGGGTGACTTCTGCGGCGCTGGAGAGTTCTAGGCTTCCTGGCTAGGTTTGTTTTTTTTTTTTTAGATTTTGGGCTTTGGTTTAGACATTTGGGATATTTTGGGCTATTTTTAATTGGGTTGTATAGACTGGACTGTTTTGGGTTAATTTTTTTTTTTTGGTTTTTGTTTAATTAATCGGGCCCGAGCGTAAATTGGGTCTTACAAACTTAAATGAAAAGAAACTAATATAAAGATAAAGAAACAAGAACACTAAAGATGAAAAGTTTAACAAATGAAAAGAAAGAAAACTCAAATAGCATTAACTCGAAGATTAAAGAGTGATTACAACTAATTTTAAAGTCTTTAACATATAAATAAAACTAAGCTACAACAAAAACTAACTTAACTAACAACTTTGACACTAAGTGAAACTAGAAAGAAACATAAACCAAAACCCTAAAACTATATAGAATAAAAATATCCCATTCCTAAGCTAAAAGATGAAAGAAAACCTAAAACTAAAGAGCTTTCTAATCTAACTCTACAACCTCCTCTTTTCCTCAGCCAAGAGTGACTTTCAATATTTGATTTTTTACCCAAAAATGTTGCCTAAAGTGCCCTTGAACATTGGCTTTTGATTGGTGCTTCAAGTGGAGAAAATTTGCCCTGTTGTCATTTTTTGTCCCCACACGATAGAGATATCGTGATACCCAAAGGAGGATATCTATCACATCCCAAGATCGGGGCCAGAAGTTTTGGCTGTACAAAATGAAGGTTTGCCAACACAGTGTACGCCAAATGATGTCGTAAGGGGTTTGTCAGTTTCTCCGCGAGGTAGGTTCATCAGTCTGTTTGGCGGGTTGGGGTTCGCTAGTTGATTTACGAACTGAGTTCACCAGTCAAAGATACAGTCAGACTCAAATTAGGAAAAAGAGATTTATTGTATCTAGGAACACTTTACGTGCAAGTAACGTCTTTACTAAGTTAGATAGGGTATCCAATTGTACCTACGACTCTTAGGTCTATAAATAAGACCCTTACTCCTATGAAATTCTTCATTGAATATTCTGTTGTCAAAGTCTTTGTTCTAAAATTATGTTTGTAGCAATCCAGGTAAGTCCCTTTCTTGTTAGGGTTGATCGTTCTAAAAGATAGGTTCGCTTGCATATATGAAATCTGTATGTTCTATTTAGTAATTTGTGTATTTATTGTGAACCATGAAGACTATCTACCAGCAAGGAAAGGGGAAAAGATAAACTTGTTTAAGTTTCTTTATTTTTGGTGCGTGATCGAAGATTCGACGTGAGTATGTTCTTTTTAAGCTTGCAAAAGTGTGAGTGGTTTGGAATTATTAGGAGTATGTTAATTGCCATGATTTTTAGTTTAACTTATATGTTTTCTAAGAAATATGTCTTTGAAACTAAGTTTCAAAGGTAAGTTTTCTAAAAAGCTCTATTTTAAGCTACGAGACTCGATTTTCAAACTTTAATTCTGAAAAGATTATTTTAAGTCACAGGTTTGTGAGAG
The DNA here is from genome assembly GCA_005393395.2 of Gossypium australe. Taxonomy (NCBI): domain Eukaryota; kingdom Viridiplantae; phylum Streptophyta; class Magnoliopsida; order Malvales; family Malvaceae; genus Gossypium; species Gossypium australe. The sequence continues at coordinate 58,003,637 of CM016622.1, forward strand.
CTCCTAAGCGAGCCTATGGTTTTAAGAATGTTTTCAAAGAATGGATTTTTAAATTGTGTTTTGTAAAGGTACTTAACGTGATAGCTTTTTAAGCAAATTTTTTAAGTTCGCCTACGTGCGAGCTCTTTATGATAAGAAGCTGTGAATCAGCCAAGCTCCATATACGAGCTCTCTATTTTGCTCCTTAACGAGCCTAGCTCTATGAGCTTTTTGTATGTCTAACTTTGCATGCTACTTTGCAAGCTAGGTTGGATGTAACACCCCTTGCCCGTGTTCAAGCCGGAACAGGGTTTGAGGTATTACCTAGCTAATCTTGCATAACCATCTAGAATAGGGTTATAAAATTTTGTTTAACCCTGTCGCTTGCACATGCTCAACCCAAGAGGCCCTAAAAATTCTTCCGAGAAGTATCGAAATCTTTCGGGAACTTTCACGAGTTCAAGAAACTTTTTAACAAAACAGTGGCCACACGCCCGTGTAGTCCTAGGGATACGCCCGTGTACCCCTAAGGCATGCTTGTGTCTTCCACCCGTGGTCGACACTGACTAATTTCACACGGCCTCAACACGCCCGTGTACCCCAACCGTGTGGTGATTTAAATTTCAGGTGCAAGGTGCAGACTTCACACGGCCTGGGCACACGCCCATGTGCTAGCCGTGGCTCCCACACGATCTAGACACACGCCTGTGTGTCTACCCATACAGACATTTAGCAGGCTATATACCAAGCCAATTAGCTACCCTCACTTGCATACATTCATACGCCATCACATAAACTTCACATAGCATCAATATAACTCTTGAATTAAAGACATTTAATTCATACAATGTAATCTTCATCCCAAACATGAGGGAGAACTATTTCTACCACAATTACAATCAACTTAGGCCATCATCTATAGCTACACATAAACAAACTATAAGTTCTCTTAGGCCAACACAATTTGGGCACATCAATTAGAACTTAATCAACCTTAAGTACTAGCCCTATACATGCCATGACTCAAAGGGACTTGATACCTCATACCAAATGTCTGCTCTATAGTGTGAAAATATCTCCGGCGATATCCAACCCGAGCTAGCTAAACTAACCTATAAGAGATGAGAAAGGGAGAGGAGTAAGCAATATTACTTAGTAAGTTCATCTGCTAAGTTCATCTGCATAAACTGACAATTACTGATATTCATTGAATATAGTTAACTACAAAGTATTATACTGAGTTTTTCCCCTTAACTCATGGTTACTTACTCAACCACTCTTGAAGCTTACTCATTCTATCTCTTACCACATTCTTACCATGCCGCAAGCCAATTACTCGTTTAATTAGTACACATTCCTGCACTGATCACCACAAGATCATATAAAACAACACATCAAACATTTTCAATAAGCCACTCATACTACTAATCTCTCGGTAGTTACGCACTTAGCCCACCATTGATCTCTAGTAGGGTGGTATCGCACACAGCCCACCAATCATTTATACTTATGGCGATTTCACACTTAGCTCACCAATCCTTTATAAGCGATGGTATCGCACACAGCCCATCGATTACTAATTAATCAGGTGGTAACGCACATAGCCTACCGATAATAATATAATTGATGGTATCGCACACAGCCCATCGATTACTAATTAATCAGGTGGTAACGCACATAGCCCACCGGTAATAATATAATTGATGGTATCGCACACAGCCCATCGATTACTAATTAATCATGTGGTAACGCACATAGCCCACCGATAATAATATAATTCATGGTATCGCACACAGCCCACCGATTACTAATTAATCATGTGGTAACGCACATAGCCCACCGATAATAATATAATTGATGATATCGGACACAGCCCATCATTACCATCAATAAGGTGATGTCGCACATAGCTCACCGTTATTTTTACATTCATGGATAATAATCCATACGCACTTCTATTCTTACTTAACTTTCTACAATACTCATTCACATTCACACAATGCATTAATAAATCTATCTCATACAACTAAGGTGTATTGATTACACATAACCCACTAGAGGTTCATCATATATTGAATTCATCTTAATTCAATTCTAATCACATACTTGTACTTCTCGTGGCACAACCACGTACTTTCTCTCTTTCAACATACTCGTTGAATCACTCAAATTGTTAAATAACTCTCTTGAGTCTCATACACATAGTGTCACAATGACATTGTACCCCAATAGGGTCTTACTCGAGACCTTAACTATTATCATATCATGCTATATACATTTCCCATTACTCTTAGATTCAATTCTCTTGTCATTTCATCAAGAGATATTTCATACATTCATAAAGTAAATATGCATTTCATACAACATTGGAACATTAACTCGTACGTAAATCCAACATTTGCACATGAACTTACCTCGATGTCAAAAGGGCCGAAAGGGACCTTTGTGCCCACATTTCTCTTTTCACCCGTTCTAGGTCCAAAACTCATTTTCTTTGATCTAGAACAATGGAATTTATTGATTTAACCACTTATAAGTCATAATATACCATAACCTACACTTTAGGCAAAAATGACTATTTTGCCCCTACACTTTGGCAAAATTACGATTTTGCCCCTAGACTCGTAAATAAATTTTCATCACATTTTCTTGTTAAACAAGCCTAGCTGAACATTTAATCCTCTTATAACTATCCACAATTTCAACTATTTCATGCCTTAATGAATAAATTATGACTTTTGCATTTTAGTCCTAATTAGGTGTTTTCATAACACCAGCTTTCACAAAAGTTGTTTATCAACATCCTAACATTCATTTTCTTCCATAAAAACTCAGCAACTAGCATAAAATATCTCATGGAAAGTTCCTAGACTCTCAACCATGTTGCAAATTGGTCCCCTCATTAGCTAACTTAAGCTTTAGGGACTCCAAAAGTACAAAAATTATCATGAAAAATCATCAAAATCACTTACTTGTGAGGAGAAATATTTGCTGAAATTTTTGAGATCCATAACCCTTATTTCTCTTCAATTTTTGATGGATGAAGGTGAAGGAATAGTGAAAAGATGATAACATCTTTATTGATCTTATTTTATTCATTTAAACCACCTAACATCACCAAAATTTTACCACCATTTAATGCCTTTGTCCCCTTAGCACCCTATGGCAGACCAACTCACTTAACAAGGCCAAATTGCACATTTGGGACCTCCAATTTATATTCCATAGCTATTTGGCACCTTTAGCAAATAAAATAGAACTTTCGCACTTTATGCGATTTAGTCCTTTTTCACAATTTGGCTAGAAATTGCTAAAATTAAGGCACCAAAATTTTCATACATCCCTATAAACATGTTATAACACATAGAATAACATGAAAATAATTTTCTCTAACCTCGAATTAGTGATTCTGAGACAACTGTTTTGGCTAGCCCCTAAATCGGGCTATTACATTGGATGTATTATACGCAACGAGACTTCTGTTTGATTGAACCAGTCTTGTGACCTAAGGCAGAACTTGTTCGTGTTTTTGTTAGACAAACTAGTCGTTTGACCTAAGGCCGACTCTGTTCGTGATAAGTGCAAATTGGTTTCACGACTTAAGGAGAACCTAGACTCAGGTTTTTAAATGTTTTAAATGAAATTGCCCTCGCGATTTAAGGCAAGCCCTTTTAAAACAAGTTTTAAAAGAAAGGGTTAATAAGTATTGTTTTTAAACTACCTAAACAAATATGTTTTCTAACAAAACGTGTGAACTGGGTCTTGCAACCTCACCCGCGAACCCAGCATGCAAATCATTTTAAAAAATTTAAAGTTTCTTTCTAGTTCTTAGAACTTTGTTTTTAAACCATAATCTATTGGTTTCTAATTATTCACTAGTTTGAATTGAACTCACCCACTCCTCTCTTACTTCTCAGGTAAGCAGGTCATGGATAGCTTTGGCGAGGTCGATGATTTGGCGAGGTCACTTCTGAGTAGATATGAGCGAACTTGGGTGAAAGGTGATGGGATTTTTTATGTTATGAGGTTTAGACTATTTATATGTAACGCCCCGAACTTTAGGCCTAGAAGAATTGGGCCTTGGGCATGGGAGCGTTTAAAATTTTTGAGAACAAGAGAACGACACAATTGCATGTTGGATCTATTGGGTGACTGATTTTGGAAGGTTATGAGGCTTCTATGAAGTCCTGGGATCAAGCCATGTCATATGAAAAACTTTTATTTTTTAGCATTAGGGGAACCATGACTCCTGGTTGTAAGCCTTTTAAGTAATTGCGATTAAAAAGAGACAGAAAAAGAGCCTATGGTAGAGTGGTTGTGGCGTCACAGGTGTGGCAAGGAGAACAGAGGTTCAAGTCTCACTGCATGCAAAAGGGGTTATTTATTTTACTCAAGTGTGGGCATGTCACACCCCCAAACCCAGCCCAGCGTGATGACCGAATTCGGGAATGTCACATCGAAGACATATTTCAAAACGATTTTGCTAAGTTAAATTTTAGGACCCAAAAGCCCAAAATCTATGAGTCTTGTTAAGTAATGATAAAAGCCCATTTAATTATTTTAAGTATTCTGAAAACCATGGTTAAACATAAGAAATTACTCAGGTTTAATAATTGAGTAAACAGTTGAAACAACAAAACTCAAAATCCAAAGTCAAAACGGAGTACAAGGCTTTATTATATCCTATGAAAATAAAGCAATTAAATTCATATCATTTGAAACAAATAAATAAAACTTCTAAATATCTTGTAGTGTGGCCATCTCCGAGTCCTCTCCCACGTTGAGTCGTTTACTGAAGATCACCTGAAACATTTAATAAAAAGCGGTGAGTTTTGAAACTCAGTGTGTACGACCCTTGGTAATCCAATCAGCATACAATTATCATATTGCGCCTAAGCCCTATCAAAAACGATGGTCTTGGGCCTTAGCCCACAATGACCTTATATCACATCAGTATCACATGAATGCAATGCACCCATCCCAAATCCAACCCTGCACACCATTTCCCTTCCAACCCTACACACCGTGGGGATACAAATATCAACCCACCCATCCCTACACACCAAAGGTAGCACCAGCAGCGGCACTACTCAAACGTTGCAGCAAAGCTGCTATAATGGGCTTAAAGCCACCGGTGGATCCACGGTCGTCAAGCGACTATGCGATCCTCAAATTTTCCTCCGTATCATCATAACCCACCCAAATGCAACATATATTTCATGAATGCAACATACACATTTTCACATATTCGGCACTTAGGGGTATTTTAGTCATTTCACTACCTAAGGGTATTTTCGTAAATCTACCCTATAGGGGGTATTTAGGTAATTTTGCAAAACATAGGTATTTGGAAATTTTGGTAAACTAAGGATATTTTGGTAATTTCACAAATCAAGGGTATTTTGGTAATTTTATAGATCAGGGGTATTTTGGTAATTTCGCAAATCAAAGGTATTTTGGTAATTTTACAGATCAGGGGTATTTTGGTAATTTCACAAATCTAAGGATATTTTGGTAATTTCCAAATCAGGGGTATTATGGTAATTTTACAAATCAGGGGTATTTTAGTAATTTTACAAATCAGGGGTATTTTAGTAATTATACAAATCAGGGGTATTTGGTCCCTCCAGGTTTCAGTTACAAACTTTGGCCCATTAACAAGTCATTGCGGCTAAAGTGAACAGACACTATGCACCAAGTAGGATTCCAGAGAAGAGGAGGTGGCCACTAGGACCGCTTAAGTACCAAGCTCTCCCTAGATCCAATCCTATACATGCATATGCCCGTTGCCACACTCTAACCCAGCGACTTGTTCACAGACATGTTTAATTATTAGATTAAGTCTTAGCGGTTTAAGAGTTGTTCAGAACTATGCCTAAAGTCCATTAAACCCTAGCATACTTTTATACGTCCCCATAAAGCCCATCAAGCCCAAATCACATCCTTACAGCCCATTAGGCCCAAATCTCATCCATATGGCCTATTAGGCCCAAATCAATTCTAGATCATGTAACATGTATGACTAACTCAATTCGTATAACCAACCAAACAATTTTATCAAACTTAGCCTCAGGGCCCACAGGGCCCATTTAGCCACTTTCGGCTTTCCGGCATTGCCGATATCGTGTGTTTGTAGTGTTTGTACACACCTGGTTACTACGACATGCTATTCTATCCTTGGTCTTAAACCTACAACCAACCAACCTTCAATCAACCACCCATACTTAATCAAAATATTTACCAAAAGCCGAAGCCTTACCGTAACCTTACCGTGTGCCACCGGGTTCTAATAGCCCTTCCTTAGCTACTAATCAGGAGTATCCTCTAGATCTGCACTCACGCATACACCATCAAAATTCAAGTAACTCATAATCCACACAAGTCACCCCTATAGATCATACACACATTCAGCCATTCACTTAAACCATAATCAAGTTGAGTACACCTACCCTTGCTAACGATCCTACTACGTTTGCGATCTATGAACCTTATCCTTGTTATCACAGAGTTAACGATAGGACAGTTAGATAACCTTTCAGCTTTTAGCAAAACATACAAGAGAGGTTAACCGAATACTTACCAAATCCCCTCTTGATCCTACGGCCTAGATAGCTATTAACTAGATCTGGCTTTCAACACTTGACTACGGGTAAGTAACAATCGGTTTCTGATGGAGGAACAACCACAACGATTCGGCACTATTAAGAACTTCGGCAAGGGAAGGATGGTGGTAACTTGGTAATGAGGGAATTTGTCTATAGAAGAATAGAATGAGAGTGAAAAGAAAAATATTAAAAACCGAAAGAGCCCTACAAAAGAATTTGACACAAAGAGATGATGGTGATTCGGCACAAAAGAAACCGATTGAGTGAAGCAAGAAAAACTATTGGAACTCAAAGAACCTCCCAAAGACATTTGACCCTCTCCTATATAGGCCACAAGCCGAATATGCCTCCCCCCAAAGTCCCATTACGCACCAATTCTTCCCCCTCCTCATCTCCTAACTTTTCTCCTGATAACACCTTAGCCTTATCTGAATTTTCCTCCATTATCAGTTCCCCTTACCACTCAAATACTCCAACGCAAGAGTTCATATTCAACACATCTCTGGCCGTCCACCTATGCGAAATAAAACACTCCAAAAACACCACTCCTAATGCTCGAACCTTGGACCTCCTTAGCTGACAACACGTCACCTTATAGCTCCCCAAGTGACGCCACTTGCCACTGGACCACAAGCCCATTTGTGTCCTATTTTCTCTTAATCTGCTTAAGAGGCCTAATGCTTGAGACAAGGGTCCACTAAAGTAAGAAAAATAAATTTTTCCCTATGGCCTTTCCTATCTCTCAGAATTCAAATAATCCCGATAATACCTTAAAATTAATATTCTAAGTGCTACTCATACATACCAACCTCCATGCACATAAATTTAAAGTTTTGGGATTTTTGAGGCGTTATAGGGCAAGAGTTTGTGTTGGATTTGAACTCTATGTTAGAGAGTTTGGATTGGTCAAGTGAGTGATTTAAGGAGTAGATTGTGGAGAGATAAGGGGGAGAATGTCGTATAGGGACTTTAGGCACTCAGAAATTCGGAATTTTAGTGTGGTGGCGGGGTGAGTGTCGATTCTTTCTCTCCATCTCGAGTTTTTAGCACTTTTTGGAGCCGATTTTTCTAAGGGACTCTGGGGTTCTCTCGTTTACTCTTTTGATTGCTTATTTCGAGTCTATTTTTCCCCTTTTCATCTTGCTTCTTTAGTCGAATATCTTTTTCTCTCAAGTCTGTCGGTCTTAGCATTTTCCTCTCCTTGCATCTTGATTCTTCTTTTAGCCGAATGTACTTTCTTCCCTCCTTCGATTCTTTTTGTTAATAGATTTCCTTTCTCTCCATCTTGCTATTAGGACCGAATACTGCATCTTTTTCTCTCTGTTCGCTCTCATATCGTTTTGCCTATCATATCTTCTTTTTAATAACCAGGCCGAATTCTTCACCTCTCTCAAACTTTGTTCGGGTGGAGTAACTGTTTCTGGCAAATCAGTGAGTAGTTTCTTCAACTTTAGTTTGTTCTTTTTATTCTTTAAAGAGTATTACGTCACCTCTCTTCTGCGCTCTTCTAATCCGATTCCTTCCTTCCTTTTATGGCTGAATCCTCCCTTCTCTTTGTATAGTATGTTGATTTGTTTGATTCCTAGGTTTTCTCGTGGAATGAAGGAGTTACAAGTGTTCTGAGATAGATGAAGCTTTTCTCTCATCACTCGATCAAGATACCCTTCAAGGGGTTTGTTATCAATCTCCGTCAACAGTTTAAGCGGGTAAACCGTGCTCGTTCAACCAAAACAGGTATCGACATTGTTTTGTTTAAGTATTAGAAGAGGGTGTTTGACTCTGTCATTAAGTGACTAATAGAATATCGTCATTGATTGTAGGTTCGGTGCTCGGGGATTATTCACTCGATTTTGGTAAACAGGTGTGTAGCAATACCCTGTGACCGATAGTCGGCAAAATAGCCGAAAAGCTTGTGTACACACACACCACTCCAAGTAGATGGGCAAATGCCGAAAAGCCAAAATATCAGCGAACATGAGCGTGCAATCGCACGTGTGGTGGACCTAGCCCACGAATATGGGCATAAGATGGGTTGAGGCCACCATGAGCGTCCTCATGGGCTTAGGCCGTTTTTGGGCCAAATGGACCGGAATGGGCCGAGTGGGCCTCATGAGCACGTGGGCCCTACGTGAGTAAATTTTGTGGATGTATAAGGAATAATGAGCCGGCCATGACAATCACATGGCCAAAGGTAGTTTTGGGCTAAATGGGCCACACAAAAGTGTGGGCCCACTTGAGTCGAATAGCAAGCTTTGGGCCCAAATACTACGTTTTGATCACATATGTTATTTGTGTCACTCGAGGCGACTGTAGACCTTCGGGAAGGTTGTTAAATGACCGAAATACCTTGGAGGGTAAAATGACTGAAATACCCCTAGAGGGTAAAATGATCGTAATACCCTTGTAGGGTAAATTGACCGTAAAACCCTTGTAGGGTAAAATGACCGTTATGCTCCTGAAAGGAAAAATGCCCAAAATGCCCCTACATCTAATATGATTGTTATTGTATGGTATTTATAGTATGTCTGCATTCATGTGATATTATGCTGCATGGGTGATGGGATTATTGATTTGGAGGAAGTGTATGATTTGTTAGGGTCGCATGGTCGCTTGACGACTGTGGATCCACCGATGGCTTTAAGTCGATTATGTGATTGGAGCTCTACTGCAACATTGGTTAGTGCAGCAACCGGTGCTACATAAGGAGTGTAGGGATGGGTGGGTCGATTAAATCCCCACAGGAGTGCAGGGTTGGACAAGAGACAGAGTGCAGGGTTGGTATGGGCATTAATGCATTGCATACACTTGTTCTATTATTGTGATGGGCTTAGGCCCAGATAGATGTGATCTGTGACATTGAATATGGGCTAAGGGCCAAATGCCACCGTTACTCTGTTGGGCTTAGGCCCACATTGATTACTGTAATGGGCTTAGGCCCGGATTGATGTGATGCATGCTTTATGATCATGAGGGTTGTACACACTGAGTTTTCATAAACTCACCCCCTTTTTTATTTTTCAGGTAATCCTCAGTAAGCAATTCGACGTACTGGAGGACTTAGAGGTAGCCACACAACGAACAGCTTTACATTTTAGTATTCTATTTTACCTTACTTAAACTGCTTTCCTATTGGGTTGTAATAAGGCCTCTTTTAATTTTTGGTTTTTAATTTGGGATTTTCAATTTAATGTGTTTTCTATCTATTAAAAGTAGATCGCGGTTTTCCAAAACAATAACTGTTTTCAAACACTACGCTTCCACAGCTTAATCTTTAAACATCACGTTTTTGTAAATCGGTTACTTTTAAACTTAGCTTTCACAACTGGAAAGAAATTTTGGAATAAACTTAATAATTTTTCTATGTACCATGTTTTGAAAAAACTAATAAAAAATTAACGTAACTGAGATTTTACTCAAGCTTTTAATTAAGAAAGGTTTTCAATGAAAACATGGTTTTCAAAAAACACTTCAATGTGACACGCCAAATTCAGGCCTAACTTCTGGGCCGGGTTTGGGGTGTTACATTATAATTCTATTTTCATGATTTTAACAATATTAATTAAAGATTAGATATTTTATCCTGTTTAGATTTCAAGTTTATTACCTTACGAACCATGTCTTAAAATATCTGACTATTTTATGAATAAAAATTGATGTTATCCATGCATGAGAGTGTTATGTTTTATTTATATGCCAGAAAAATTTATGTTTAACTTTTCTACGAACCCCATATGATGTGAACAATAATTACCTGTGCACCACTGCAATAATTGTCTTATTACATGCAAACCCATACATGGATGCGAACCCATGTTTGTATGCGAAATCCATTAACGTATGAAAACCTTTGCATGCATGTTCCATTACTTTGCAAGGTATGTGTATCTGTAAAAGCATGAAGTTTCTACGAACTAATGATATTGTGTGAACCTTAGTTTTATGTGAAGCCCTTACTTTAGGAGTTATGTAAACCTTTATGCTATGTGTTTTTAAGAGAACTCTGATAAGCATGTGAACCTTCTTAAGTCACTTTGTGAAAGCTCGCATGTTACATTCTATTTCCACTTCTATGCTTGACTTAGCACAACCTTTTCTATGAATAAATGGTGTGTTGGAGGTTAGGTTGGGAGTCAACAGAAAGTCACTTCAGTGGCTAATGTAGCTCGCCAAACTCGGGTTGATTCTTCTAGGCCGAGTTTAGGGTGTTACAATATTGCGATGCCCTCATTAGTCTACTCAAGGGGTGTTGTCATGAGGTGGGTATCACGATACTCTAAAGCAATATTGCGATACCCTATAGCTTAGTCACAAATCTTCTCCATTTCGAGTCTATTGATGGTATTGCAATACCCTATCTTCAGTATTGCGATACCACTGCTTGTGGCTTGAATTCCACTCTATTTGGGCCATCTAAATGTCCCTACAATACTCAAACACACATTAGGGTCACCAATGGCACAATTGGCCATTTTTGATCCCAAAAGTGTTAAAAACACAACATTTTATTTATTAAAGCTAAAAACAAAAATTAAGTAAAAACATAATGAAAACATATAAATTGTTCAAGAACAAGCTTGTTAAGTGTAATAAGGAGCCTAATTTGACATATCAAATTATGGCAGATCAAACTCCCCTACACTTAAGTCATTGCTTGTTCTCAAGTAAATGCACAAAAAATGCAAAAGGACGACAACCCTTGAGTAATGAATTTATTTGACCATTGGCAAATGGGCAAATCTCCTCACAGAACCTCACTCGGTCCTATTGATCCTTTCCCTTTTCCTTTCATGACCGACTTCTTGTAAGATAGTTCGGGTTAGTTGCTCGATTCCCAGATGACGGCCCCCCGTAGATGGTTTCTCGGGCACAAACAAATCCTTGAAGTCATTAAAATACGGTGCTATGCCATCATCTTCACTTGCCTCATTATTGTTAGCTTATTCCTCCTCACTCCCCACCTCGTTGGCTTCCTCCTCCTCCATAGCATCATTATCAGACCTCGTCGGCAACTGAATAGGATCTTTCTCCTGGATCTCCATGAATGTATTCTTGAAAATTTGCATTACATCTAACTTTCAATTAGTGTATCAGACCTCCCTAAGCAACTTCTCAAGTTGCTTTTCGAGGCCCCCAAATTTCGTTTTAGTGAATGCTTTCTTTAGATGAGAAGGTGGAAGGTCCATTTTTTGTTTCCTTGGTTGATTTCAGTTCTTTATTTATTCTCGGTGAAGGTCCTGGAACTAATGAAGCATGAGGTCCCCAATGATGCTTCATACAAGCTTGTGGGATTTGTAATAGCCTGATTTAGACCTTAGTTGAAACAGTGGTTTTGAGACTACAAATCTGAGTCAAAAATATTTTAATATTATTTCCCAAGCTTAAAGTATGTGAATTGATATGTGTGAAATTTTCGCATGAAAATTTCATCGTTTGAGTGTCGATTTGTGAAAAAAGACTTAATTGCATAAAATGCAAAAGTGACTTGATATTTGTTAAAGTGCTACATTGCTATTGTTTTTATAATGTGGAGTCCTTAAGATGTAATTTCATCATTGGAAACATGCATGGATGGTAATGGGCTTATATTATAAGTTTTATCATTAAAATCATTAAGGTTAGTTTTGTAAATTAAGAAATTATATGTAATAAAATAAAACAAAAACTAAAATGGCCATGCATTCATCTTTCTTGGCCGAAACATAAGAAGAAAATAAAGCTTTGAAATCTTTGAATATTCAACACCTTTGGAAGCTTGATTAGGGTATGGATTTTGTTCGGTTTTTGATAATTTTTACGTTTTTGTGATCGTTGCTTTGGGTTCTATAAAGCCCATGCTTAAATTCTTGAAATTAATGATGATTTTGAGTTATTCCATTGTTGATTTTGTGAGGTTTGTTATGTTTGATGATGAAAACTAAGTGTTTGATGATTGATATACATATTTTCTAAAGTGATTTTGAGTAAAAATGCATTTTTGGGATTTAATTGAGAAATGTGAAAACTTTTTGTTGAAATGTGAAATAAATGTGAAATATGGGATGCTAGGGGCACTATGGTAATTCGGCTAAGCATGGATTAAATTGGATTTTGTGAATTTGATGTATTTGTGAAATAAGCACTAAAATGCTGGAGTGTGAAATTATAAGGGCTAAAGTGCAAAATGCCCTAATTGTGTGTTTGTGAATTGAATTGAGTAAAGATGAGATTGAATGAGTTGAATTTGATATTATATAGATCAAGAAAAGAGAAATTCAGGCTTAGATCGAGGCAATAACAACGTGCTGGATTGATCGACTAGTATCATTGTTTCTACGTCCGAGGTAAGTTCGTGTATAATACGTATTGTTTAAACAATGTTCATATATGATGAAATGAATGGAAATGTGATTGTGGAGTTTGGTAATGTGAAATGTGAGTTCAAAGATATGTGGCACTAAGTATGCGTAAATAGAACCATTACAGTGATGAATGGCACTAAGTGTGCGAGATAAAGAAAGAATTGGCTGTATTATTTGGCACTACATGTGCGATACTGAGACAAATTCGGTTTAATGTGATGGCACTAAGTGTGCGATATTATTATAGCTTCGGCTAATAATTGGGACTAAGTGTACGAGTTCATCAAACGTTTAAAGAGGATCGAATGAATTATGGCATCGAGCATTGAAGTGGTAAATGTGATAGATAAATACATGATGGTACAGGTATGTACAGAACCTATGCGATTGATGATATTGTGTATGAGGTAGATGGAAGATTATGTGAATGAATGATGAAAAGAGTTGGATTGAGTAACATTATAAATGCTTGTATATGAACATATAGATATTGTATGAAAATGAGTAATAGCCATGAATGAGATTGAGTAGTGATGTGAATTGAACTAAGTGTTAGTTAAGTTTGCATATTTAACTTAAACTGTTGAGTTAATTGTGTTATATTATGAACTTACTAAGCTTTCGAAGCTTACTCTGTGTGTTTTTCTTATGTTTATAGATTTTCAGAGGTTTGCTCGGGTTAGAAGTTGGCGGAGATCACATCACACTATCTGGCTAATGATTTCGGTATTTATAACCTTTATGACTTGGTTATGTGGCATGTATAGGCTATGGTATTTGATATTCTGGGTAGAAATGTATTTGGTTATTTGAGATGATTGATTATGAATGTGGTAGTGGAATTTGGTATGTTTTGATGTGCTCATGAATGGCCAAAAGAAATGGTCAATTTTGGTAAGTTACATGGTTGATTTGGGAAATTGATATGATGAGAAATGCTATGAATTGAAATGGATTAATATGAAGTATGAATCATGTGTTTTTGATGTGAAATTGGTACTTTTAATTGGTATGTTTGAGTTGAATTTGTATATGGAAATGAATGATTTGGTATGTTTTTGGCTGCCTTTGGGACATGAATTGATGTTTGTTTGATGCTTGTAGGTATGACCTAATTTTGGGTGGCAAATTGGCCTTGCATATGGCCTATATTTGCCCACACGGTTGAGCACACAGGCGTGTGTCTCGACCATGTTTCTCAAGGTTGCAATTCGAAACAAGTCAGGTTGCCACACTGGCATGAAGCACGGGCGTGTGCCAGACCGTGTGACCCAAGTTAGTGTTGCACACGGGCTGAGACATGGTCCAAGGCACGGCCGTGTGAGTCATACGGCCTAGCCACACAGGCGTGTGCCCTATTTTGAAAGAAAAAAATTCAAGTTTAACAAAGGTTCCGTATGAGATCGGTTTAGTTCTAAACCTTCTTTAAAGCATGTTTAAGGTCTCGTAGACATTCTAAAAAGACTATCTGAGTATGAATTATTATGAAATAATGTTGTATGATTGATGTTGTGAAATGAGCGTAAAATGTTCTGGTATATCTGGTAATGCCTCTTAACTCTAGTCTAGCGAAGGATACGTGTTAGGGGTGTTACAGGATTGATCCATTGGGTCTAGAACCACATTCCTCTTACGGCATAACTCCATAACCAGGTAAGGAAAATAGATGCCAACTTTGCCTCCTGCAACACCTTTTTTCATATCTCAAATAATCCAGTGCCCTAGGCAACCCCGCTTACATTGTAAAATGGAATATAGAAGGACAACTCGAAATACATTGACAGTGTTAGTATTGAGCAAAGGGCTCACATGTGTGCAAATGAATTGCATCCACATCTTAGCCAAGGGGAATATTATGGCTTGTTTGAAAGAAAAAGGAAGATTGTGATATCCCTTGTGTTTCCATTCGCCCTAGTTTTCAATTAAAAAATTTAATACGACATCCATATTGACATTCATAAAATGTTTTGAATCCATATTTTGAATGTCATCATTTGGATAAAGCGGGACACCGTAATGTTCAAAAATACGCTCAGAGGCTATTTCTATCCATTGGCGCCTCATGTAAACATGATCATTGACCGCAAATTTCAAGTTGGAGTAAAATTCCAGCATGACTATGACCACTGGAACTGTAGGTAAGACAGTAAACTGATTCCATCGATGGAAATGAACAAGGTCCCAAATTTCATGATAATCCTCAGAGGCTAAGTCGAAACCACATTCGTAAATGAATAGCCCACTTTGGATAGATTGAAAATATTTTTTAGCCTCTTCGAAAATAAATTTATCGTTGCAATGAGTTAGGCATTGTTTGGGTTTTCGTTTTGTTATTCTTGGTGGCAGTTTAACCCAATTCTTCCTCTTTCAATCACGACCAAGTAGTACTATAATACTAACCAAATAATCCATAGTTAACAACAATAACACACGAGCAACAAAAAACCATAAAAATTAACAAAAGTACAAAAAGAAAAAAAGAAAAAGAAGTATAAATAGTATGAAGTTGTTGCAACCATGGAACGAATCGATAGAGCGTCGTTCCAAAGCAAGGAGTAGCAAACCTAAAAACAAAGACAACTAAACAAAAGAAAGAAATAATGGAAAGAGATTAAAATGAGGTTGAAGAAAAAATTGAGAGAAAAGATGGAGAGAGGGGAAGATTAGGGGCGGCTAAGGCTTAGAATGAATGATTTGGGGGTATTTTGAGGGTTAAAACCTTGAGAAACACGTGGATTGCGATACTCATACCCGTTTTTGGCGTGACCCGACTTAGATATCATGATATCATAAAAATTTTGGACCCCCATTTTCAATCTGTTAGTGATATCACGATATCCATGGGTGGATGTCGCGATATCATTATGTTGCCCATAAAATTTTAATTTTCAAAAATTTTAGCGATACTGTGACATCAATGGGTGGATGTCGTGATACCAATATGTTGCCAATAAAATTTTAATTTTCAAAAATTTTAGGGACATCGCGATACCATGGTTGGGTATCGTGATATCCACAAAGTTTTTGGGCCTTTTGTTGAAACTATCAGAGGTATCGCAATATGCCCCATTGGATATCACGATACTACTGAATAAAGCCCCAATTTTTTATCAAAACCTTCATCTTTTACCCCCCAACATTCAAAATTAAATCTACCAAGTCTAAAATAAAAAATGCGCAAATTTAAACCTAATCTAAGAGAGAAAAAATAAATGGAGTCTATGTTCAAATCAGTTTAACTATTTACAAAAAAAAATTGAATTTAACATTTCTCTTTGACGATACGTTATGCACTAGAAGTGGAACTTGCACGAAGTCCTTGAGAATTTGACCCGCCTTGACTTAGGTCAGGTCAATATGTACACTTCGAGCCAATTCCTACTGAAATCAAATTAACTCCATTGCATCTTCCGAGGGATCATCAATGTCGGGATCACAAACTCAATTTGTTTGAGTTCTCCAACTCTATTTTGAATACTCCTTTGTTGGGGAACATCCCCGGTCAGTTCTTGTCATGGGGTTTCTTCTGAAACATCCTGAAACACCCCAAACCCGGCCCACGAGCCTTGACCGGATCTGGTATGTTCCCCGGTGTAAACCGTTTCAAATTCTTTTGTGACTTAGGAAAAACTTGGGTGTTTTGAAAGAAAGTTTGTTTTGGGTTGGGCTTGAGTTGAAAACGAGTTTATTTGAGGTGAAAAAATATTTAGAGTTTATTTGAAAATAAATTTCACTTGATCTTTAATTAATAAAAATTTGTACCGTAATAAATAAAGGAAAAATAAAGTAGTTCAACTATGGCCTTATGGCCTTATTACATCAAATAATCCCAAAATAAAATTCTTAAGTACTTAAATAAAATAAAAGGTCCATATTGAATAAAACTTCAAGTTGAGCATGGCCACCACAAGTTCTACCGTCCCGGTCCATCACTGTTCATCACCTGAAAAATGTTTCCACAACGGGGTGAGTCAACAGACTCAATGTGTACACAACACTAAAATTTAATAGATCAGGCATACCATAACGTATCACATGCACATTCATATACAGATAAAATAATGATTCAACCCATACCCAAACCTAGATGCCATCCGCTACACATCCCCGTACCAACCTGCACACCGTGGGGACTACTAAGACAACCCTCCTTCCGCTACACACCATCGAAGGCAGTCGCTGCAGTCGACGTGCTCATCGCCCATATAAAATTTGTGGCATAGCCACCAGATTCAGATAATTGTGTCATGAGACACCACATTCAGATAATGTAACCGAAGTTACCACATTCAGATAATGTAACCAAAGTTACCATATTCAAATAATGTGACCGAAGTCACCACATTCAGATAGTGAGACCGAAGTCATCACATTCACTTCCCCTTTCCCGTATAACCCGAATGCCCATGTTATTCATATCATGCATATCATACTTAAATTCACATTCACGTTACTTTTCACATGTTAAAATATAACATATTTCGTAATCCTAGTAGGAGTAGGAAACATACCTGAGCACTTTGTACCACATTAGGGTATTTTAGCAACATTCACATTCTTATACATTCATATATTAAATATTTGCCATATAACATATTAAAAGTTAGTGTGGGGTACACACCTGATTCGCTTAACGAATTCCTTGAAATCCCGAAAAAACCGATCTATTGCTTTAGATCTCAATTCCTACATTTGGTAACCTTAGTATGTTAGCATAAAGCCTATAAAACCAAATCCTAGTAGGATTTGTATTCATAAAACCTACCTTGTTGTCGAATTGACTATAGTCAAATCCCGAAAACTTGTATTCTTCTCCTTTGAAATCGGCTACTCACTAGATCCCCTGAATCTATTAGTTTTCGGCTTAAAACACATAATAATAGATCTAACTACTAAAATAGGCCTTGGCCGAATGCTATAGACACTTACCTTGTGGATTTTAAATCTCGAAACTCACCGAATAACTAGGGAACACGCGGCTTATGGTGTACCTTCGGGAAAAGAACTTCTCCTTCCTTGTAGTCGACACTTAGTAAATCCGAAAAGATCTCTTCAAGGTTTCAGCAACAAGATATTAATGGGGTTAGTCCTAGATTTCGGCAAATCTTAAAAGAAAAAGGATGGAAATCGAATGAGATCTTACCCTTACTTTAGATATCGACAGTTCCTTTGCTTGAAGTCTCAAACTATTCGGCTATGGCCTTGATCTTAGCAAGCTTTCGGCTTATGGAATATTGAGAGGAGAAGAATGAAGAAGAAAAAAATAGGGGTTGCAGAGAAAATTCGGCAGAGGTTATCAAGGAAGAGTAAATAATGCTGAATGGCCTCTCTATTCCTTTTATAGCCAAATTTACTAGCTAGAGTCCCTTACTTGGCCACCACTCTTCTATTTGATAGCTTTATCCTTTGTATTATCACTAAATAAAAGAATTTAATCCAACCATTATCTCTTGAAAATAATGATAAATAAATCCATTATTTATCCATCATTTAGCCGAATTTTAAAGAGAATAAAACACTTCCTTTTTAAATAGCTTGTGCCGTCCACCTCACTTCTTCTGGAAGCAAAATAAAATTTCTTTTATTTGCTTCCCATGTGACTCGAACTCAGGCCCACTTGCTCATGTAGGTGGCGTCACTTACCTGGGCCTTAAGTGGCATTTCCAGGCCACTTTTCCAAGCCTATTTGTGTGTCAAATTCCTCTTATTATTTTTCTTAAGGCCACCTTGCCTTAGTTTTCTCTTTTTAAGCCTTAAAACTTGACATTTCTTTACATTTCCAAGTTTCCAAAAATTTTCGTTTGGCTCTTTAAACTTGACATTTCCTTACATTTCCAAGTTTCCAGAAATGTTTACTTTCCTCTTTTGAATCATTTCCACATCATTTCCTTACATCCCCTAGTTTCCAAAAATGTTCACTTTCCTCTTTTAAACTTAACGTTTCCAAAGCATTTCCTTACATTTCCATACATTTCCATACATTTCCATACATTTCCATACACCTTAGGGTTCCTAGAACTCCTCAGAACACATCCAACACACCCACTAAGCCCACTATCTCATGAATTACACACGAACGCATAACCCCTAATCTAGGATGTTACAGTTCTACCCTCCTTAAAAATAATTTTGTCCTCGAAATTACTTATTAACAGTCGTACAATCCTTCTCACCGCACTATGCTTTCGCTGCGCACTCTGATCTTAATAGAACCATCATACTTTCTAGGCACAATCCCTAAGTTCACGTCCCCTAGAACTTATTTCTAACGTCGCGATTTAATTCGAGTAAAAAGTTTTATGAATTAGTCCTTGTTTCACTGATTATTCGCGAAGAATTTTTATGGAAAAATTTTAGGAGTGGTTCTTTCGTATCCATACATGCACACAGTCTTTTCATTCATTCATACATCCATCAAACAATTATGAACCTTCGTTCATTCAGAGAAACGTTGTAGTTTTCATTGTTGTTGTTTTTCCACTACCCAGGGGTATTTTCGTAATTTTCCCTACAGGGGTATTTTCGTAATTTGTCAAAATAAGGTTCCTTGGTGATTTTGTCAATAAGGGTATTTTGGTAAATTTTTTTTTGAAATCCCGGGGGTATTTCAGAAATTTTTAAATTACAGGGATATTTCGGTAAATTTTGAAACTCGGGGGTATTTTGGTAATAAATCAGAGTAAATTTGTAAAGCTTAATAAATCAAGGGTATTTCCAAAATTTGCAAAACTTGAGGGTTCTTTTTGAGAATTTGTTTCCAAATCGGTGATGTTGCAAAATTTTTGAAATTCAGGGTCATTTTGGTAATTTTGTAAGTCAGGGGCAATTTCGTAATTTTCCAAAATCAAAGTATTTTGATATTTTGCAAATTAGGGTTTTCGGACTGGTTATAAAGTAATGAAATTTTTGATAAGAACTGTGGGTATTTTGGAAATTTCATAAACCAAGGGTAATTTAGTAATTTTGCAAATAGGGGTATTTTAGTAATTTTTATAAATTAAGAATACTTCAGAAAATTTTATAGAATCATGTTTGCAATTCAAAAGGATAATTTTAAGAGTTTTAAAACTAGGTTTTTTTTTTTTGAAAATACGGCTA
This sequence comes from Gossypium australe, assembly GCA_005393395.2. Lineage (NCBI taxonomy): Eukaryota > Viridiplantae > Streptophyta > Magnoliopsida > Malvales > Malvaceae > Gossypium > Gossypium australe. Next base: position 58,023,657 of record CM016622.1, read on the forward strand.
GTTCCCTTTCGGGTTTTAGTTAGGGGTTTAGCCTATGAATAAGTCCTCTTGGTTAGGGTGAACCGAAGCTACGCACCAGGTAGGATTCCTGCGAAGAGGAGGTGAGTCACTAGGACTGCTTAAATACCAGGCTCTTCCGGATCCAATCCTAGACATGCGCACAATGGTTGCCACACCCTAACTCGGCGACTTAACCACAGGTTTGTTTAATTAGAAATTAAAGTTTTATGTAACTATTGGGGTACACTAGTCCTAGAGTTCAAGTATTAATTTTCTAATCTACGTTCCATTCCTACCCTTCTATAATTCATAATATATATATCACACAAAGGATAGGGGTACTTACCTGGTGGACTTCGGGTCGGAGACTTAGGTGCCATGCCAGAAAAACCTGCTTATTTTCAAAAATATTTTTATAAAGCTTACTTGGGCTCGATTTGAAAACGTTTTGGGCCTTATACCACAGGCCGAGAGTTTAAAACTGGGCTCTGATACCAAATTGAAACACCCCAAACTCGGCCCACGAGCCTTGACCGGATCTGGTATGTTCCCCGGTGTAAACCGTTTCAAATTCTTTTGTGACTTAGGAAAAACTTGGGTGTTTTGAAAGAAAGTTTGTTTTGGGTTAGGCTTGAGTTGAAAACGAGTTTATTTGAGGTGACAAAATATTTAGAGTTTATTTGAAAATAAATTTCACTTGATCTTTAATTAATAAAAATTTGTACCATAATAAATAAAGGAAAAATAAAGTAGTTTAACTATGGCCTTATGGCCTTATTACATCAAATAATCCCAAAATAAAATTCTTAAGTACTTAAATAAAATAAAAGGTCCATATTGAATAAAGCTTCAAGCTGAGCATGGCCACCACAAGTTCTACCATCCCGGTCCATCACTGTTCATCACCTGAAAAATGTTCCCACAACGGGGTGAGTCAACAGACTCAATGTGTACACAACACTAAAATTTAATAGATCAGGCATACCATAACGTATCACATGCACATTCATATATAGATAAAATAATGATGCAACCCATACCCAAACCTAGATGCCATCCGCTACACATCCCCGTACCAACCTGCACACCGTGGGGACTACTAAGTCAACCCTCCTTCCGCTACATACCATCGAAGGCAGTCGCTGCAGTCGACGTGCTCATCGCCCATATAAAATTTGTGGCATAGCCACCAGATTCAGATAATTGTGTCATGAGACACCACATTCAGATAATGTAACCGAAGTTACCACATTCAGGTAATGTAACCGAAGTTACCACATTCAGATAATGTGACCGAAGTCACCACATTCAGATAGTGAGACCGAAGTCATCACATTCACTTCCCCTTTCCCATATAACCCGAATGCCCATGCTATTCATATCATGCATATCATACTTAAATTCACATTCACGTTACTTTTCACATGTTAAAATATAACATATTTCGTAATCCTAGTAAGAGTAGGAAACATACCTGAGTACTTTGTACCACATTAGGGTATTTTAGCCACATTCACATTCTTATACATTCATATATTAAATATTTGCCATATAACATATTAAAAGTTAGTGTGGGGTACACACCTGATTCGCTTAACGAATTCCTTGAAATCTCGAAAAAACCGATCTATTGTTTTAGATCTCAATTCCTACATTTGGTAACCTTAGTATGTTAGCATAAAGCCTATAAAACCAAATCCTAGTAGGATTTGTATTCTTAAAACCTACCTTGTTGTCGAATTGACTATAGTCAAATCCCGAAAACTTGTATTCTTCTCCTTTGAAATCGGCTACTCACTAGATCCCCTGAATCTGTTAATTTTCGGCTTAAAACACATAATAATAGATCTAACTACTAAAATAGGCCTTGGCCGAATGCTATAGACACTTACCTTGTGGATTTTAAATCCCGAAACTCACTGAATAACTAGGGAACACGCGGCTTATGGTGTACCTTCGGGAAAAGAACTTCTCCTTCCTTGTAGCCGACACTTTGTAAATCCGAAAAGATCTCTTCAAGGTTTCGGCAACAAGATATTAATGGGGTTAGTCCTAGATTTCGGCAAATCTTAAAAGAAAAAGGATGGAAATCGAATGAGATCTTACCCTTACTTTAGATATCGACAGTTCCTTTTCTTGAAGTCTCAAACTATTCGGCTATGGCCTTGATCTTAGCAAGCTTTCAGCTTTTGGAATATTGAGAGGAGAAGGATGAAGAAGAAAAGAATAGGGGTTGCAGAGAAAATTCGGCAGAGGTTATCAAGGAAGAGTAAATAATGCTGAATGGCCTCTCTATTCCTTTTATAGCCGAATTTACTAGCTAGAGTCCCTTACTTGGCCACCACTCTTCTATTTGATAGCTTTATCCTTTGTATTATCACTAAATAAAAGAATTTAATCCAACCATTATCTCTTGAAAATAATGATAAATAAATCCCTTATTTATCCATCATTTAGCCGAATTTTAAAGAGAATAAAACTCTTCCTTTTTAAATAGCTTGTTCCGTCCACCTCACTTCTTCTGGAAGCAAAATAAAATTTCTTTTATTTGCTTCCCATGTGACTCGAACTCAGGCCCACTTGCTCATGTAGGTGGCGTCACTTACCTGGGCCTTAAGTGGCATTTCCAGGCCACTTTTCCAAGCCTGTTTGTGTGTCAACTTCCTCCTATTATTTTTCTTAAGGCCACCTTGCCTTAGTTTTCTCTTTTTAAGCCTTAAAACTTGACATTTCTTTACATTTCCAAGTTTCCAAAAATTTTCGTTTGGCTCTTTAAACTTGACATTTCCTTACATTTCCAAGTTTCCAGAAATGTTCACTTTCCTCTTTTAAACTTAACGTTTCCACATCATTTCCTTACATCCCCTAGTTTCCAAAAATGTTCACTTTCCTCTTTTAAACTTAACGTTTCCAAAGCATTTCCTTACATTTCCATACATTTCCATACATTTCCATACATTTCCATACATTTCCATACATTTCCATACACCTTAGGGTTCCTAGAACTCCTCAGATCACATCCAACACACCCACTGAGCCCACTATCTCATGAATTACACACGAACGCATAACCCCTAATCTAGGATGTTACACATCCAAGAAGTGTGGTGGCTCCTCCACTCTTTTGTCACTAGGGTCAGAGATTTCCTCAATAATGCTCAACTCTTCACTTAATTCTTCTTGAAAATCAACCTCTAAGCCTTCAGGTTTAGCAAGGGTATAGGGGGCTTCCTCCTCCACTTCAAAATTGTCTGGTTCGACACCCTTGTCAACTCTCTAGCTCAGTATCAAAGGAGTTCAAGTACTTGGTCCAACTTAGTCTTATTGGCTTTCGTGTTTTGTTGTTACTCAAACATGGCATCCTCAAATGCATTACCATGAGCAGTTTGGTAGTGATCATTATGCTCTTCCTAATACGGATCGCATCCTTTCAAGAATACAAGGAATACGGGTCATATGGGTCATAAGTCGGGTGACCACCTTCCCATCCTTGGTTGTCGCTTTCTACCAGGCATGCATAGCTATACGAATCAAACGATGGATCACATCTTTGCCTCCAATAGGGGTCATAATCATCCCAACTAGGTGTTGAAATGCCATCTGCATCAGACACGAGCGAACCTTCGGGCCACCTATAATCGTCATTAAACATGACTACCAATCCACTATTAACAAGACAAAAACAAGAAAACCATAAAATAAAATAAAAATTTGTATCTATAGATTTAATTTTTTTCGAATTACCTCTGTAACACCCTATACCCAGTCCAGTCGTCGGACCCAAGCTATAGGATGCTACAACATAAAAGAATAACTTCATAAGCAATTTATTCAACAATACTCAATAATTAGAAATACAAGTTAATTCCATGTTAAACATGCATTACAATCATAACTAAGTCTTAATCAGACTTACGAAATCCTTTGAATAAGTTCAGAACTATATTGTGATCAATCTGAAACATTTATGAAATAATAAGTAAAAAGGGAAAACAAGGGTCACACAGCCGTGTGACAGCCTGGGCTGTCTGACGCAAGGCCATACACTTGTGTCCTTAAATAGTGTAACAACCTGATGTCATATAATAATGGGTCACACAACCATATCACCAGGTCGTGTAACAACTTGTGGCTGTTTGCATCATCCTAAACCAAAATTAAACAGTTCATACAACGGTGCCTATACCCATGTTGAGTGGCCATGTGACCCATTATTACACAGCTTTAGGCTCCTACACGGTTTGAGGACACGGGCGGTGGCCTTGCATCACACAACCCCAGGCTGTCACCCGGCCTAGCCACACAGTTGTGTGACCCTTATTTTTTTTTTTTTGCATTTTTACCAGTTATTTCGTATTTTTTTATATTGGTCCAAATTTAGTTTCGAACTTGTTCAAAGGCTTTTGTAAGCCTGATTAAGACTTAGTTATGATTGTAATGCATGTTTAACATAGATTTAAGTTGTATTTCTGATTATTGAGTATTATTGAATAAATTGCTTGTGATGTTCTAGTTTTCTATTCTATGATCCTATAGCTCCGGTCCGGCGACTGGACCAGGTATGGGGTGTTATTATTTTCTTAACAAGTATTCAATAATAAAAAATCACTAAATATTACACTGACTCCCTGAAAATGGCGCCAACTACTTTGACTGCATTCGCACATGCGCATAAAATAAACGATTTTATATAACAATTTTAAAGCGCAACTTTACTACAAGCATACAAGTCAGTTGTAACATTTGTAATGTTACAATGGAACACCGGAGTATTCCAAGGATCGAACCTAAAGGAGTTGGCAATTTAGCGATTCCTATTCAAAATTGCGTGCAAGAAAGGAGTCTAGCTAGTTGTTATAGTATGATAAACCATTAATGACGTTAATTAAAACTAATTACATATCCAAGACAGAAAAAGACTAAATTGCAAATAACGTAAAATATAAAATTACTAAACATGATAAGAGGTAGCGGTTGGTTGGTTTCCATGTTAATTAACACTCGAATTAAGGATCTAAATCGTTCACACTCCCAATTTAGCTCTATTTTCCCTCTCAGTCTCAACTTTACCAACTTAGACAAATTAGACTGATTTATCTCTCGATCTCACTAGCCAACTCGAGGCTAAATAATTGGTGCCTAATAAGATCTCCTCTCAGTCTCACTTATCTTGATATTCCCTTAGGGTTGTCAATCCTAAGTTTTTAGGTTTATTCAATTTAATCCAATTTTGTGATTTAGTCCTCAAACTCAAAAACTAACCAAACAACATTTCTATCAACCAACCATCTAGGGTTTAGTTACCCATTATCATATTAAAGCTAACAAATATGAAAGAAACAACTATGTAAGCCATTAACATAAACTTGAACGAAAAAGATAAAAGCTTTGATTTTTAACTTAATAAACTTAAATGAAAAGCAACAAACACAAAGATAAAGAAACAAGAACACTAAAGATGAAAGCTTTAATAGATGAAAAGAAAAAAAAAACCCAAATAACATTAACTCAAAGACTAAAGAGTGGTTACAACTGAGTTTAAAGTCTTTAATATATAACTAAAACTAAGCTATAGCAAAAAACTAACTTAACTAACAACTATGAAGTTAAGTAAAACTAGAAACAAACACAAACTAAAACCCTGAAACTATAGAGAAGAAAACTACCCAATTCCTAAGCTAAAAGATGAAAGAAACACTAAAACTAAAGAGCTTTCTAATCTAAATCTACAACTTCGTTTTCTCCACAGCAATAATGGCTTTTAATAGTTGATTTTTGACCCAAAAAAACTACTTAAAGTGCCTTTAAACATTGGATTTTGATGGGTGATTCGAGTGGACAAACCAAGAGGAGGATATTGCGATACCTTCATCAGTCCACTCAAACAGTGTTGTCACGAGGTGGGTATATCGCCATACGCCTATAGCTTGGTCCCAAATCTTCATTCCGAGTCTACCGATGGTATTACGATACCCTAGCTCCGGTATTGTAATACCACTACTTGTGGCTTGAATTCCACTGCATTTGGGCCGCCTACATGTCCCTACAACACTCAAACACACATTAGGGTCCCCAATGGCACAATTGGCCATTTCGGGTCTCAAAAGTGTTAAAAGCACAGCATTTCATTTATTAAAGCTAAAAATGAAAACTAAGTAAAAACGTAATAAAAACATATAAATTGCTTGGAAACAACCTGGTTAACTTTAATAATGAGCCTAATTTGACATATCAAATTACGACAGAAACTCCGAAAAGATAAGTCTCTATAGACTGTAAAACGAACATGAAGAACACCTTGCTTACAAAAAAGAAAGGAAAAAAAAAAGCATAATGCATTTTTTGGTACCTGAGTTTGACACATTTTTCTAATCTGAAGCCTATGTTTTTTATTCAATGTGATATCTATATTTGGAAAAAGTTATACATTTTGGAACCTAAAGCTAATGGTGTTAGCTTTTTAATGTTTAATTCAACTTTTAATAATGATTTGCTAAAAGTTCATAATTAACAAATAATATTAGTAATTAACTTCATGAAATCAACCTTAAAACCCCTAAAAAAATCAAAGCTATCAAATTGTATTGCATAAAGTAAATAAAAATTGAATAAATTCATGATAAACACTAAATTTATTATATTAAAAAAATCATGAGAATTCAAACCTAAGAATATTAGCAATAAAACTTGAATTATTAAATTCATGATTAACACTAAATTTATTATATTAACATTGTTACTTTTGAGCGGCAAAAATTTAAATTTTTGCCAAATACAAGTATCATATTAGACAAAAACAAAACACAAGAACTACGTTTAAAAAAAAGTGTCAAACTCGAATATCAAATCACATTTTTTAGGGTAAGTATCAAATAACATATTAAATAAAAAAATATAAGTATATACATATATACATGCATTATTATATTTAAAAATATAAATATATATTTATATTGAACACCCTTAACCAGTATCAGTTGTCGGAACAGGGTTACGGAGTATTACTGAAGTTTATAGAACCATTACAGATAAATCAAGTAAAAATACTATTCATATCTGAAAACAATCATATCGTCCCTTAAATGGACCCTCGAGACCCATTATAAGCATTAGAAATGAATCAGGACTAGATCGAGATCTCATAAAATTGTTCTCAAAATTTTACAATTTTTTTATAAACAGTGCCCAACACGTCCTTGTGGTCTAGGGACACGCCCGTGTGGTCGGGCCATATGGTCACACACGCCCGTGTCCCTAACCCGTGCAACTCTCTGACTTGTAAAGCATGAAATAATTAAAGTCACATGGCCAAGTCACACACCTGTCTGCTAGGCCGTGTGGCAAATTTTTATTTTCGAAATTTAGGTGCAGTTTTCACACGGCTGTGTAACACGCCTGTGTCTCTGCCCGTTCGCCCAATTCGGAGCATTCTGTTTCTCATTTTTAAGATACAGGGGACAAGCCGTGTGTCACACATGGCCAAGATACACGCCCGTGTGTCTACCCGTATGGACAAAATAAAGTCATTTCCTAGCCTCATTTTTCACCCAAAACTTACTAACATATATCCACCAATCCAAACATTAAAACCAAGCCAATTCTAGTACCTAGCATGGTATATTATCACACCCAATTCATGTTTATAATTTTATTTTTAGTGAACATACTTCTGAAGCATAATCCAATCAACCAACTTAGCACATAGGACTTTAATCATAGGATAACTTTATAAACATACTAAGTAAAACATCACTAGCCATTCCAATGTCTAGATTACAAAACATCACTTACAAGCCATCATTTGGCCAAATGAGCCTACACACACCGTTATACCAAAATGAGATTTCTATTTATACCAAAATGAGATAGTGGATAGTGTGATTGATGCTCCGACCGACCTCCAACCTTCGTGAGCATACGAGCACTATAAAACAAAGAAAATTAAATGGGGTAAGCATTTTTCATGCTTAGTAAGTTCGTATATCGAGAATTAAACTTACCGGTTATATTTATTCACACAAGCATACATAACCATACCATCCAAAATGTTTCAGTAAATTTACCTAAACATATACACTTAATCAAACAAGTTAGTCACATAACATCATATGAATATCAAGTAAACATAGATGAGCTCATCGCATTATAAACTTCTATTTAGTTTCACCTTTCCGTATTTCAAGAATCTTTCCCGTTGACCTATTGAAATTTCGATGGACATTTGGGTTGTAACAGCCCGAATTTGACCCTAATCGGAACGGTGGTTACGGGATCACGAATCCGAGTCAAAATATATATATATTTAAATATTATTTTCTGTGATTAATTATGTTGAATTAGCATGTGTGAAAGTTTCGTATAAAAATTTGATTGTTTGTGTGCTTAATTAGACAAAAAGGATTAAATTGCATAATTAGTAAAAGTGACCTCTTAATTGATTATTAGCTAAATTGAGATGGCTTTATTAAGTGAAGTCCTTAAAGGACAATAAGTCCATTATTATTCAAAGTGGACGGCAACATGGTTTTTATAACATGTTTCTTTATGTTATTTTATTAGTAAAATGTTATATTATATTTATATTATAAGTTATAATTATATTAAACAAAAGGAAACATATTAGTGGGATTCATTTTTACTTTGTTTCCATCGAAAATACAAAGTAAAGAAAAAGTCTTTGAAGCTTTCTCACATTCGACTACTTACAAGCCAATTTAAAGGTTAGTTTTTAATCGATTTTCGATAATTTCTACATTTTTGAGATCGTTGCTTCGAATACAAGTCGACCCATGTTAGAATTTTTAAATTTGAGCATGTTTGATTTTCGGCTATGGATAGATGTTTGTGATTTGTATCATTGATGGAAAAATATTAAAAGTATGTTAGAAATTAATATTTTTGAATTGAAAATTTTGGTGAAACTGAGTATTTAGGGTCAAATTGTAAAAATAAATTTTTGGAGGGGTTTAATTGTAAAATAAATGAAATGTATGCATTTGTATAGATGTATGGAAGATTCGGCCCCAATGAATTGAGTGCAAATTATGTGTATTTTGTGTTTTGTACAATAGGGACTAAATTGTAAAAGTTGTAAATGTCAGGGGTAAAATGGTAATTTGCCTATCTATGTGTTTTGGGATTAAATTGAAATGAAATGTACTTGAATGAGCTTAATTTGAATATATCTAGATCAAGAACAAAGAAAAACGGATTTGGATCGGGGAAAGGTGAAAGTTAACGAATAGCCGGTTTTTGCTGTGTGACGATTTTCGAGGTAAGTCTTTAAGCAAATTAATTCCATAAGAATTGATTATAATCTAGCATATATGTTGAATTATGAGCTTGTGGAGTTAAACATGTTAAAACCGAATGTGAGGAAGTAATTTAGCATTGTGAGTAATCGAACTTATTGAGGTAATACGTGAAAGTGATATTGAATTATATAGGATATATGTAATATTGGTAAGGTGTGAAAGTGATATTAAATTATATGAAATATATATGATATTGATAGTATGTGATGTGAATGAGATGACTCAATAATATGAATGTTCGGGCTTCGAGCCTAGCAGGCCTTGTGCCGGTGAAAGTTTATCAGGCTTATTGCCTAGCAGGCCTTGTGCCGGTGATCTTTATTGGGCTAAATGCCTAGCAGGCCTTGTGCCGGTGAATTATATCGGGCTTATTGCCTAGCAGGCTAAATGCCGGTGTTTAAACTATGGACCTTGAGCCTAGTGCCAGTATGTGAGATTCGGGCAAATGCCTACCAGGTTTTATACCGGTGAGTTGAAATTTCAAGCTTAGATTATGTACTAGTAAAGGTATGTGCTATTCATATTCATGTATTATACATATATATATGTGATAATAATAAGTAAATGAATTGATGAAGGATATGTGTATACAATTGGTAGATGCAAATTGTGTATAAACTATGCCATGAGGAAATTGGTTATATGAAAGCATAATGTGGTTAAAGGTATTGTATAAGTATATTGATATGAATGATACAAATTGATCCTGTATATTCGACCTTATGCTTATGTTTACGTGACGTATTGGGATTACTTTGATGCCATGTATACGAATGTATGAAATGTCAAATGGATATACACATATATATATGTGAATATATTTCCTTTTATGTGAAATTACTAAGTGTAAAGTATATACTTATTGTATATACATCTATATGTGATCATATTGAATTATGTGTATCGAAAATATGAGTAGTTGGAAAAGAGTATTTAATCTATATGTGAACTATATGATGAGATTATAAATTGAAGTTTAAAGGTAAAATAGTGATGATGGATAAGCTAAATGAGGATTAGCATTCGACATTAGTAGATCATTTAAGTACTAAGCTTTGAAATATTGATATTAGATGCTTGGATATATGAGAGTTTAAATGAACATGTGTTTATGTAATTAAAGAGGTAATTAGGATGTACACAGCCCTTTACTTGTTTGAATATTTATGTGAACTTATTGAGTTTCATGTATGTGTATTATGCATATATTATAAAGAAAGGATGTTTTATATTTTGAATTTGATGCTGAGTTGGTGAGTAGTGTACTAATGGTAAGGAAATGATAAGTGTTATGTTAAGTGAGGTAAAAGCATTCTGTATTGAAGGACTTTCGAATTAAGCTATTTTATTCTATGTTATTTCTTGAGTATTTTAAAATGCTTGATTGTCCAATTGTTATATTATGATTGTTTAAGACTTACTAAGCTAAGTTAGCTTACTCCGTGTGTTCATCGTTCTGTTTTATAGATTTTGATCAAGCTACGGGCTCGAGAAATCATCACTGAAGTCACCCACACTATCAACTTATTTTGGTACTATAAGAAGTTGAATTTTAAGCATAAGGCATGTATAGGCTAGCTTGACATATTAAATGATACTTTGTTATTGTTTATAGCCATGCGAAAATGGCTTGTCTTTATTTAATTAGTCTAAAATTTTGCAACTCTTGATTATGATAAAGTGCAAGTTTTTGATAGATCTTTTGGAATGTGAATATGCATGGTAGTTTAATAGGTTTAGATTGAGATTTGATGTATATTATTTGATGTGAAATTTGGGAGCATGAGTTGACTTTGTAAACTTTACATTCGTTAAATTGGGTAACTAACGGACTTGTGCTTGATGGTATATTCAGAATAGATATATATATATATATCTTTCGTTGGAGTATAATAAAGTTATACATTAGTGAATATTTGTTATGCTTAAGTATGTACTTGGTTTCCTTTTTATGATAAAGGATTCAATTTGATCACATAAGTTTGTATAAGCATATTGTTTATATATATATATATATTAAATATTCGATTTGAGTATGGTATAAATAGCAATGTGTATTTTTGATATTGCTTTAATGGTTCATATGAGGTAGTTAGTTTCATAGTTTAAATGCCGAATAAATTGCTAATTAGGAAAGGTTTATGAATGTATTTTTAACAGATAGCTTAAATGATCACTATGGTATGAATATGAGCCTGCGTCTTAATTAGATAGTACATTGGTGTGATGAAGTATATTGTATACAATTGAATTCGGAAATAGGAATGATGAGCACGTTGCATTATTCGGCTGAAACCATGGGGTAAATAACTAATGTATGACTAAATTATGGTATAGAAGATACTGCATTTGATTGAGTTTATTATGCATATGATTATGATGTGTTTTAACTATGCTTGACCATTTGATGAAGTCAATTACACTAATTTGATAAAGAATCTTTAGTAATGAGATGTGAAGTAATTGAGTTGATATGCTCATGTATCAAGCTATATTATAAATTAAATTTAGTATGTTGTAATGTCATATAATATAATAATGATCGCAATGCTTGTGCTTGAATTCAATTGAATGTTTAATTGGAATTAAGTTTAGATTGGTAATGTCTTATAACCCAAATCTGGCGACGGACACGGGGTTAGGGGTGTTACATTTGATTGGTATCAGAGCTTACGGTTTAGTCGATTCTAGGACTACCGTAGCATGTGTGAGTCTAGCTATACATGCCTTAAATTACAATATGATAGTGTGGTGACTTCTGACATCTGAATTGTGATTTTATATTGTAAATGAATCCCGATAGAGCCATAGCTGATGATGTTGAAAGCGTAGTGCCTGATTCCGCACATGGGTCAGTGCCGGTAGACTCTCGACCTATCTCGAGTAGTCATGAGGGGGAAGGCTAAGTAAGCCTTCTACCAGATGATAAACGAATGGTTTACTTAATATATCTGGACTAACCCGACTGTGCAACAACCTCCACCCCCAAAAAATCCATCTCCGATACCTATGGTACCTCCGATAGTAGATCCGATGAGATTTGGCAGGCCTCCTGTAGATAAAATGAAGAAACACGGGGCCGAAGAGTTTAGAGCTAATGATGATAATGATACTGAGTGGGCTGAGTTGTGGTTTGATAATACTATCTGCGTGTTCGACGAGCTATCTTGTATTTCGGATGAATGTTTAAAGTGTGCCATATCTTTGTTAGGAGACAATATTGTCATATCTGAAGCCAGTGTGCCAGTCACAGCGTAGGCTATTTGAGCTCTAGAGGGATGCCTCATCACCTGATGTCATAACTGGTACATTTACTCTTTATGATATTTTTGTGATTGTTTTGATAGACCCTAGTTCTATGCATTCATATGTATGCATGAATTTAGTATTCAACAAGATTTTGACTGTAGAATCTTCTGAATTTGTTATAAAAGTAACGAACCCCTTGGTAAAAGTGTTCTGGTTGATAAAGTATGCAAGAACTGTCCGTTAAGGTTTCGAGATATCTGTTTCCCACTGAGTTGATGCTTTTACTGTTTGATGAATTCGATATTATTTTGGGAAGGGATTGGTTGTTTATGCCTGATGCTGTTGTGAACTGCAAAAGAAAATCTATAAATTTGAGATGTCCAAAGGATAAGAAAATACGGATTGAGTCTGATGATTTGAGTGGATTGCCTGATGTAATATCTATGTTGAAAGTTCAGAGTTAAGTGAAAAAAGGGTTACGAGGCATATTTTGCCTACGTGATTGATTTGAAAGTATCTAAGAAGAAAATTGAATCAATGCCTATTGTTTATGAGTTTTCTGATGTATTACCTGAAGAGTTACCGGGTTTGCCTCTGATTCATGAAGTTGAGTTTGTTATTGATTTGTTGTGGTAATTGTAGATGACATTTTGATTTATTCACGTGACGAAAAGGAGCATACTGAACCTTTGAGAATTTTGTTGCAAACTTTGAGAGAAAAATAATTATATGTGAAATTCAGTGAATGAGAATTTTGATTGTATGAAGTTAGTTTTCTGGGACATATTGTGTCAGCCTTTGGAATCCGAGTAGATCCGAGTAAGATTTCTGCTATTTTGAGTTGGAAACCTCTGAAAAATGTGTCTATAGTTTGTAATTTTCTGGGCTTAGCTGGTTATTACTGCAGGATTATAAAAGGGTTTTCAGTGATAGTTACTCCGTTGACTAGACTGCTTTAGAATGATGTCAGATTTGAATGGTCGAAAAAGTGTTAGAAAAGTTTCGATCAGTTGAAAGCCCTTTTGACTGAAGCTCCAGTGTTAGTTCAACCCGAATAGGGTAAATAATTTGTTGTTTTTAGTGATGCTTCTTTGTGGGTTGTGTTTTGATACAGGAAGGCAAATTCATAGCCTACGCTTCGAGACAATTGAAGCCACATGAAAGAAATTACCCGACACATGATTTGGAGCTAGTAGCTATTGTATTCGCGATGAAGATTTGGTGTCATTACTTATTCGGGGAGAAATGTAATCTCTATTCAGATCACAAAAGTTTAAAATATTTGATGACTCAAAAAGATTTGAACCTGCATCAGAGAAGATGACTTGAAATATTGAAAAATTATGAGTTAGTGTTAGATTATTATCCGGGTAAAACAAACGTTATGGCTAATGGGCTGAGTAGAAAGTCATTGTTGCGTTACAGGCTTTGAATACTTAGTTAGACTTGTCTGATGATAGTTTTTTAATAGAGGAATTGAGAGCAAAACCAATGTTTTCACAACAGATATATGAAGCTCAGAAGTCTGATAATGAATTGCTAGCGAAACGAGTCCAGTGGGAAATGAAATTTGAATCTGAAATTTTAATTGTGGATGATTGTTTGAAATATTGGGATATTATCTGTGTTCTGAGAAAATCCAAGATTGATTCAATTGATATTCAATGAAACACATAATAGACGTTTACCTGTTCATCTGGGAAGTACTAAAATGTACCATGATTTGAAGTAACATTACTGGTGGTCTGGTATAAAACAAGACATTTCTGACTTTGGTTTGAAATGTTTAGTTGTCAGCAAGTGAAAACTGAACATCAAGTTCCATATGGATTGCTACATCCTATCGTGGTTTCTGGGTGGAAATGAAATAGAATCACAATGGACTTTGTTTCTGATTGACCTTGACTCCGATAAAGAAAGATGTGATATGGGTCTAATTGACTGATTAACTAAATCTGCCAATTTTATTCCAGTTAGGACTGATTTCTCACTTGAGAGATTGGCAAAGTTTTATATTGCTGAGATTGTGAGATTACACGGGGGTTGATTTGATAAAGGATATAGAACAGGAAGTGAAATTGATCCGAGATTGTTTGAAAGCAGCATCTATTCTTCAGTAGTCCCTATGCAGACTTGAAACAGAAAGATATAGAATTGGAGATCGACGATAAAGTATTTCATGTTTCAATGTTTCGTAGATATCGATCCGACCAGTCACATGTGATAACCCCATCTGAAATAGAAATATGATCTAATATGACATATGAAGAAGAGCTGATCTGTATCTTAGCCGTGAAGTAAAGGAGTTAAGAAATAAGAAATGGTAGCCTGAAGATTCAATAAGACAACAATAATTGAAATTGTTCAGCGGAAAGATTTTCGGGGACGAAAATCCCTAAGGAGGGAGAGTTGTAACAGCCCAAATTTGACCCTAATCGGAACGGTGGTTTCGGGATCACGAATCCGAGTAAAAAAAAATATATATTTAAATATTATTTTCTGTGATTAATTATGTTGAATTAGCATGTGTGAAAGTTTAGTATAAAAATTTGATTGTTTGTGTGCTGAATTAGACAAAAAGGATTAAATTGCATAATTAGTAAAAGTGACCTCTTAATTGATTATTGGCTAAATTGAGATGGCTTTATTAAAGTGAAGTCCTTAAAGGACAATAAGTCCATTATTATTCAAAGTGGACGGCAACATAGTTTTTATAACATGTTTCTTTATGTTATTTTATTAGTAAAATGTTATATTATATTTATATTATAAGTTATATTTATATTAAACAAAAGGAAACATATTAGTGGGATTCATTTTTACTTTGTTTCCATCGAAAATACAAAGTAAAGAAAAAGTCTTTGAAGCTTTCTTACATTCGACTACTTACAAGCCAATTTAAAGGTTAGTTTTTAATCGGTTTTCGATAATTTCTACGTTTTTGAGATCGTTGCTTCGAATACAAGTCGACCCATGTTAGAATTCTTAAATTTGAGCATGTTTGATTTCGGCTATGGATAGATGTTTGTGATTTGTATCATTTGATGGAAAAATATTAAAAGTATGTTAGAAATTAATATGTTTTGAATTGAAAAATTTGGTGAAATTAAGTATTTAGGGTCAAATTGTAAAAATAAATTTTTGGAGGGGTTTAATTGTAAAATAAATGAAATGTATGCATTTGTATAGATGTATGGAAGATTCGGCCCTAATGAATTGAGTGCAAATTATGTGTATTTTGTGTTTTGTACAATAGGGACTAAATTGTAAAAGTTGTAAATGTCAGGGGTAAAATGGTAATTTGCCTATCTATGTGTTTTGGGATTAAATTGAAATGAAGTGTGCTTGAATGAGCTTAATTTGAATATATCTAGATCAAGAACAAAGAAAAACGGATTTGGATCGGGGAAAGGCAAAAGTTAACGAATAGCCGATTTTTGCTGTCCGACGATTTTCGAGGTATGTCTTTAAGCAAATTAATTCCATAAGAATTGATTATAATCTAGCATATATGTTGAATTATGAGCTTGTGGAGTTAAACATGTTAAAACCGAATGTGAGGAAGTAATTTAGCATTGTGAGTAATCGAACTTATTGAGGTAATACGTGAAAGTGATATTGAATTATATAGGACATATGTAATATTGGTAAGGTGTGAAAGTGATATTAAATTATATGAAATATATATGATATTGATAGTATGTGATGTGAATGAGATGACTCAATAATATGAATGTTCGGGCTTCGAGCCTAGCAGGCTTTGTGCCGGTGAAAGTTTATCAGGCTTATTGCCAAGCAGGCCTTGTGCCGGTGAAAGTTTATCAGGCTTATTGCCTAGCAGGCCTTGCGCCGGTGAATTATATCGGGCTTATTGCCTAGCAGGCTAAATGCCGGTGTTTAAACTACGGACCTTGAGCCTAGTGCCAGTATGTGAGATTTGGGCAAATGCCTAGCAGGTTTTATATCGGTGAGTTGAAATTTCAAGCTTAGATTATGTACTAGTAAAGTTATGAAATGAATCAAGTGAGCCTAAGCATTTGAAAATGAATTTATTAATTTGGCTACAAGGTATGTGCTATTCATATTCATGTATTGTACATATATATATGTGATGATAATAAGTAAATGAATTGATGAAGGATATGTGTATACAATTGGTAGATGCAAATTGTGTATAAACTATGCCGTGAGGAAATTGGTTATATGAAAGCATAATGTGGTTAAAGGTATTGTATAAGTATATTGATATGAATGATACAAATTGATCCTGTATATTCGACCTTATGCTTATGTTTACGTGACGTATTGGGATTACTTTGATGCCATGTATTCGAATGTATGAAATGTCAAATAGATATACACACATATATATATATATATGTGAATATATTTCCTTTTATGTGAAATTACTAAGTGTAAAGTATATACTTATTGTATATACATCTATATGTGATCCTATTGAATTATGTGTATCGAAAATATGAGTAGTTGGAAAAGAGTATTTAATCTATATGTGAACTATATGATGAGATTATAAATTGAAGTTTAAAGGTAAAATAGTGATGATGGATAAGCTAAATGAGGATTAGCATTCGACATTAGTAGATCATTTAAGTACTAAGCTTTGAAATATTGATATTAAATGCTTGGATATATGAGAGTTTAAATGAACATGTGTTTATGTAATTAAAGAGGTAATTCGGATGTACACAGCCCTTTACTTGTTTGAATATTTATGTGAACTTATTGAGGTTCATGTATGTGTATTATGCATATATTATAAAGAAAGGATGTTTTATATTTTGAATTTGATGCTGAGTTGGTGAGTAGTGTACTAATGGTAAAGAAATGATACGTGTTATGTTAAGTGAGGTAAAAGCATTCTGTATTGAAGGACTTTCGAGTTAAGCTATTTTATTCTATGTTATTTCTTGAGTATTTTAAAATGCTTGATTGTCCAATTGTTATATTATGATTGTTTAAGACTTACTAAGCTAAGTTAGCTTACTCCGTGTGTTCATCGTTCTGTTTTATAGATTTTGATCAAGCTACGAGCTTGAGAAATCATCACTGAAGTCACCCACACTATCAACTTATTTTGGTACTATAAGAAGTTGAATTTTAAGCATAAGGCATGTATAGTCTAGCTTGACATATTAAATGATACTTTGTGTAATATCCGGGATTGTGGGCTTGTGCATTTTTGCTTAAAGTGTATGAAGTAGTATGCCTATGTGTGTTGTGAATGTGTTTTATGGATTTTGAGAACTTTAGAGTGTAGGTGAATGCCTTAGAAAATATTTGATTTTTAAGTCTTAAAGGGGAGCTAGGCTAATGAGGCCTTAAGAGAAATTGTAGAGGAAATTGGACATAAAAATGGGCTTGTTAAAGTGGCAAGGAGGCGCCACTTAAAGCCTTAGTAAGTGACGCCTTAGACAGTGTGCAGGGCTTGGGTTCGAGCAGCAAGGGACGCATATAGGAGTTTTATTTTGTAGAAAAGGGGAGTAGAGGTGGACGGCAATGGGGCACTAAGGAGATGAGCTCTAGATGTGGTCAATTTCTTTTTAAAATTTCGGCTAAGGGCAAGGATAATTGTTGATTTATTTAATTTATTTTAAATGGGTAAGGAAGAGAGAAAGTAGGAGAAAAATGAGGAAGATGATAAGGGGAGAAGAGTGGCCGGCCTAGGGACTTTCTTGGGGTAATTTTCGGTCAAGTTAGTAGGGAGGAATAGCCGAATTTCATAACATCATTTAGCCTCCCTTTCGTTTACTCTTTTTCTTTTCAAAACCTATCACTTTTCTCTTCTTTTTCTTTAATCTGTTCTAGCCAAAATCTTCTTCTCTCTATTCCACCATTGCCGATTCTCCCTAAAGCCTTATTATACTCTTCCTTTTCTGTCCCTTGTGGAAGCCGAATCTCCCTATTGTCCATCAAGCCGAATCCATAACTTCTTACTATTCTCTTCTAAGCCGAAAGTTCTTTTTCATTGGCACCATTGGAATCGATTTCTCCTAAGCACCAAGAGCCTACCATCTTTCTCATCTAAAACGATTTCTCCTGCAAGTTTTTCTTGTCGATTTCTTGAAGGTGGTTGGCCATTTGCGTTTTGGTCATTCGGTAAGAACCTCTTTTTTAAGTTGATTTCTTCCTTATTCTTTTCTGATGACTGAAAAACAAAGATCTAATCCCTCCTATTCTTCTTGGCCGAAACCTTGAAAAGGGATTTCGGGATTTCTTCTGTAATCGACATTTAGGGGGAGATCTTCTGGGATTTCAAGATCCAAGGTTAGTAAGTGTGGTTTGGGCCAAAGGCCATTTATTCAGATGTTGAAATCGAATCTAACATAAGGCTTATAGGTATTTCGACATCTCCATAGCAAAGTGACGATTTTCGGGATTTAGATCCATAAGGTAAGGGAGTATAAATATTCGGCCAATGCCATATTTAGTGATTATTGGCTAGCCGATTCTGACTATGGTTTTTAGGGAGGAGTACAATCTGTTTCGGTAGTGTAACACCCCAAACCCGGTCAATACGCCACAACCGAATCTGGCATGCCACAGAGGAAAACGTTTTGAAGAGAATTGTGTTACCGATTAAATTATTGTGAAAAACTCTTTGCTGCTCTATGTTTGAAGAAATCAGGTGTATAATAAGTTATAAACTGATAATTTACTTTGAAATTCCATAAATAAAACTTTAAAACTTAGTTGTCAATCCATGGGTTAGAAAACATTTATGCCATTTTAAGAAAAAAACCCGAATTATTACTTTGAAAACCGTTTGCACTTTAGTGTAGAAACTTCAATTTGGAAATCATTTAAGTTGTCGAAAACACTTAAATTGTAATTTTACTATCAAACGATTTATATTACCCAATGGTAAGATTTTGAAAACTGTTGCGTTTTAATAGTTTAGAAAACTTTGGGCTCAATCATTAAATCAACCATGATATTTATTTAGCCATGTTTAAAACAAGTCCAAAGCATATAAATAATCCAAAAACATAATTAAAGAGGCCTTATTACAAATTCAAATAAAGACGAAAACCAAATTAAAATAAAATAAAGTACCCAAATTGAAGTTCATGTAAAACAGAATTTTATTGCATGGCCTCCTCGAGTTCATCCGGCTCCTCATCCGCGATCTATGAATCACCTGAAAAGATAAGGGAGAAGGTGAGTCACCAAGACTCAGTGCATAAATCCTTCCCCCGGTTAATGCAACATACTTACACAATTTATAACCAAGCAATATATATATAATGCACCCAAACCTAGCCATCCATAACTCCTTTTCTACCCCGTGCGGTACCAAACCACTGGTGGTGCCAAACCACTGGTGACCCAAAGTCACGATATCCAATAATGTGGTGCCAAACCACTGGTGACCCAAAGTCACGAATAATCAAGTTGTGGGGCGAACCCACGTGTGATACCAAATCACTGGCGACGATCCCGTAATATCAAATGTGGGGCCAACCCACTGTGGTGCTAAGCCACTGGGACGAGTCGCTATGAGGTGCCAAACCTCTGGTGTCCCAAAGACACGAAATAATCTGTGGTACCAAACCACTGGAGGTGCCAAACCTCTGGTGTCCCAAAGACACGGATATCAAATCCTTCCCCCTCCACTCATATTCCCAAAACAATGTATTACGAGTATAAATCATGCCATCATACTTTGATATGAACATATAACATATATATCGTAGATCATGATATCAATCAACATATAACAACATCATATCGAAACGGACTTACCCGAATCCTTGCTCATACCCATCAAGGTATCATATCAAGATCTCACAGTTTTCGGCTTTAATAACATGATTAGTATATTTATATATTTATATTACCGAGTTATGAAGTGTGTAAGGTACACACCTGTCACTAGCGAAATCACTAAATCCCGAAGACCCGATCTACCGCACTAGATCTCCTTGTCCTACATTCGGCCAACACTTAGATTAATAACACAAACCATTCGGCCAACAACAAACCTTAGTCTCAATAGCCTTCGACTTTACATCCACTTAAAGGTTAATGAACCAACAAAAATCCTTACCACTTGACTTACCACTTCGATTGCTAGAGAAATAGGGTTAAATCGATTGCTTCCGAGATCCCGAAGAGCCTAAAAGAAATAAGTTCCTATGGTTAAAACCTTACTAAAAAATGCCCAAAATTTGGCTTTTGCCCTCAAGAAAAACAACATAGAAAAAGAAAAGAAAAGGAAATTCGGCCAAGACACTTACCTATCTTCAAAACCGATTATAGATGAACCTAAAGAAAATCTACCCTTGTTGATATTCGGCCAAGACAAATCAAAAAGGAAAAATGAAAGTTTCGGCAATAGTGGAGAAAAAGAAAGGAAAATAAAAGTGAAAATAGGAGAAGGAGGATTCGGAAATAGAAGAAAGAAGAAAATGGAAGAAGAAAATAGAATGGGGGATGGATGTTTTCGGCTTTGAACAAAAGTGGAAGAAAGAAAAGAGAATTGGGGAGTAGGAAGATTCGGCCAAGAGAAAGTAAAAAGAAATGTGGGTTTTGAACAAATATGAAAAGAAAGAAAAGAGAGAGATTAGAGAAAGAGGTTCCGCCAAACACCTTGTTTGTCGAAAAAGAGAAGAGCACAAAGTGCTAAGTGTGGTTTCGGTTTCAAAAGAGAAATGAAAGAAAGCAATTAGAATTTGTGTAACATCCTAGATTAGGGGTTATGCGTTCGTGCGTAATTTATGAGATAGTGGGCTCAGTGGGTGTGTTGGATGTGTTCTGAGGAGTTTTGGGAACCCTAAGATATGAGGAAATGTATGGAAATGTAAGGAAATGTATGGAAATGTAAGGGAATGTAAGGAAATGTAAGGAAATGTGAGGAAATGTAAGGAAATGGTCTAGAAATGATTCAAAAGAGGAAAGTAAACATTTCGAGAAACTTAGAAATGTAAGGAAATGTTAAGTTTAAAGGAGGCAAACGAAAATTTTTGGAAACTTGGAAATGTAAAGAAATGTCAAGTTTTAAGGTTTAAAAAGGGGAAATTAAGGAAAGGTGGCCTTAAGAAAATTAGTAGGAGGAATTTGACACACAATCAGGCTTGGAAAAGTGGCCTGAAGATGTCACTTAAGGCCCAGGTGGGTGACGCCACAAGCAGGTGCAATTGGGCCTGGGTTCGAGTAACTTGGGGAGCAAATAAAGAAGTTTTATTTTTGCTTCCAGAAGCAGAGAGGTGGACGGCACAGGGCTTCTAAAAGAGGAGTTTTATTCTCTTTAAATTTCGTCTAAATAGGAGATAAATAATGGATTTATTTATCATTATTTTCAAGAGATAATTGTTGGATTAATTCTTTTATTTAGTGATAATACAAAGGATAAAGCTATCAAATAGAAGAGTGGTGGCCAAGTAAGGGACTCTAGCTAGTAAATTTGGCTATAAAAGGAAAAGAGAGGCCATTCAGCATTATTTTCTCTTCCTTGATAACCTCTGCCGAATTTTCTCTGCAACCCCTATTCTTTTCTTCTTCATTCTTCTCCTCTCAATTTTCCAAAAGCCGAAAGCTTGCTAAGATCAAGGCCATAGCCGAATAGTTTGAGACTTCAAGCAAAGGAACTGTCGATATCTAAAGTAAGGGTAAAATCTCATTCGGTTTCATCCTTTTTCTTTTAAGATTTACCGAAATCTAGGACTAATCCTATTAGAAACTTGTTTGCCGAAATTTGGAAGGATCTTCCGGGATTTACTAAGTGTCGACTACAAGGAAGGAGAAGTTCTTTTCCCGAAGGTACACCATAAGCTACGTGTTCCCTAGTTATTCGGTGAATTTCGGGATTTAAAATCCACAAGGTAAGTGTCTATAGCATTCGGCCAAGGCCTATTTTAGTAGTTAGATCTATTATTATGTGTTTTAAGCCGAAAACTAACAGATTCAAGGGATCTAGTGAGTAGCCGATTTCAAAGGAGAAGAATACAAGTTTTCGGGATTTGACTATAGTCAATTCGACAACAAGGTAGGTTTTAAGAATACAAATCCTACTAGGATTTGGTATTATAGCCGAATAGGGTTTATGCTAAATAGTAAGTGATTAATCAAATGTAGGAACTTGAGATCTAAGGCAGTAGATCAGATTTCGGGATTTCAGTGAAGTTGTTAAGCGAATCAGGTGTGTACCCCACTCTATCTTTTAATACGTTATATGGCAATATGTAATATATGTATGTATAAGAATGAGGAAATGGCTAAGCACCCTAATGTGGTACAAAGTACTCATGTATGTTTCCTACTCCTACTAGGATTACGAAATATGTTATATTTAACATGTGAAAAGTAACGTGAATGTGAATTTAAGTATGATATGCATGATATGAATAACATGGGCATTCGGGTTATATGAGAAAGGGGAAGTGAATGTGATGACTTCGGTCTCACTATCTGAATGTGGTGACTTCGGCCACATTATCTGAATGTGGTAAATTCGGTTACATTATCTGAATGTGGTGTCTCATGACACAATTATCTGAATCTGGTGGCTATGCCACGAATTTATATGGGCGATGAGCACGTCGACTGCAGCGACTGCCTTCGATGGTGTGTAGCGGAAGGAGGGTTGACTTAGTAGTCCCTACGGTGTGCAGGTTGGTACGGGGATGTGTAGCGGATGGCATCTAGGTTTGGGTTTGGGATTGCATCATTATCTTGAATTATTTTGTGAGCATGATATGTATGGTATGCCTAAATCTATTAAATTTTAGTGTTGGTTTACACATTGAGTCTGTTGACTCACCCCGTTGTGGGAACATTTTTCAGGTGATGAACAGTGATGGACCGGGACGGCAGAACTTGTGGTGGCCATGCTCAGCTTGAAGTTTTATTCAATATGGACATTTTATTTTATTTAAGTACTTAAGAATTTTATTTTGGGTTTTTACTTGATGTAATAAGGCCATAGTTTTATTTCTTTATTTTTTTTTATGTTTGCGAATTATTATCAATTAAAGTTTGAGTATATTTATTTTTTGAAAAATAAACCCTAATTGTTTTGTCACCTTAATTAAATGGATTTCAATATAAGATAAAATAGGTTTCCAACTCAAGCCCAACCCAAAACAATATATTTCTTAAAATCACTTAAGTTTTTTTCCAAAGGAACTAAAGAATTTGAAACCGGTTTACTTAAGGAACATACCAAATCTAGTCAATGCTCGTGGGCCGTGTTTGGGGTGTTTCAGTTTGGTATCAGAGCCTAGTTTTAAGCTCTCGGCCTGTGGTTTAAGGCCCAAAACGTTTTCAAATCGAGCCCAAATGAGTTTTTTGAAGATAAGCAGGTTTTCTAGCATGGCACCTAAGTCTCCGACCCGCAGTCCACCAGGTAAGTACCCCTAACCATCTGTGTGCTTTATGTGATTATATTATGAAGGGTAGAAATGGAATGGAACGTAGAGTAGTATGATAAGTATGTGAACCCTAGGACTAGTTACCCCAACAAATTTCATAAGACTTTAAATGCCTAATAAAACAAACCTGTGGTTAAGTCGCCGAGTTAGGGTGTGGCAACCATTGTGCGCATGTCTAGGATTGGTATTCGGTGGGAGCTTGGTATTTAAGCAGTCCGCGTGACTCACCTCCTCTCCACTCGAATCCTACCTGGTGCGTAGCTTCGGTTCACCCTAACCAAGAGGACTCAGTCATAGGCTAAACCCTAATTAAAACCCGAAAGGGACTAGCCGTATTTTCATGGAAAACCTAGTTTTAAAACTCTTAAATTACCCTTTGATTTATAAAAGCTATTCCATAAAAATTTTCTGAAATATTTCTTGATTTACAAAAATACTAAGATACCCCTATTTGCAAAATTACTAAATTGCCCTTGAGTTTTAAAATTACCATATTACCCCGACTTCAATAAAAATTTTCTTATTTTGTAAAAGTATCCAAAAACCCTATTTTGTGAAGATTCAGAATACCCCGTTTTAAAAAAAAAAATTCGAAATTGCCCCTGACTTACAAAATTACCAAAATGACCCTGAATTCTCAAAATTTTTGCAACATCACTGATTTGGAAAACAAATGCTCAAAAGGAACCTCAAGTTTTGTAAATTTTGAAATACCCCTGATTTATTGAACTTTACAAATTTACTCTGATTTATAACGAAAATACCCCCGAGTTTCAAAATTTACCGAAATACCCATGTAATTTAAAAATTTCTGAAATACCCCCGGGATTTCAAAAAAAAATTACCAAAATACCCTTATTGACAAAATCACCAAGGAACCTTATTTTGAAAAATTACTAAAATACCCCTGTAGGGCAAATTATGAAAATACCTGGGTAGTGGAAAAACAGCAACAATGAAAACTACAACATTTCTCTGAATGAACGAAAGTTCATAATTGAATGATGGATGTATGAATGTAAAGACTGTGTGCATGTATGAATACGAAAGAACCACTCCTAAAATTCTTTCCATAAAACTTCTTCGCGAATAATCAGTGAAACAAGAGCTAATTCATAAAACTTCTTAATCAAGATTAAATCGCGACGTTAGAAATGAGTTCTAGGGGACGTGGTCGTCATGGATGGGATAAGAGGAGTTTTGGACTGTCAGAATCGTCTGAGAGTCTTCAGAAAAGACCGAAGGTTGAGAATTCTGCTCGTGTTTTTTTAAGCCACCTACCGGAAATCCGGACCGTCCGTGTGCTCAGTGTGGAAGGTATCATGTTGGCGAGTGCTAGAACCAAGATCGGGAATGTTTTAGATGTAAGTCTAAGGCTCATTTGGTTAAGAATTGCCCTCAGGCAACGAAGGTTCGCGGTCCAAACCATGGAGGAAATGGTTCTGACCGAGGTCATGGAACATCCGGCAGAGGAGCTGAAGGTTCGAATGCGAGACAACCAAGGATATGATAGCGGATAAGTTCCTTGTTTTGGAATATTATTTATTGCTTTAGAGATAGTTCATTTTTGTGTTGGTAGTGAAGTGCTTGAAACCTTGGATGTGAACTTAAAGACTGTGCCTAGGAGGTGTGATAGTATTATTAAGATCAGAGAGCGCAGCATAAGCGTTGTGCGGTGAGTTAAGATGTACGATTAACCGTTAGTAAGTAATTTCGAGGACGAAATTATTTTTAAGGAGGGTAGAACTGTAACATCCTAGATTAGGGGTTATGCGTTCGTGCGTAATTTATGAGATAGTGGGCTCAGTGGGTGTGTTGGATGTGTTCTGAGGAGTTTTGGGAACCCTAAGATATGAGGAAATGTATGGAAATATAAGGAAATGTATGGAAATGTAAGGAAATGTATGGAAATGTATGGAAATGTAAGGAAATGTATGAAAATGTAAGGGAATGTAAGGAAATGTAAGAAAATGTGAGGAAATGTGAGGAAATGTAAGGAAATGATCTAGAAATGATTCAAAAGAGGAAAGTAAACATTTCGGGAAACTTGGAAATGTAAGGAAATGTTAAGTTTAAAGGAGGCAAATGAAAATTTTTGGAAACTTGGAAATGTAAAGAAATGTCAAGTTTTAAGGTTTAAAAATGGGAAATTAAGGCAAGGTGGCCTTAAGAAAATTAGTAGGAGGAATTTGACACACAATCAGGCTTGGAAAAGTGGCCTGAAGATGTCACTTAAGGCCCAGGTGGGTGACGCCACAAGCAGGTGCAATTGGGCCTGGGTTCGAGTCACTTGGGGAGCAAATAAAGAAGTTTTATTTTTGCTTCCAGAAGCAGAGAGGTGGACGACACAAGGCTTCTAAAAGAGGAGTTTTATTCTCTTTAAATTTCGTCTAAATAGGAGATAAATAATGGATTTATTTATCATTATTTTCAAGAGATAATTGTTGGATTAATTCTTTTATTTAGTGATAATACAAAGGATAAAGCTATCAAATAGAAGAGTGGTGGCCAAGTAAGGGACTCTAGCTAGTAAATTTGGCTATAAAAGGAAAAGAGAGGCCATTCAGCATTATTTTCTCTTCCTTGATAACCTCTGCCAAATTTTCTCTGCAACCCCTATTCTTTTCTTCTTCATTCTTCTCCTCTCAATTTTCCAAAAGCCGAAAGCTTGCTAAGATCAAGGCCATAGCCGAGTAGTTTGAGACTTCAAGCAAAGGAACTGTCGATATCTAAAGTAAGGGTAAGATCTCATTCAGTTTCATCCTTTTTCTTTTAAGATTTACCGAAATCTAGGACTAATCCCATTAGAAACTTGTTTGCCAAAATTTGGAAGGATCTTCCGGGATTTACTAAGTGTCGACTACAAGGAAGGAGAAGTTCTTTTCCCGAAGGTACACCATAAGCTATGTGTTCCCTAATTATTCGGTGAATTTCGGGATTTAAAATCCACAAGGTAAGTGTCTATAGCATTCGGCCAAGGCCTATTTTAGTAGTTAGATCTATTATTATGTGTTTTAAGCCGAAAACTAACAGATTCAAGGGATCTAGTGAGTAGCCGATTTCAAAGGAGAAGAATACAAGTTTTCGGGATTTGACTATAGTCAATTCGACAACAAGGTAGGTTTTAAGAATACAAATCCTACTAGGATTTGGTATTATAGCCGAATAGGATTTATGCTAAATAGTAAGTGATTAATCAAATGTAGGAACTTGAGATCTAAGGCAGTAGATCAGATTTCGGGATTTCAGTGAAGTTGTTAAGCGAATCAGGTGTGTACCCCACACTATCTTTTAATACGTTATATGGCAATATGTAATATATGTATGTATAAGAATGTGAATATGGCTAAGTACCCTAATGTGGTACAAAGTACTCAGGTATGTTTCCTACTCCTACTAGGATTACGAAATATTATATTTAACATGTGAAAAGTAACGTGAATGTGAATTTAAGTATGATATGCATGATATGAATAACATGGGCATTCGGGTTATATGAGAAAGGGGAAGTGAATGTGATGACTTCGGTCTCACTATCTGAATGTGGTGACTTCGGTAACATTATCTGAATGTGGTAACTTCGGTTACATTATCTGAATGTGGTGTCTTATGACACAATTATCTGAATCTGGTGGCTATGCCACGAATTTATATGGGCGATGAGCACGTCGACTACAGCGACTGCCTTCGATGGTGTGTAGTGGAAGGAGGGTTGACTTAGTAGTCCCTACGGTGTGTAGGTTGGTACGGGGATGTGTAGTGGATGGCATCTAGGTTTGGGTTTGGGATTGCATCATTATCTTGAATTATTTTGTGAGCATGATATGTATGGTATGCCTAAATCTATTAAATTTTAGTGTTGGTTTACACATTGAGTCTGTTGACTCACCCCGTTGTGGGAACATTTTTCAGGTGATGAACAGTGATGGACCGGGACGGCAGAACTTGTGGTGGCCATGCTCAGCTTGAAGTTTTATTCAATATGGACATTTTATTTTATTTAAGTACTTAAGAATTTTATTTTGGGTTTTTACTTGATGTAATAAGGCCATAGTTTTATTTCTTTATTTTTTTTTTATGTTTGCGAATCATTATCAATTAAAGTTTGAGTAAATTTATTTTTTGAAAAATAAACCCTAATTATTTTGTCACCTTAATTAAATGGATTTCAATATAAGATAAATTAGGTTTCCAACTCAAGCCCAACCCAAAACAATATATTTCTTAAAATTGCTTAAGTTTTTTCCAAAGGTACTAAAGAATTTGAAACCGGTTTACTTAAGGAACATACCAAATCTGGTCAAAGCTCGTGGGCCGGGTTTGGGGTGTTTCAATTTGGTTCAAGGATGAAAGCGAAAACAAAAACAAAATTGCACCTAATGTCCAAGACACATTCGGCTAAAGAGGATGATTTTGGAGAGGAAAAGAAAAATGCAAAAGATGCACAAAATGCTAAGAATTGACCAACTAATCCCCCCCAAATTCCTATCAACATTCGGCCAACCCCCCTAGCCACCCATGCCGTCCACATTCATGGACTAATGGCCATAGAAGAGTTTCCAAAACAACTCTCCAACATTCAAGCCTTTTGTCCCCCTATCCTTCCTTAATCCATAAGATTCTTATCCCAAATTACAAGCTTTCCTAATCTATTATTCAACTTGCCATAAAATTTAAAGTCCAACTTACCATATGAATAGCTTGACCGAGACTTAATGTAAATGCATAAAAATAAAGTCTTCAAAATGTATTCCATGCTACTCGAACCACTTCCCTCAAGCAACCCTTCATGCACCATAACCATCATGCCACTAACTCCTTATATGCTAAATTAGACACTTAAATTAACTTAAGTGTCAGGATCTCCTAATCCACTTCACTAAATTTTCAAAAGTAAAAATTATTCTAGCTTAGCTAATAATTCCAAGCCTTCACAAAACTATACTAAGCACATAATAAAAATCATACTCGAGCTAACACAAGTAACAAAATGATACTCAAATTTTTAGGATGTTACAGGTAGATTTTCGGGATTCAGTAAAAGCGTTAGTACCAGGTGTGTAGCCCTACACTGATTCCTAATAGATTTATGGTTTTAATTTAAAACATGTGTTAATAAGAATATGAAAGATGTGACTAAAGGTACTAATCAATGGTACGGCATATTCAGGTACGTTATCTTCTAAGGCTCTGTTAATAGTATTATGAACACTGAATATGACATATATGAGAATTGGTTACGAATATGAAATAAGGCGTATGACATGATATCTGCATGAATTGTATGACACATGGGGGCATTCGGGTGATATTGAAAAGGGGAAGTGATCTGGTGGTTTATACCACAATATCTGGTGACTCATGTCACATAATCTGAATGTGGTGACTTATGTCACAAATTGTTATCTGGTGACTCTGTCACATTATCTGGTGGCTATGCCACAATTTATAAGGGCGATGTGCAAGTCGTCTGCAGCAACTGCCTTCGATGGTGTGTAGCGGATGGAGGGTCGATTTAGTAATCCCCACGGTGTGATTAGTTGGTACGGGTGATGTGTAGAGGATGGTTATCTAGGCTTGGGTTCGGGATTGCATCATTGTTTATAATTATTTTGTATATGATTTGTTGTGCCTAGATCGTTGGGAGTTCATGTTGGTTGTTACACATTGAGTCAGTTGACTCACCCTGTTGTGGGATATCTTTTCAGGTGACACTCAGTGAATGGACCGGGTCGGCAGGAACTTGGTGGTGGCCATGCTCAGCTCAGCATTTGTTTCATTTTGAATCTTTATTTTTAAGTATTTTGGATTTATTTCAGGTTTTGCTTTGATGTAATAAGGCCATTACTATTAACTATTTTATGCATGCATTTTATTTGATTTTATTATGATACAATTATTATTAAATCAAGGTTAAACAACTTTTCTTGAAAATAAATTTTTATAAGTTTGACACCTAAACACAAATGATTTTCAATTTAAAGGTGAACTCTAAACCAACTCGGAGATTCTTTTAACTTATAGTTTTGAAATATAAAAACAAGGTTTCATAGATTCCAGACTTCAAGTACTAACACCGTTTTCAAATTGAACTCAGAACAAATCAGCCTTTCTTCGAAACCACCCAAATTTTCCAAAGTAACAAATAAGTCTTTGAAATGTTTTACTCAAGGAACATACCAGATCCAGTCGAGGCTCGTGGGCCGGGTTTGGGGTGTTTCAATTTGGTATCAGAGCCCAGTTTTAAACTCTCGGCCTTGGGTTTAAAGTCCACAACGTTTTCAAAATTGAGCCCAAATAAGTTTTGTGAAAATTTTTGGAATTGAGCAGGTTTTCTGGCATGGCACCTAAGTCTCCGACCCGAAGTCCACCAGGTAAGTACCCCTAACTGTTGTGTGATTTAGTATATGATTTGTATGTGGGTATAAAGGGAACGTAGATTAGTACACTAGGAGCTATTGAACCCTAGGATTAGCTTACCCCAACATGGAATTACATAAAATTTAAAGCCTAATCAAACAAACCTGTGAGTGAGTCACCGAGTTAGGGTGTGGCAACCATCGTGCACATGTCTAGGATTGGATTCGGTGGGAGCTTGGTATTTAAGCAGTCCTAGTGACTCACCTCCTCTCCACTCGAATCCTATCTGGTGCGTAGTGACGGTTCACCCTAACCAAGAGGAATTATTCACGGGCTAAATCCAATAATTAAAGCCCGAAAGGGACTAGCTACACTGTTTTATAAAAACCTTCGTTTTAACATCACCAAATTACCCCTTTGATTTGTAAAAACCATTGTAGACTTTGAAAAAAAAATCTTCCGAAAAATTCCCGATTTACAAAATTACTCAAATACCCCTGGTTTGTAAAGTTCCTAAAACACCCTTAGTTTATAAAATTACCTTACTACCCTCGACTTTTATTAAGATACTTTTACTTTACACAAATACCAAAAACCTCTATTTTGCGAAAAATCAAGATACCCTGATTTGGAAAATTACCAAAATACCCTTATAGGACAAATTACGAAAATACCCCTGGGATTGGAACGGACGAAAATACTTGAGTGGTGGATGTGTGTAGTTGATACTATTAAATGAATGTGTTTTCTCTGAATTAGGATAGAAGACTTGAAATGAAAACCTTGAAATGATCGAAAGAACCACTGCTAAACTTCTTTTCATAAAATTGTTCGCAGATAATCAGTGGAACAAAATACTAATGCATAAAATTTCTTAAATCAGATTAGATCGCGATCATAGACATGAGTTCTAGGGGACGTGGTCGTAATGTGCGAGGACATGGTAGAGGCAGAATGGCCGTATCGGAACCCGTTTGGTCTGGTGCAGTATCGTAGGCGATGCTGCGGGTTCTTGAGAGGGTGGCTGGAGTAGGGGGAGGTATGGGAGCTCGGAAATCTGTACCCGAGCGACTCCGAGCTAATGGAGCTGAGGTATTTTGTGGTGTATCCGGTGTGGCGCCCAATACGGCTGAGTATTGGTTGGAGGCGACGGAGCGAATCATGGATGAGCTGGATCTGACTGCTGAGGAGAAACTGAAAGGAATAGTGTCGCTTCTTCGCGATGAGTCATATCAATGGTGGCTCACAGTTCGGGATAGTGCTGCAGCTGAGGATCTCACTTGGGAGTATTTTAAGGCGGCATTTCAGAAGAAGTATGTGGGGACAAGCTATATTGATGCGCAGAGGAAGGCATTTCTGAGGCTGGTTCAGGGGAGTAAGTCCGTAGCAGAGTACGAGCCGGAATTCTTAAGGTTGAGCTGGTATGCTCGAGGAATCGTGGCCACGGAGCATGAACGATGTGTCCGGTTCGAGGATGGCCTGAGGGATGATCTGAGATTGTTGATAGCTCCACAACAGGAGCGGAAGTTTGCCGTGTTGGTGGAGAAGGCTAAGGTAGCCGAAGGAGTTAAGGAATCTGTGAGACAGAATACGGATAGGAATAAGTAGAAGAGAGGCTTTGGATCTTTAGGGTCATCTGGAAATGTTCAAAAGAGGCATCGAGTTGATGGGCAGCGAGGACAGTAGGTTGCTACAGGAGGACAGTACCATACTTGTGCTCAGTGTGGAAAGATGCACCTAGGAGAGTGTTGGAAGAAGACAGGGGGATGTTTTAAGTGTGGGTCCAAGGATCACATGATTAGGGATTGTCCTATGAAAACAGATGGGAGCCGACCAGCAGGCCTGGGTTTTAATCAAGATGGAAGAGGTGGACAGCAGCCACCGCGGGGTCGTGGTCCGATCGGCAGAGGTAATGGTTCTAGAAGAGGACGAGGAACACCTGGTAGGGGTATTGGTAATGCAGAGGCTAGACAGCAGGGTCTGATGTATGCAGTTCGTCGGAGGGAGGATGGAGACGCACCGGACGTCATAACTGGTATGTTCCTTGTAGTTGACAAGCCTTATTTTGCTTTAATTGATGTTGGCTCAACCCACTCTTATGTTACATGTAGAGTAGTTGAAACACTAGGTGTAGCATCTGAACTGTCTGATAGGGAGATGACTGTAGTAAGCCCGTTAGGTTAAACTGTAGTGGTGAATAAGATATTTCAGAAAGTACCTCTAGAGATTCAGGGAGTGGTATTCCCTGCTGACTTAATGGAACTACCTTTCGGAGAATTTGATCTCATACTTGGCATGGATTGGTTAGTGGAACATCGGGCTAAGTTGGATTGCGCAGCTAAGAGAATGGAGTTAAGGACCCCGGAGGATGAGGAGATAATTATGATAGGAGAAAGGAGAAACTATTTGTCTAACGTAGTCTCCGCATTAAAGGCTGATAAGATGGTTCGGAAAGGGTGCAAAGCATTTTTGACCTTCGTTAATGCGTTGGATGCGAAGGAGGAGGGAGTTAGTGGAGTTAGAACGGTAAAGGAATTTGTGGATGTTTTTCCGGAGGAGTTACCTGGGATACCCCCGGACAGGGAGGTGGAGTTCGGAATTGATTTACTGTCGGGTACAGCTCCTGTGTCAATTGCTCTGTATAGAATGGCACCTATGGAGTTGGTGGAGCTCAAGGCTCAGATCCAAGAGTTGCTTGATCGTGGGTTTATCCGACCCAGTGTGTTTCCATGGGGAGCACCGGTCTTGTTTGTGAAGAAGAAAGACGGAACTATGTGCATGTGCATAGATTATCGTCAGTTGAATAAGCTGACCATTAAGAACAAGTATCCTTTGCCAAGGATAGACGACTTGTTCGATCAGCTTAAGGGGGCTGCGGTTTTCTCAAAGATAGATTTACGGTCTGGATATCATCAGCTCAAGGTGAAGGAAGTGGATATCTACAAGACAGCTTTCCGGACAAGGTACGAGCATTATGAGTTCTTAGTAATGCTGTTCGGATTGACGAATACCCCAGCTGCGTTCATGGATATGATGAATCGGGTTTTTCAACCTTACCTGGATCGGTTCGTCGTTGTGTTCATCGACGACATCCTAGTGTATTCCAAGTCCGAGGTAGAGCATGACGAGCATCTTCGGATAGTGTTGCAAGTGTTAAGGGAGAAGAAGCTCTATGCCAAATTCAGCAAATGTGAATTTTGGCTGAAGGAGGTGACGTTTTTAGGGCATGTGGTGTCTGTGGAAAGAATAAGGGTGGACCCTCGGAAGATTGAAGCAGTGTTGGATTGGAAACCACCTAAGTCTGTGGCTGTGGTTCGCAGTTTCTTAGGATTAGCAGGCTACTACAGAAGGTTCGTAGAAGGGTTCTCATCAATAGCGGCACCTCTGACGAAGTTGTTGAGAAAAGAAGTACCTTTCGTGTGGACAGATAAGCAACAGGAGAGCTTTGAGAAGCTTAAGACGGTTTTGATTGAAGCTCCGGTTTTGATTCAACCTGAGGCGGGGAAGGATTTTGTGGTGTACTATGACGCTTCTCAGACAGGTTTGGGATGTGTTCTGATGCAGGAAGGGAAGGTTGTCGCTTATGCGTCTCGACAATTAAGGCCACATGAGGTTAACTATCCGACGCATGACTTGGAATTGGCAGCAGTGGTCTTTGCTCTTAAGGTATGGAGGCACTATCTATATGGGGAAAAGTTAGTGATCTGCACAGACCACAAGAGTCTTAAGTATCTGCTGACTCAGAAAGAGCTGAACCTGAGACAGCGAAGGTGGGTGGAGTTATTGAAAGATTACGATTGTACCATAGAGTATCACCCGGGCAAGGCGAATGTAATGGCGGATGCCCTAAGTCGGAAGGTAGTGTCGGATCTGAGGGCGATGTTTGCACATCTTAGCCTGTATGACGACGGAAGTCTGTTAGCGGAGTTGCAAGTCAAGCCGACATGGTTGAATGAGGTGAAAGAAAGGCAGCTGGTAGATGATGATTTAAGTGCTAAGCTACGGCAAGTGCAGAATGAGGAGCTAGAGGATTATGGTGTTAACGGTGATGGAGTATTGTGCTTCAAAGGTAAGGTCTGTATGCCTAAGGATAAGGAGTTAAGGCAGAGAATTATTCAGGAATCGCATAGTAGCCCTTATGCTATGCATCCTGGAGGTAGTAAGTTGTACAGAGATCTACGGGAACAATTTTGGTGGCCTGGTCTTAAGCGGGAAGTTACTAAATTTGTAGGAAAGTGCTTAACGTGTCAGCAAGTCAAGGCTGAACACCAGGTTCCGTTAGGATTGCTTCAGCCAATAAAGATTCCGTAGTGGAAGTGGGAGAGAATCACTATAGACTTCGTTAGTGGGCTTCCCCTTACGCCTACTAAGAAGGACTCGGTATGGGTGATAGTGGATCGATTGACAAAGTCCGCACATTTCATTCCAGTGTGGGTTGATTACTCTTTGCAGAAGTTGGCAAAGTTGTATGTGGCGGAAATTGTGAGGTTACATGGAGTGCCGGTATCGATTATTTCGGATAAGGATCCAAGGTTTACGTCTCGGTTTTGGAAAGCACTACATCAGGCTTTAGGCACCAGATTAAACTTTAGTACGGCATTTCATCCGCAGTCGGATGGCCAGTCGGAGCGAGTGATTCAAGTGTTAGAAGATATGTTAAGGGGATGTGTGATAGACTTCAGAGGAAGTTGGGAAGAATATTTGCCTTTTTCGGAATTTGCATATAATAACAGCTATCAAGCCAGTATTCGGATGGCACCGTATGAAGCGCTGTATGGACGGAAGTT
This sequence comes from Gossypium australe, assembly GCA_005393395.2. NCBI lineage: Eukaryota > Viridiplantae > Streptophyta > Magnoliopsida > Malvales > Malvaceae > Gossypium > Gossypium australe. The sequence continues at coordinate 58,058,760 of CM016622.1, forward strand.
TTGCACTCCTACGTGTTGGACAGAATTGGGGGAACGTCGAGTTTTGGGTCCAGAGATTGTGGCAGAATCCGAGGAGAAGGTGGAGGTAATTCGGACATGGTTAAAGGAGGCATCCGACAGGCAGAAGTCGTATGCGGATCATAAACGGAAGGAAGTAGAATTTGCTGTGGGAGATCAGGTGTTTCTTAAGGTTTCGCCATGGAAGAAGGTGATGAGATTTGCTCGCAAAGGGAAGTTAAGTCCCAGGTTTATAGGACCTTATCGGGTTATAAAGCGAGTTGGACTAGTGGCATACCAGTTAGAGTTGCCTCCGGAGTTGAAGCAGATGCACGATGTATTCCATGTTTCCATGCTACGTCGTTACCGATTAGATCCATCTCATGTAGTGCCAGTGGAGGAGGTGGAGCTGAGACCAGATTTGTCCTACGAGGAAGAGCCAATTCAGATTCTAGAACGAGATGTGAAGGTATTACGGAGGAAATCAGTTCCTCTAGTCAAAGTGTTACGGCGTAATCATGGATCGGAAGAAGCCTCATGGGAGCCGGAAGAAGCAATGCGACAGCAATACCCTCATTTATTTCAGACAGGTAATTTTGAGGTCGAAATTATTTTAAGGGGGTAGAACTGTAATATCCGGGATTGTGGGCTTCTGCATTTTTGCTTAAAGTGTATGAATTAGTATGCCTATGTGTGTTGTGAATGTGTTTTATGGATTTTGAAAACTTTAGAGTGTAGGTGAATGCCTTAGAAAATATTTGATTTTTAAGTCTTAAAGGGGAGCTAGGCTAATGAGGCCTTAAGAGAAATTGTAGAGGAAATTGGACATAAAAATGGGCTTGTTAAAGTGGCAAGGAGGCGCCACTTAAAGCCTTAGTAAGTGACGCCTCAGACAGTGTGCAGGGCTTGGGTTCGAGTAGCAAGGGATGCATATAGGAGTTTTATTTTGCAGCAAAGGGGAGTAGAGGTGGACGGCAATTGGACACTAAGGAGATGAGCTCTAGATGTGGTCAATTTCTTTTTAAAATTTCGGCTAAGGGCAAGGATAATTGTTGATTTATTTAATTTATTTTAAATGGGTAAGGAAGAGAGAAAGTAGGAGAAAAATGAGGAAGCTGATAAGGGGAGAAGAGTGGCCGACCTAGGGACTTTCTTGGGGTAATTTTCGGTCAAGTTAGTAGGGAGGAATAGCTAAATTTCATAACATCATTTAGCCTCTCTTTCGTTTACTCTTTTTCTTTTCAAAACCTATCACTTTTCTCTTCTTTTTCTTTAATTTGTTCTAGCCGAAATCTTCTTCTCTCTATTCCACCATTGCCGATTCTCCCTAAAGCCTTATACTCTTCCTTTTCTGTCCCTTGTGGAAGCCGAATCTCTCTATTGTCCATCAAGCCGAATCCATAACTTCTTACTATTCTCTTCTAAGCCGAAAGTTCTTTTTCATTGGCACCATTGGAACCGATTTCTCCTAAGCACCAAGAGCCTACCATCTTTCTCATCTAAAACGATTTCTCCTGCAAGTTTTTCTTGTCAATTTCTTGAAGGTGGTTGGCCATTTTCGTTTTGGTCATTCGGTAAGAACCTCTTTTTTAAGTTGATTTCTTCCTTATTCTTTTCTGGTGACTGAAAAACAAAGATCTAATCCCTCTTATTCTTCTTGGCCGAAACCTTGAAAAGGGATTTCGGGATTTCTTCTGTAATCGACATTTAGGGGGAGATCTTCCGGGATTTCAAGATCCAAGGTTAGTAAGTGTGGTTTGGGCCGAAGGCCATTTATTCAGATGTTGAAATCGGATCTAACATAAGGCTTATAGGTATTTCGACATCTCCATAGCAAAGCGACGATTTTCGGGATTTAGATCCATAAGGTAAGGGAGTATAAATATTCGGCCAAGGCCATATTTAGTGATTATTGGCTAGCCGATTCTGACTATGGTTTTTAGGGAGGAGAACAATCTGTTTCGGTAGATTCTCGGGATTCAGTAAAAGCGTTAGTACCAGGTGTGTAGCCCTACACTGATTCCTAATAGATTTATGGTTTTAATTTAAAACATGTGTTAATTAGAATATGAAAGATGTGACTAAAGATACCAATCAACGGTACGACATATTCAGGTACGTTATCTTCTAAGGCTCTATTAATAGTATTATGAACACTGAATATGACATATATGAGAATTGGTTACGAATATGAAATAAGGCGTATGACATGATATCTGCATGAATTGTATGACGCATGGGGGCATTTGGGTGATATTGAAAAGGGGAAGTGATCTGGTGGTTTTTACCACAATATCTGGTGACTCATGTCACATAATTTGAATGTGGTGACTTATGTCACAAATTGTTATCTGGTGACTCTGTCACATTATCTGGTGGCTATGCCACAATTTATAAGGGCGATGTGCAAGTCGTCTGCAGCGACTGCCTTCGATGGTGTGTAGCGGATGGAGGGTCGATTTAGTAATCCCCACGGTGTGATTGGTTGGTACGGGTGATGTGTAGAGGATGGTTATCTAGGTTTGGGTTCGGGATTGCATCATTGTTTATAATTGTTTTGTATATGATTTGTTGTGCCTAGATCGTTGGGAGTTCGTGTTGGTTGTTACACATTGAGTCAGTTGACTCACCCCGTTGTGGGATATCTTTTCAGGTGACACTCAATGAATGGACCAGGTCGGCAGGAACTTGGTGGTGGCCATGCTCAGCTCAGCATTTGTTTCATTTTGAATCTTTATTTTTAAGTATTTTGGATTTATTTCGGGTTTTGCTCTGATGTAATAAGGCCATTACTATTAACTGTTTTATGCATGCATTTTATTTGATTTTATTATGATACAATTATTATTAAATCAAGGTTAAACAACTTTTCTTGAAAATAAATTTTTATAAGTTTGACACCTAAACACAAATGATTTTCAATTTAAAGGTGATGTAACAACCCAAACCCGGTCTATGCGTTTAGACAAGATTTGGTTTGCCACACCAAACATACATTCGTTTATTCTCGAGTGGTAACAATAAAATAACACTTTAAAAACCTTTCTGAAAATAAAATTTAATAAATTTTAGTTCGAGGATTTGAAAGATAATTTAAGAATATACTTGTTTTAAAACTTATCATCATAAAAAAAATGTTTATCGAAACTTTAAAGACTTGGTAAAAGAATTTGGAAGAAAAATTTTTAAAGAAAATCATTTAATTGACAAAATATTATATAAACAATATTTTTAGGAAAAACCATATGATTTAACATAAGCCCATAATTAAAGTCTTAAAATAAAACTTAAAACCATCCACACAATAAAAACTATAAAAAACATAATTAGAGGCCTTATTACATCACCCATAATAGTAATTAAATTAAAAACTCAAATAAAGTCATAGTTTATAAAACCCAAGTTCGTAGTATGGCTTCCACCAAGTCATCTCCGGCCCAAGTCCACGTCAATTTCCATTACCTGAAATGGTTAATAAAATTTGGGTGAGTTACAAAGAACTCAGTGTGCAACTCACTTACCACCATTATTGGGCCAGATCGTCAAGATATCAAGCTGGGCTTGAGCCCATTAACAGATTTCAACCATACATCATAAAGTAACATAATTTAAAGAAAAGAATGCATGAAATATGAATTTCCCAAACCAACCTAGTATCCATCCGCTAACACCCCCGTACCAACCAACACACCTGTGGGGATCAAGTCAACCCACCCCGCCAAACACACCAATCATGGGCTTAAAGCCCTTAAATAATTTTGTAGTGCACTACCGAACTAGATTGTGACATTGTCACCGAACTAGAGGCATTTAGCCGAATTTGTGGCAGAGCCACCGAACTAGAGGCATTGAGCCAAATTTTGTGGCAAAGCCACCGAACTAGAGGCATTGAGCCAAATTTTGTGGCAACTGGCCATTCTTCTCTTCATATATCCCACTCCATGCAATTATGCGTGTATAATCATATAACAGATTTTCAATTAATCCATATCATCGGTGGGTTTATCAATTAACATTTCACTTGGCCCATAAAATAATAATTTAGCAATTTTTGCCCATTTAACAGTTTAGTGGGCTTTGGCCCATTTTATCGAACTAGAGTATTTTGGCCCAATTTATCGAACTAGAGTATTATGGCCCAATTTATCGAACTAGAGTATTATGGCCCAATTTATCGAACTAGAGTATTATGGCCCAATTTATCGAACTAGAGTATTATGGCCCAATTTATCGAACTAGAGTATTATGGCCCAATTTATCGAACTAGAGTATTATGGCCCAATTTATCGAACTAGAGTATTTTGGCCCAATTTATCGAACTAGAGTATTATGGCCCAATTTATCGAACTAGCAGTTTTTCGTATTTTTCTCGGTTTTAACCGTTTTCATGCATTTACTCAAAAATATGAGTTACTACGTATTTTTCCCGTTTTTACTATTTTTACGATTTTATCACAGAACTTACAACTTGATGTCCAACCCGAAAATGAGTGTGAAGTTACACACCTGATTATGGAGAGAACTAAACTTTCCCGCTCTTCAACACCTATACGTATTGCGTTAATTAAAACACTATAATCTATAATAAAATCGATCAAAAGATTTCGATCTAGAAATTTACCCTCGGATTTCCGTAAGACTTCTACTTGCGATTTCTCTCCGATCGATGGTTCGCTAACCGAATTGAATCCACGAACGAATAATGGTTCGGGAGTACGAACGACTTCGAACAATTGATTTTCCTCGGTTGAACGTCCGCAACCTGGTGGAAAATCCCGGATTCCCGAAATAGTCCTTTGTTTATACTTAGGGGGAATAACAGAACCTCCCTTCTTCCGAAGGCTAAACACCGCCCTTTTCTTCCCTATTTTGAATGTCTTCAAAGGCAAAGAACATTAATCTAATGATATCGAAATAATTCTAAAGTTTAAAAGATGTGATTTCCTTACCACAAGAATCGATTCCAACGATTTGTGTCACCCACAACTTCTTGATTCCAAACTTCCATTATCGCACTAAAGTATAACAAAATAAACGTTAATAAAATAAACGTTTATTTCGATCCAAATAATGCCTTCAAGCCAACATCAATATTCGGCCATATCCACTAATAACTAATCGAAACGAAAAGAATTCTTACCTATATTCCACGTCGAAAAGAAAGGATTCGAGAATAGAATGGATTTAAGAAGGATTCGGCTAAGAAGATTCAAAGAAAAAGAGAAAATAAATTTGGCTTATAGACACTCAAACATTCGGCCATGAAAGTGTAGGTGGAGAGAATTTCGATTGAAGAAAATCAAATAGGAGAAAGATGGTGATGATGTTGATTTGATTTCAAAGTGAATAGAAGGAAAAGAATGAAAGAGATGAGCTTTAAGATAGGTGCATATTCGGCTATGATAGATAGAAAAGAAAAGAATAAAATGGTCTCTTTAGGTTTTGGTAAAATCGGCAGAAAGAGAAAACACAAAATTGGCACAAAAGTGTAGAACAAAATGTCCAAATGGTCAAAAGAAACTAGGCTTACCAAGTGCACAAATTCGGCCAAAGGGAGAGAGTTTGAGAGAATTTTCAAAACTTGCACAAAACTAAAAATGAACAAAACTAAAGACTAAAATTTCCTAGCCTACTAACACCAAAATTTTGGCTCCCCCCCTAGCCATAATGCCGTCCACATGCTTGGTCTTTAGGCCAAGATATTGTTTCCAAAAATACTTCCTTGATTCATGCCTCATATCTTCACATTTTCCTTATTCTCTTGATACCTTTCCTTAAGTTCAAATTTTTCCTTATTCCTTTGATATTCTAACCAAAAATAACATGGTCAACACATACCATTTTTACTCTTGGCCGACACATGCTAGGAAAACCAAAAATAAAAACCACCTAATTGCTATCTAGGGGATTCGAACCTCCAACCTCATGCACAAGTTCATGCGCCAATACCACTTTGCCATGCATTCATCTTATGCTTCATTTTGACACTTAAATTAACTTATGTGTCAATGCCACTTAATCCATCTCCATAAATTCTCAAAATTAATATTATTCCATCTTAATAAAATTTCTAATTCTTCTTCAAGACTATACTAACCACATAAATTAATAAGAAAAATATTTCTTTCTAAAATACTTACTCAAAGCACACAAAAATAAAATAAATAAATAAATAAAAATACTCGGATTTTCAGGGTGTTACAACTCTACCCCCCTAAAAGAAAATTTCGTCCTCGAAATTTACCTGGTTGAAAAAGTTGAGGGTATTGTTGCCGAATTGCATCCTCAGGCTCCCACGTAGCTTCCTCCACTCCGTGGTTACGCCATAACACTTTGACCAACGGTACAGTCTTCTTTCTTAGCACCTTAACGTCTCGGTCTAAGATTTTTACTGGTTCCTCCTCAAAAGACAAATCCGAATTCAACTCCACTTCTTCTACCGGTACTATGTGCGATGGATCCGATCTATAGCGCCTCAACATGGACACATGAAAAACATTATGAATTTGGCTCAATTCTGGAGGTAATTCAATCTGATAGGCCACTGGACCAACTCGTTTCACCACACGATATGGTCCAATGTATCTAGGACTCAATTTGCCCTTCTTCCCGAATCTGAATATCTTCTTCCAAGGCAAGACCTTCAAGAAAACTTGATCTCCTACGGCATACTCAATATCCTTACGCTTCAGATCCGCATACGACTTCTGTCTATCCGAAGCTTCCTTTAACCGTGCTCGAATAGCTTTCACTTTTTCTTCCGTTTCGGAAATCATCTCAGGTCCTAACATCCGTCGATCGCCCAACTCAGTCCAACAAATAGGAGAACGACACCTACGACCATACAATGCCTCGTAGGGTGCCATCTGAATGCTAGACTGGTAGCTGTTGTTATACGCAAATTCCGTCAACGGTAGAAAATCCTCCCAACTACCTTTGAAGTCGATTACACAGCCTCTTAACATGTCTTCCAGAATTTGAATCACTCTCTCCGACTGACCATCCGACTGAGGATGAAAAGCCGTACTGAAGTTAAGCTTTGTTCCCAGAGCTTCATGCAAAGCTTTCCAAAATCGAGATGTAAACCTAGGATCCCTATCCGATATAATCGATACAGGTACCCCATGCAACCTCACGATTTCAGATACATACAGCTTCGCCAACTTCTGTAACGAGTAATCCGTACGAATTGGTAGGAAATGAGCAGTCTTCGTCAAACGATCCACAATTACCCAAACAGAGTTTTTCTTAGTAGGTGTTAAAGGTAACCCACTAACAAAATCCATTGTTATCCGCTCCCATTTCCAAAGAGGAATCTTAACTGGTTGCAAAAGACCTGACGGCAATTGATGCTCCGCTTTCACTTGCTGACAAGTTAAACATTTTCCCACAATTTCAGAGATCTCCCGCTTCAACCCAGGCCACCAATACTGTTTACGAAGATCCCGATACATCTTGTTTCCTCCGGGATGCATAGCATAAGGGCTACTATGCGCTTCCCTCAAAATCATTTGCCTCAGATCTGAGTCCTTAGGCATACAGACTCTTCCTCGAAAACACAACACACCTTCCGGATTTATACCAAAATCCTCTATTCCTCCATTTTCCACTTGTTGGATTAAAAGTCTCAACTTCTCATCTAATATCTGTTTTTCCTTGATTTGGTCCAACCACGGGGGCTTCACCTGGAGTTCCGCTACCAAACTACCATCTTCATACAAACTCAAATGGGCAAACATAGCTCTCAAATCAGATACCACCTTACGACTTAATGCGTCTGCCACCACATTAGCCTTTCCAGGATGATACTCAATTGAGAAATCATAGTCCTTTAATAGCTCCACCCATCTTCGTTGTCTCAAGTTTAATTCCTTCTGAGTAAGAAGATACTTAAGACTCTTGTGATCCGTATAGATGATAGACTTTTCACCATAGAGGTAATGCCTCCAAATCTTTAAGGCAAACACCACTGCTGCTAACTCCAAATCATAAGTAGGGTAGTTTACTTCGTGCGGTCTCAACTGACGAGAAGCATAAGCTACCACTTTCCCACCTTGCATCAATATGCAACCTAATCCCGTATGCGACGCATCACAATAAACTGTAAACTCCTTTCCAGCTTCAGGTTGAATCAGAACTGGCGCTTCCGTCAAAATCTTCTTCAATTTCTCGAAACTTTCTTGCTGTTTGTCGGTCCATACAAACGGCACTCCCTTCCGCAAAAGCTTAGTTAGGGGTGCAGCAATCAACGAGAACCCCTCAACAAAGCATCTATAGTATCCAGCCAAACCCAAGAAACTCCGAATCTCCGCTACCGACTTCGGTGGTTTCCAATCCAATACCGCCTCAATCTTCCGAGGATCCACCCTTATTCCTTCGGCTGATACTACATGACCCAAGAAAATCACTTCTCTTAACCAAAATTCACATTTACTGAATTTGGCATACAATTGATTATCTCGAAGCAATTGCAATACAATTCGCAAATGCGAGTCATGTTCTTCTTCACTTCTCGAATAAACCAGAATGTCATCTATGAATACCACCACAAACCGGTCTAAGAATGGTTGAAAGACCCGGTTCATCATATCCATAAATGCAGCTGGTGCATTGGTTAACCCAAACGGCATCACTAAAAACTCATAGTGTCCGTAACGGGTTCGAAATGCCGTCTTGTGAATATCTGCTTCTTTCACCTTAAGCTGGTGGTAACCCGACCTTAAATCAATTTTGGAGAAAACAGAAGCTCCCTTCAATTGATCAAACAGGTCGTCAATCCTCGGCAGAGGGTACCGATTCTTGATCGTCAGCTTATTCAATTGCCTGTAATCGATACACATACGCATCGACCCATCCTTCTTCTTAACAAACAAAACCGGTGCTCCCCACGGAGACACACTCGGTCGAATAAAACCCCGATCTAACAGTTCTTGAATTTGGGCTTTAAGCTCCGACAACTCCTTCGGTGCCATTCTATAAGGAGCAATGGACACTGGAGCAGTTCCGGGCAAAAACTCAATACCAAATTCCACTTCCCGATCTGGAGGTACACCAGGAAGTTCTTCGGGAAAAACATCAGGGAACTCCTTCACGGTTCTCACATCTTCCACTGACAGCTCTTTGGCATCTAAATCACTAATAAATGCTAAAAACGCTCCGTACCCTTTTCGCACTAACTTCTCCGCCTTTAACGCAGAAATCACGTTTGCCAAGTAATTTCTCCGCTCGCCTATCATAACTATCTCCTTGTCCTCCACAGTTCTTATCGACATACGCTTTTCAGCACAGTCCAATTGCGCCCGGTGCTTAACCAACCAATCCATGCCCAGAATAATATCGAATTCGCCAAAAGGCAATTCCATCAAATTTGCCAGGAATACTTCTCCTTGAATTTCCAAGGGCACGTCTCTAAATAGTTTATTAACCAACATCGACTGTCCTAAGGGACTAATCACCTTCATCTCACTATCAAAAATTTCATAGTCTAATTTCAAGTTTCCAGTTATGGTGCTAGCAACGTACGAATGAGTAGAACCAATATCTATCAAGGCAATAACGGGTACATCAGAAATGAAGAGCGTACCAGTTATCACATCAGGTGCATTGCCCTCCTCACGACGTCTGACTGCATACACCAATCCTGGCTGTCTTGCATCCGCGTTGCCTCTAGGACCATTGCCTCGACTCGCTGCACCTTGACCACGTCCAGCCCCATTACCACCACGACCTGGTCCACGACCTCTCGGTGGTTGCTGAGCTCCTCTTGCTGGTGGTGCATCAGTAATACGAACTTCTTGAGTCGTATCCATACGTCGAGGGCAACTCCTATATTGATGATCCGTCGATCCACATTTATAGCAAGCACCCGTTTTCCTCCAGCAATCTCCAGAATGTCTTTTCCCACATTCAGCACAATCTCGACTTTGATTAGTAGCTACTGGTGTTCTTCCTTGAACTGGTTCCTCATTCCGAGACCTCTTCGGAAATCTTTTCGAAGAACCCGAATGTTTCATATCTCTCTTGCTTCGAACTTGCTCCCGATTCTGACGTTCCGAATTCTTAGCCTCTTCGGCTATCTTGGCCTTCTCCACAAGAGCGGCAAAAGTTCTAACTTGCTGTGGGGCTATCAGAACCCGCAACTCGTCTTTCAACCCGTCCTCAAAGCGTACACAACGCTCATGATCCGTTGCCACTATCGTTCGAGCATAGCGACTCAAACGTAAGAACTCAGCCTCATAAGCTGCCACAGTTTTATTTCCTTGCACTAGGTTCAAGAATTCCTTCCTTCGGGCATCCACATAGCTTGTTCCCACATATTTCCCTTGAAAGGAAGCCTTGAAAAATTCCCAGTTAACTAGAGCAGCATCAGTACCTTCTCGGATGGTAAGCCACCATTGGTAAGCTTCGTCCCTCAATAAAGATACCGCTCCTCTTAGCTTCTGTTCCACAGTGCACTCAAGATCGTCCATAATTCGCTCTACTGCCTCAAGCCAATATTCAGCGACATTGGGAGCTACACCAGAGACACCTCTGAAAACCTCAGCTCCACTGGATTTCAGTCGCTCCGATATTGACCCACGAGCTGTTGGTCCAGTTCTGGATCTAGCGACCCTTTCAAGTACTCGCAGCATTGCTCGTGTCACAGCATTATCTTCTTCCATGTGGTCATGTGATCCCGTCTCACTCTCGAGTGACGCAGGTGCATCCATTTCCGGCATATGACCCGGCACATCAGTTGCGCCCCTAACACCTCGTCCTCTACCACGGCCACGTCTACCGCGTCCACGACCATGTCCTCTAGTGCTCATAGCGACTAATTCGATTTAATCTGATTAAGAGTTTTATGAATCAGAATAATATTTCAGTTGTTTATTAACGATGTCTTATGATATGAAAGAGATAGAGTTGTTCTAGCAATCATATCCTATTGTCTCAATCTCTACGGTTTTCAACACCTAAAACTAGAAGTTCTAGAGTGTTTCTTACAATCATTTCACAATGATAATAAACATACAGTATACAGATACTTACTTGACTTGGCGCGGGATGCTCATGGTGCCATACTACCTTTAAAATCAAGTCTAGAAATTATTTTCAAACAAATTTCTTTATTGAACCCAAACCACAGCCGAGTTTAAAACTGGGCTCTGATACCATTAAATGTAACAACCCAAACCCGGTCTATGCGTTTAGACAAGATTTGGTTTGCCACACCAAACATACATTCGTTTATTCTCAAGTGTAACAATAAAATAACACTTTAAAAACCTTTCTGAAAATAAAATTTAATAAATTTTAGTTCGAGGATTTGAAAGATAATTTAAGAATATACTTGTTTAAAACTTATCATCATAAAAAAAATGTTTATCGAAACTTTAAAGACTTGGTAAAAGAATTTGGAAGAAAAATTTTTAAAGAAAATCATTTAATCAATTAATAAACAATATTTTTAGGAAAAACCATATGATTTAACATAAACCATAATTAAAGTCTTAAAATAAAACTTAAAACCATCCACACAATAAAAACCATAAAAACATAATTAGAGGCCTTATTACATCACCCATAATAGTAATTAAAAAAAAACTCAAATAAAGTCATAGTTTATAAAACCCAAGTTCGTAGTATGGCCTCACCAAGTCATCTCCGGCCCAAGTCCACGTCAATTTCCATTACCTGAAATGGTTAATAAAATTGGGAGTTACAAAGAACTCAGTGTGCAACTCACTTACCCCACCATTATTGGGCCAGATCGTCAAGATATCAAGCTGGGCTTGAGCCATTAACAGATTTCAACCATACATCATAAAGTAACATAATTTAAAGAAAAGAATGCATGAAATATGAATTTCCCAAACCAACCTAGTATCCATCCGCTAACACCCCCGTACCAACCAACACACCTGTGGGGATCAAGTCAACCCACCCCCAAACACACCAATCATGGCTTAAAGCCCTTAAATAATTTTGTAGTGCACTACCGAACTAGATTGTGACATTGTCACCGAACTAGAGGCATTTAGCCGAATTTGTGGCAGAACCGAACTAGAGGCATGAGCCAAATTTTGTGGCAGAGCCACCGAACTAGAGGCATTGAGCCAAATTTTTGTGGCAACTGCCA